>CM064868.1:43430227-43957461 GCA_032719365.1 Prinsepia uniflora | reverse complement strand
AGTCTACAATCTACAAAAAATGGGTTTTAAATTGCATACAATTTTTTTGAGTTTTGAGTGTGACTTTGTGTTTACTTTAATGTTTGGTTTTAGCATATCAAGGGACGACGCCAAGAATGGCAGTATGCCCAGTCTTCTAGTCAAGACACTTCAAAAATGGGTGCTTCTAGCTCCGATTCTTTGAGTGGTAGCCATACGGGTCGTGACGGTCTAGGATCAGGATGAAGACGTTCCCCAGGGGGTCGGTCGAGGTTTTAGTCATCTTCCCAGTCTTGTAGTTGACTACACATTTTCCTACTGTGTCTACTAGGAGCTAGGCGACTAACCGAACGGCCGGGAGGACTGGTGGTGGCCACAGGGGATCCAACATGCAAGAGGATGAGCTATGTGTTTGTGGTTACACAACAGAAGGCTTGCGCATGACCCGGAGTGGTGGCGTGTACTCTATATATCTTTGCTCGGGATGCACGAGTGCTGATGGATCACGGGGCCACACATTTTTTATTTCTAGAGGGTTTACACTTTTGTTAACTGAGAGTTGACCCCAATTGGGATGGGATATAGGTATTAGTACTCCAAGCAGTACTATGTTAGTAGCTAGTTCGGTGATTCAAGACTGTTCGGTTTGGGTTGAGGGTTTTGACCTAAAGGCAGACTTGGTTTCGTTGGACATCTATGACTTTAATGTAATCTTAGGATTAGATTGGTAGAATACTCGTCATGCATCCGTTGAGTACTTTAAGGAGATAGTTGTCTTTCGTAGTCCTGATTTGCGACTTTTTATCTTTCGTGGGGATGAACGGGTACTTCCTTCAGGGGTTATCTCGACCTTGGAGGTTGATAAGTTGTTGAGGAGTGGTTTTTAGAGATATTTAGAACATGTTCCCAGGATATCTTGGTGAGCATTGAGGAGATACCAGTTGTAAGATATTTTCTTGATGTGCTTCTAGAGGATTTACTAGGGTTACCACCTCAGAGGAAGGTCGAGTTTTCTATTGAACTTCTTTTGGGTACCTAACCTATTTCGAAACCACCGTATCGAATGGTTTTGTAGAGGGTTTCTCTAAGATAGCAGCTCCTTTGAACCGTTTGACTCAGAAAGGAGTAAAGTTTTCTATGATGACTTGTGTGAGTGGAGTTTCCACGAATTAAAGAAACAGTTGACTACTACTCCGGTCTTGGCCTTTCCGGACGATATGGGGAGCTTGAGGTTTACAGTGATGCATCCTTGCAGGGTTTTGGGATGTGTACTCATGCCACATAGGAGGGTTATTTCTTACGCATCTAGACAGTTAAAATCCCACGAGTTGAATTACCCTACCCATTACTTGGAGCTTGTTGTAGTAGTGCATGCATTAAAAATTTGGAGACACTATCTCTATGAGAAGACATGCAGGATTATCAGGGATCACTGGAGTCAAAAGTACTTGTTTACTTATAGGGAGTTGAATTTGAGACAGAAGAGGTGGTTAGAGTTGATTAGGGACTTTGGCTGCATTATTTTGTACCATTCAGGAGCTAACATGGTGGGTGATGCCTTGAGCAGGAAGTATGCAGGTTCAATATCTAACATCCACACTATTCACTTACCTTTATTATTGGATCTCCAAATGGAGGGAGTTGTGTTGGGGGTAGATAACCATGGAGCTTTACTAGCAAGTTTCCACGTGAGGTCCGTGTTACATGACATAGGTTATTACAACTCAACTTCAGGATCCAACTTTGTGAGTCATCAGGATGTAGGTTGAAGCAAGAATCTGACTGGATTTTTCACTCAGGGACGATGAAGCCTTGCTTAATGAGGGTCGATTTTGTGTGCCGGATGACTTATAGTTAAAGAGGGATATTCTTGAGGAGGTGCATAGTTATGCTTATAGTTAAAGAGGGATATTCTTGAGGAGGTGCATAGTTATGCTCATGTAACGCACCTAGGAGGGACCAAGATGTATCGTACCTAGAGGGAGTATTACTGGTGGTTGGGATTGAAATGAGAGATTGCAGAGCTTGTGAGGAGGTTCCGTGTTTGTTAGCAGGTCAAGATGAAAAGGAAGAGGTCCTATGGGAGATTGACACACCTCAATCCGAAAAGTCTTCATGGACACGAGATTTGAGGCGTGCTAGCCAACATCTGGACGGTGACGTGCATATGAAAAACTCCATTTAAATTTAAAATGTTACATTTTGGGGAGTTCGGGTGAAATCGATCACATTTCACCTAACATCAAAAGTTTAGAGCATGGAAAACAGAATTCACGATCATACACTACACATTACCATGTAGTTACCCACTTGTACTGCCGGTTCACTCCATGGCCAGGAGTGAGTATCAGAGCAGCATATGTGCCTCCTCGAAGTACATGTGTGCCAGCGAGACCTGAGTGGTTTAAAACACAAGGGTGAGTGGACCTAGATGTTTATTTCAGCGTAAAACCATGTTTCAATAAATAACTTTTAACCCCTCATTTGATTCAAAATCCCAAATCCATTGTAATAAAACTTGCATGTAATATGAGAAATGATAACATTAATTTAGTAATAAACAACAACTCAGACTTGCACGTTCTAAGAGAAATAATCATAAAATAATCAAAACTCATAAAACTCAATAGGTCATGCCAAATCATGAATCTATCACAAAGTCAACTGTAAGACCTGTGTCCTGGAGGGAACGGTGAACGATCCCACATTCCTGCGGGGAGGGAATGGTCTGGGAGGGGAATGGTGGTGTGCCTTAAATGTGTAGGCACACACCTATCTAGCACAAGGCCTCCCGTGGGCGCGCTAACTTAGGACTGACCGTGGTGGTCCAACCAGCTTGAGGTCGAGGGAATAGAACCCGTTGGGGAGAATATCGCGTTAGATATAGTGAGCCACTACGTTACTCTGGTCTAAACGAGGCCTTTTGGGAACTCAGTGGCTTTGGGTTTGGTTGGAACTCCATAGTTAAGCGAGTTGAGATTAGTGCAATTCCATGATGGGTGACCCCCTAGAAAGTTGTACCGTGAGCTACCAAAAATAAAACCGTGATGGCGAGGAGGCCCAAAGTGGACAATATCGTGCTAGAGACAGGTCCTAACCGAGGAAGATCGGGTCCTGACAAAATGGTATCAGAGTCAACCTTGATCGGGAAGTGTACGAGCGAGGACGCTGGGCCCGAAGGGGGGGTGGATTGTAAGTCTTGTGTCCTAGAAGGAACGGTAAATGATCCTACATTCTTGCGAGGGGGGAATGGTCTGGGAGGGGAATGGTGGTGTGCCTTAAATGTAACACTCGTGTCCTAGAGGGAATAGTGAACGATCCCACATTCCTGCGAGGGTGGAATGGTCTGGGAAGGGAATGGTGGTGTGCCTTAAAGGTGTAGGTACACACCTATATAGCACGAGGCCTTTTTGGAGCTCAATGGCTTTGGATTCGATTGGAACTCCAATGTTAAGTGGGTTGAGGTTGGTGCAATTCCATGATGGGTGACCCCCTGGGAAGTTTTACCGTGAGCTCGGGAAAACAAAACCGTGAGGGCACGGAGGCACAAAGCAGACAATAGCGTGCTAGAGTCGGGTCTTGGTCGAGGAGGGCCTGACAAACTGGTATCAAAGACAAACCCCGACCGGGAAGTGTGCCAGTGAGTACGCTGGGCCCTAAAGGGGGGTAGATTCTAAGACCGGTGTCCTAGAGGGAACGGTGAATGATCGCACATTCCTGCGAGGAGGGAATGGTCTGGGAGGGGAATGGTGGTGTGCCTTAAAGGTGTAGGCACACACTTATCTAGCACGAGGCCTTTTGGGAGCTCAGTGGCTTTGGGTTCGATTGGAACTCCAAAGTTAAGCTAGTTGAGGTTGGTGCAATTCCATGATGGGTGACCCTCTAGGAAGTTGCACCGTGACCTCCCGAAAACAAAATTGTGAGGGCGAGGAGGCCCAAAGCAGACAATATCGTGCTAGAGTCAGGTCCTGACCGAAGAGGGTCGGCTCCTGACATTAAAGGTGTAAGCGCACACCTATCTAGCACGAGGCCTCTCATGGGCGCACTTGCTTAAGACTGACCATGGGGGTCCAAGCAGTGTGATGTCCAAGGAACAAAACCTGTTGGGGACAATATCATGTTAGATAGAGGGAGCCGCTACGCTACTTTGATCTAAATGAGCCCTTTTGGGAACTCAGTGGCTTTGGATTTGGTTGGAACTCCAAAGTTATGTGTGTTGAGCTTGATGCAACTTCATGATGGGTGACCCACTGGGAAGTTACACCGTAAGCTCCCGAAAATAAAACTGTGAGGGCGAGGAGGCCCAAAGTGGATAATATCGTGCTAGAGTCGGGTCCTGATCGAGGAGGGTCAGGTCTTGACATCAACCCTCTAAACATTTGCTTTAGAGTCGTAAATCATATCTTGCTCGTGTACCTCGACCACGTGAAGGACTGGGTGCAACACACCATCACCTCAAGTCCTCTAGAACTCAGGGATAGGACGGGTACTAGATATAAGTGATTCCTAAGTGGGTCCTAACACTCTATCTCATCAATGCCCCCAGAACTAATACGCAATGCAACATGTGACATGATGACATACAACTATGCATAACCATCATATCATAGTATACCAGAATAACCAAGTAAGCATCATAAACCAATCATCACGATCAAATACCACAATTGGTACATAATAAGTCATACATGCTCAACAATTATCATAAGTGCAAACATTGTAAAACATGCAAGTATAAACATTATAAAATATATTTAATGTAATGACCCAGACGTTCAACGAGGGTAAAATCAGAAATGTCGGATGAAATTGACCATTTTCCCCTTGAAGTCAAAGGGTTGACTTTTTGATCGGGTTGGTTTTTGGAGATTCTAAAATCTCCGCCAGAAACATTTTGGACTCCTGAGTACATCAGCAAGCAGCATGCCGAAATCAGGGTTCGGTTGGATTCGTTCTTGGTCTAAGTTACTTAGGGGCATTCTAGTAATTTTTCAAGGAGGGAAATTTTGGTAAATTACTTGTTAGATAATTTTGTTGTGGCTGAATTGGATTGGGACAAGTGTTCCTTATGTGCTTAGTTGTAGTGCCACCATCCTTGGGTGATTGTGTGTATGTATTTATGTGAGTTTTGTGTGTGTATTTGTGAAAAAAAAGCCGAGAGAGAGAGAAATGAAAACTGTTCCTACCTATTTTATCCATGATTTAATACCCTTTTACATATGTTTTGTTAATATTTCGTTCTATGAAATTGGAGAAAATAATATATTTTGTGAGAAATGTGTAGATCAATTAGAGCTTGGAATTATGAGAATTTGAGCGAAAGAATCACCTAAATCGGAGTTGAAACGAAAAAGTTATTAAGGAAAGAAGATTGCATAGGAAGGCTTTGCAGCTTTAATTCCGGATTTTCCTCCTTTTTTAGGTTAATTTCAAGTTCCTTTCACATTTATTCTCCATATTGTATAGGGATTTTAGTCCTATTTCCTTTTGTATTCTTATTTTTAATTCTTTTACTTGTAGAAAAGGTTTTAATTAGATTTCTTAATTAATTAGGAAGCCTTTTCCTTATAGAATTGAATTTAAAACTCCTATTTTTAAGAGGATTACTTATTCTCTTATAAATAGGGGCATTAGGGTTTATTGTAAGGGGGTCGAATTTACCTTCCTAGGTCCCAAAACTCTGTCAAAATTCATATTCAATTTATTTACATAGTCTAGCCGTATTTTTTTTTATGCTTTTGGATTAAAGCTTGTGCTAAGGAGGACGTGAGGCTTGGGAGAAGAAGAGTGTCTGAGCCCCTTTTCTTACTCCTTGCTATTCTTTAGTATTTTTGTTTATTTATTCTTTTATTGTTTTATGTTTCTTATGCATTTAATTATGTTATTCGTTAATTCAATAATATTTGAGTAGTGTAATTAGGGCTAGGGTTACTTGAAGCCCTAGCCATGCTAGTTCTTACTTAGATTTCCGGCTATTGATTATGATTTTTATGCATGCCTGGATTTGTTGGATTACTGCGCTTCATGAACTTAATTTATGCTTATAAGCTTAGCTACCTTATTTGTGTATAATTGTCGATGTAATTGCTTGACATATCACCTTGATGTTTGTGTTCACCCTGCAAATTATGGCATCACATTTAAGAGGGGGAATCTTATTCATAATCTAAACTCATGACTTCCTAGGTCTACACATCACTTTTCTATGGATAGTGTAGTGTCATTAAATCTTCTTTATGTTTCATGCATTATAACGCACCATCGGTAATAGTTGTTTAAGGGCGGGCACATCACGCTTAAACATGCAATCTAAGAGAAGATAATATGTGTGGGGTGAGCCTTAGCCGGACCCCTGCACGGGCACTTAATTCAAATACATGCATAGTAATCTAATCAAGGAAATCTAACGGAACCGTAATTTGTAAAGGTGGATAGAAACCCTAGCTCGACTTAGTTAGTTAATTTTAGTTAATTTACTTACATTCATTTAACACCACAACCACCCCCCCCCCCCCCCCCCTATTTGCATTTTAATTACTCCACTTAAGTAAATTGAGTTAAACGGAATTGGATATCATTGAGCAAGTCTTCGTGCGATCAACCTTTTCTTGCATCTATACTGTCTACACGTCTTGTGCGCTTGCAAAGTTTATTAAACGTAGAGGTTTTGCCTAGTACATCTTTTGTGCTTGGTAAAATCTCTATCACTACCCATGAAGGAAACAAGCCAAGAAAGGGGGAAGAACCTAGAGAGGAGAGAAGAGAAGAGGGAGAAAATCCAGAAGATAGGAAGAGAGAGATTGAGTTTGAGTGAGGAGGAGGGAACCCATGGGGTGGTTCCGGGTTTGGAACTATAGGGCCATGTTTCGATTGGAAAGCTTGAAACCAAGCACCCTATCATCTTCCTCAAATCCCTACGACTCTAACAGACTACGCAATCAAGAATTTGGACCCTGGATCGCCCAGACAGCAAGGTGCAACTAGCTATGAGTTATTTGACTGGTCGAAGAATGTTGTGTAAGTTTCTGGTTATTTTGGTGGGATAGATCCTTTCTTAGGTTAGATTAGGATGTTTGTTTAGAAACAGGAGTGAAAACACGTGGGAAATGAGTATGATATGGGTGGGTCGAGTCACTGGGTCGGGCGACCCGAAAACCAGCCAGTCGGTTAAAGTAGACGATGAAAAGTGCGTTCACTGTAGCTGGTACGTGGCTCCCACGAAAAGCCACTTTGGGCGGCGAATGAGGGCGCGTGAAAGGGAGTTTTGAGGTTTCGTCAACATAAACGTTATAGTATTCGATCATACGACTCCAACAGGACTATTTTCGCGGTGATCAAACATCGTCTTGGGAGAGTTTTGGTTATTCGAAGGTTTAGGTTTCGTTTTAAACCCGTTTAAAAATCCCAATAAAAATATGGGATTAAAATAGAAGATATTTGAGATTATTTTTCACATTTACATCTGAATTTTGACAGGTTCTGAGATTCTCAGAAATTACGGAGGTGCGTGCAAAGCAGGATTCGACGATATGGACGGTGTGTGAGTGGACTTTCTTTCCCTAAACTATTATGAATGAATACTTACATGACTTACATGTGTTTCTATGTGATTATGAGGACATTTGAGTGATTGGGATTTTATATGAATTTCCGTGATTTTATGATTATTTTATTGCGCATTTTTCGAGGATTTACGTAAATTCCATTTTGGGATTCAAATTTGAATGTGGTTTTGGGATTTAGTATGAAATGTGATTTGGAAGAATATAATGTTGGTATGTTAGTGATTTCTATATGATTTTAGTTGGTTTTTTGGAAACTCTTTAATGGTTCGTTTTACGGTGCTTTTCAAGTATGAGTTTCTAGATTTTCGTTTAAATTATACATTTGGGCTGAACAAGGTTGAACTGTGAAATACGGTGATTTTGGGGCATTTATGGTTTTCTTATGATTTCTGAAGGATTTTCAAGACAAATGCTTTCTGTCCACTGACACGTCTTTCTTGGTTTTGTGACCCTCCAAATCCGCTGCACAGAAATCGAGGCTCGAGAGGCGGAGGCATGAACTAACAAGACTTACGTATATCCCTTGTCAGAAAAATTCTAGGGTAATGTTGGTACTTTGGGTTACTTTTTAGACGGGAGCACGGTGTGGGCACGCTTTATGAGGTGTCTTGGGGGGGTTGGGTCCTATCATTTAGGGAAGGGGGTCCACTCACACTGGTCAGGGAGTGGGATCACCAGACAAATTAAGTTAATATCAAGCTCCCAATACCATTTTACCCTAAGGGTGGTCCAAAATAGAGCCTAGAATAGCTTAATACTAGCCTAAAAACTTTCTAAGTTGTCCAATACCCGAGTAAACAGCGCCCACACGCTGATGGGATCCGAAAAATAGCAGCTATACGCTGCTGGGAGCCGAAAGACAACACTACGCATCATTTTGGGGCTGGAAAACTACTTACCACTATTTCAAATGACGCGTGGGCATACTTTCAGACCTTTTTAAACAGTTTTAAGTAGTTTTCTAGACCCAAAATGACATGTTTTGCATTTTTTCGTCTCCCGATAGCTTATAGACACTATTTTTCGGGTCTTGGCGTCTTGTGGGTACTGTTTACTGGGGTATTTGACAGTTTAGAAAGTGTTTAGGCTTGTTTTAAGCGATTCTAGGCTTTGTTTTGGGCCACTCTTGACTGTTATGTTTTGTTTAATGACTTGTTAATAATTGCGACCTTTGTGGGTGATTTCCTATGGTAAAATGGACTTGGGAGCTTTAGATTAGCTTGACTTGTCAGGTGATCCGACTCCTCGACTTGTGTGAGTGGACCCCCTTCCCTAAACTGATTTCGTAATGTTTGTACTTGTATATTTTACGATGTTTGCACTTATGATAATTGTTGAGCATGCATGACTTATTATGTGCCAATTGTGGTATTTGATCGTGATGATTGGTTTACGATGCTTCCTTGGTTATTTTGGTAAATTATGATATGATGGTTATGCATAGTTGTATGTTATTGTGTCACATGTTGCATTGTGTATTAGTCCCTAGGACATTGATGTGATAGAGTCTTTTAACCCACTTCGATGTCGCTTGTATCTAGTACCCATTTGTAGGCTGCAAACCAATCCTCCACGTGATCGTTCAACCATGCTGCTTGCTATAATAGTTAAAAAGTGTTAGTCCGGTGCCCGAGCTCTAGGGGACTCGAGGTGACGGTGTGTTGCACCCAATCCTTCTTGTGGTGCGGTATGAGAGCAAGATAACCAGTTATGATTTGTGACTCGAGAGTAAATGTTTAGTGGGTCGGCATGGTGATAAATTCATGATTTGACATAACTTATTTAGTTTCATGATTTTTGATTATTTTAAGATTATTTATCGTAGAACGTGCAAGTGTGAATTACTTTTTATTACTAAATTGATGTTATCATTTTTCGTATTACATGCAAGTTTTGTTACGACTGATTTTGGGATTTTGAATAAAATGAAAGGTTAAAGGTTATTTATTGGAAAATAGTTTTAGGCTGAAGTAGGCATATGGGTCCACTCACCCTTGTGTTTTGAACCCCTCAGGCCTCGTTGGCGCGCACGTACTTTGAAGGGCACAAATGCTGCTATGATACTCACTCACATGCTTAGAGTGAACCAGCGGTGTAATCGGGTAACTACATGGTGATGTGTGGTGTATGATCATCAATTTTGTTATCCATCCTCTAAGCTTCCACTGTTGGGTGAAATGTGATCGATTTTTCACTCGACCTCCCCAAAATGTAACGTTGTTAATTTAAATGGATTTCGTCATTGAGACGTCACCGTTTAAATGTCTGCTAGCACGCCTAGAATCTTATGTCCATGCAGACTTTCTAGATTGGGATGTGTCAAAGATTGCATCCAGTTCCTATTCCATAGTGAAAATGGGACCACCTTACCATGGCTTCTATGCTTAAGCTTCCGAGGACCCAAATGGTTCATAATAGAATTTGGGTGATTGGGGATAGACTTACGAAGTTGGCACAGTTCTTGCTACTGCGGGAGGATTACCGGATGGATCAATCTGCCAAGTTTTTTTATGGATTAGATTGTTCATCTACATGGGGTCCCTGAATTAGGTTTTTCGAATCATTATCCGAGGTTTACTTCAAGGCTCTGGCAGAGTTTCACTTGGTCTCTTGGGACCAGGACATATTTTAGTATAAATTTTCCCCTCAGATTGACCGGCAAGTTTAAAGGACTATTTCGACCTTGGAGGACATGTTGAGAGTTTTTGTACTATAGTTCAGTGGGAGCTGGGATACTTGCTTACCCTTGATGAAATTTTCCTACAACAACTATTTTCAAGTGGGTATTGGGATGCCTTCTTCCAAGGCATTGTATGGCCGTTAGTATAGGAAACCATTTTCTTGGATCGAGATGGGTGAGAGGGGACTATAGACACCTGAGTTTGCAGATAGATAATAGAAAAAATCAAGGTTATCAATGAGAGATTGAAGGCAGCACAAGATCGTCAGAAAGGTTGCGTTGAGCGTTGCACCAAGGACCTTGAGTTGGACGTTGGGAATGGGTCTTTCTGAAGTTATCTCCCTGGAAAGGGGTGGTAGGTTTTGGTCGGCGAGGAAGGCTGAGTCCTCAGTTTAGTTGACCTCGCGAGATCACAAAGACGATAAGCCCGATGGCTTATCTGCTTGCATTTCCCTCAAAAGTTTCAAGAATTCACGATATTTTCCACGTATCTTTTCTCTGAAAATATCTATTTGATGGGTCGCATGTGCTGAGGGGGCAGCCTCTCAGTATTATGGAGGATCTGAGCTATGAGGAGCAACTGGTTATGATCCTAGATCAGAAGGACAAGGTACTTTGTGGAAAGTTTATTCCACTGGTCGAGGTTATGTGGAGGAATTTAAATGTGGGGGAGGCCTCATGGGAACCCGAAGCTTTGATACGACATCAGTATTCACAGCTTTTCCAGTGACAAGTATGAATTTCGAGGGTGAAATGTTTTTTTGAGGGGTATATTGTAATGACCTGACCTTTTAAATTATATGTTATAGGTATTTTTCAGGGTTTATTTTGAGATTGAAAAATTCTAACCCTAAGGTTGTCGGTTAGTTACTTAAAGGAGAAAGGGTAGTTTAGGTCATAGGAAAAATATGATAGTTTGGGAAAGGAAGACTTGTGTGTGGCTGAGATCGACTCCTTTTTCTTTCTTCATTGATCAAATCATCATTTTGGTCATCTTCACTCTCACTCTCTTTTTCTCGTGCAACCAAAACTCCTACATCCAAAAAATCTTCAACTTTTATTCCAAGGCTATTTTGAGCTGAAACTAAGGAGTGGATCGTGATCTTTGGACACTCACGATTAAGAAGGACCCAATTGTGAAGGAATGAGCACGGGAAACCAGCAGGAACTCGAGGAGAAAAAAAAACCAAAAACCTCCAAGCCTCGTACCATAAATTCCAAGTTTTTTTTCTTAATTCTGGGCTTACATTTGGATTTATGGGATCAAGTAGACAGATTTTAAACATTAGAATGTCCAATTTTGTTGAGTTTTGAGGGTGTTAGGAAGGTTTGAAACTTGCCAGCCAACGTGGATGTGGTCTTCTTCTCCAGTAAAGGGTGACGTCAGCATGACATGTGGTAGGCGCCACATCAGCAAGTGTCAAGCCACGTGGTAGGGTACCACGTCAGCTTGTGTCAAACCACGTGGCAGGGTACCACATGGCAGGTGGCAGGTGTCAGCAAGTGCCAAGTGGCATAGCTTGTTAGATGTCAGAGACACGCAGTAGGTGCCATGTCAACTAGGGCTGGCGTCAAGTGCATGTCAGCACATAGGGGATGTCGCTGTACTTCCACCAGCGTGTAAGGGTACGTGGTAAAATTCACAAGGTAGGTTTGAGCTTGTTCGAAAGGTTTCGTCGAGCTGAATCCAATGATGGTGGTTTCAGGCCAATCAGAGTTAGTTTAGAGGGTAGTTCTGAGCATTTTGACCCAATGATGCGTGTTTGGGACGTGTTTACTATTTCAGCTTTTAGTGGGTTTTATATATGAACTTATATGGACTGTTGGTAATACCTGAGTATTACTTTGACAGACGAGAACACTCCATGAACTTATGAGGTGCGCATGGTGCTAGACTGAGCTATCGGTTTGGTTGTGAGTGGAAACTTTCTTTCATAAATGTGATGCATGCTTATTTACGTATTTATATGATTTGAAGACATGAAATGAAATGGATTTCTATGAATTTAATATATGATTCCAAATGTTTTTTGGATAAATTCTCGATTTTGGAATATGTATTCGTTTGTGGTTTTCTGAACACAAGTTTTGATGAATTTTGGGAACAAACTGGATTTTGGGCTGGTGCCCTGGTTATAAATGTTTTGGACTTTCATGGGTAATACAAAGCAGGATAAAAGGTATTATATTTGATAACTGTTTTCTAGTTTGGTCATCCCAATGCAATTGGATCACTATTCTGGAGTTGGACTCCAAGGATTCCCAAGGACGAATTAGAACGTTTTCAGAGTTGGGCTCCACATGTGCCGATGAGATTGGACTTCGTAGGATCCATAATTGATTATGCGTAGTATAGAGAGAATGCTAGTTGGACCAACGAGACGAGATTTGATTATTATTTATTATTTTGTCTAGGGCTATTTATGTCAGATGAGAGTATGTCATTTCCCGAGTATCGATGTGTTTTTTGCGGAGGGTCCTGTCATATGACCCCAACCTTGATGGGCTTATTTGCTCTATCTGGGCTAAGATCATTAAGAAACATCGCAAATTTTACCTGTTCTTTCCAGCCTAGATTTGGAAAAAAATATGATCCCTCAATTGTCAGATTACCTCGTGGATTTCCTCTTCGTTTATACTTTGCCAATTTCTAAATACCTTTTTTCCCCTTCCATGGTGATGGTAGACTTTAGGTGAAGAGTGATTATAAGAATGTAGGTTTTGGGAACACATATTTGGAATCAGCTTTGAGAATATCCAATTCTACCATTTCTAGTTGGAATGGTTCGTGTTCCCGAATGCCAAGAAACGCCCATCCATAGAGTGGATTCCATTGGCTGTTACTTTAGCTTCCTGCATAAATGTAGCCATGAGGCCATTAGTATTGGCCTAGCTATATAGCCTCTTTCATGCCATCACTTGTAAGCATTGCATACCTTCCGCCTAAATGGTCTTCTTTGGGTGCTCCTAGTGTGGCTTGCTGGTCATTGCCTCAGCTCTAATGGCATGAGATTGCAAGTCTCGAAGGCATCATCCCAGCTCAGATATTGATGCCTCTGCCTCTAGTATTCCTTTCCACCTTGGATTATCTAATCTTCTTTTGCACAATATCTTCTCAACCTTGCGCTTGCTAGGACGCCAATGTGATCATCAAGTATCCTTGTTTTCCATATGGAGGTTTCTTGAGCCTTCCAACTCATCCCATGCGCCGAAGGGTGTTTAGTTGGGGTTTTATGAGTCATATCCTTACTCGGGATCTATTGAGGCGCAATTAGAAGACTACAAGAGTAGGCCCGACTTCAAGGTGTATCAACTAAATTTTTGTACTCGTTAATTTAGATTTTGTCAAGCGAGCCCAACTTCATTCTTGAAAGGAGCAAATAGAGGCACTTCATAGTGCCTTAGTTACTTTGATGACATGGCTACTTTGACTACTTAGGAAGTTCTTTAGTTCATTCCTGTTTGTTTTCTAAATGCCATAGAGGCCTGGTATAGTTGTGCTACCCAATTTGGCACATGGTGCACTGCTCATTTTGAAGCCATGTTATTAGTTTCCCTCAAAGTACTGTGGAGCCACCAATTCCTCCTATGGGAAAATCTCACCCACTTTGACTAGTCGAGTTCAGTTTTCCTTCCGTACTAGATCTCAGGGAGTAATGAAGCTCCTTCCATAGGTTTTTTTTTTCAAAATGATGCTTCTTTCTCCTTGTTGTATTGCATTTTCCTAACTTCATGTTTTTGTTGAGTCTTTTGAAATGGGTCTGTCAGTGGTGAGGAGTGTACCAGTTGAGGTCTAGCTCTCCGAGAAGGTCTCAAGAAGTTGCAGGCCCTGAAGAATAAGATTTTTGAAATATTCAACAGTAATTTGACCTGGCCTGATCTAAAGAAGGTGAAGTAGAGAGAGATTTTAAAGACAGGGATCAATGCATCAGTGGCACTCAACTTCAAGTTTCTGCTTTATCCAAGGATGCACATATTACGAAATTGAGCCTCCAAGCCATACTTGGTGGGTTGATGGGCTCATTGCATCCTTCAAAATAAAGAATGTAAGGTTTGAGCTTTGTCAAAAGTCTATTATAGAGATTTTTGTCCCTTAGGCCTTTTATCTATACATTTTTCTCCACCATTGAGATTCCATCTTCCTTAAAAATGTGATGGTAGAATTCTCCATTAATTTTTATTAATGTATTCGTAATTCAAGATTATTATTATAATCATTGTATTCAGCCTTTAAATGTGTGTCCTTGTTCATTCTTCTTTGACACAAGTGTGAAAGAATCATGTCTTCTTCTCAAACTTCCCCAAGTTTCTCTTGACCTAGCTTCTACCTCTGTTGATCTCATTTTCCCTTCAATGAGACCATCCACCAGTAATTGGAATATGAAGCCAACATGATCAAGGCCCTGAAGGCTCGATTGGCTAAGGTAAAAGAGGCTTAGAGGAAAGGCAAGCACGAACTGGAGGTGCAGGCTAGAGCTGATCACGCTGCCTTATAAAACTTGAAGCAGCAGAGGGTAAAGCTTCGGAAAAAACTATCCAGATTTGTCTCTGCGAAGAAAAATGCAAGTTAGGACAGAGATTAGGATATCTCAAGGAAACTTTCCCTAGTTATCACGACCTGGGCTTCCATTGAATCTTGTTATTTTTTTCTATTTTCCTTTCAATGTCCTTTTTCCATCAAAATATTAATGATACATTTCCTTAGTTGGCACTTAGATCATCAATGACTAGTATTAATATTGGGCTTCCTAACCATAATATTTATTGTAAATCATCAAACTACCTATAAATTGGCTCTTTTTGGGAAAGTTTTTTATATTCTGCCATGACCTCAAATATCCATAATGCGCAAGGCCTTCCTATTTCTCAATAATACAGACTCATCCGTTGTGTTCATGTCAAGTCTCATGAACAATTGAAAAGGAACCTTGATCTCCTAAAGGAGATCCATTCCTTGAGAGTTTAAGAGGAGGCCGGCCTCACTTTGAGTTACCACCTACGATCCTCCCTAAACTTACAACCAACCTTATTTTATGAGAAAATAAGGGAGCCTTGGGATACTTTGATAATGACCCCGAGATGGGTAGCATCAATTTAACCTGAAAAGACAAAAATTATAAAAGATGAGGTTCACTTCCATGAAACAAAAGTTGCATCTCACGACAAGTGGATCTTTTACCTTAAGGAGGCTTTTCATCGAGATGGGTTTAATCAAGGCTTCACTGACAGGGTCGTAGGCATGTCCCATCCAAGGACTTTAAATTTGTACTTTCCCATTTAATCTTTAGGAAGTCAAAAATCTTGCTTTAACCTTATCTTTAACCCTTTAAATAATATTATTTCTATTTCGCTTTTTTGCTGGTAGGTCAACTCCTACTATTCAGGAGTTCTAATTTGTCTGCTAACTCGTGTATGATAATCATTATAAGCTGACATCAGTCCTGATTCCTCAAAATGGCAGGTTCTAATGGTCGAAAAATCTGGTATCACCTTTTACCATTCACTAATTCTTTATCAAAATGGTAAGTTCTAGCTAGAAATTGGACCAATCCTCAAGCATAAAATATCAAGAATGGACATTTAAATCTAGTTGCTTTTGTAGAAAGTCAGACGTTTGCTCTGAGGCATCTGATCGATTCCCAAGCCATATAAATACTTCACATTCAAGATTTGGCATACTCCTACCAAGTCTATAAGTAGAATAACCTTCACTTTTCTTCTATTTCCCTACTGTCATTTCAGAAATAGTCCAATCCCTAGAAACCTCCCCGGAAGAAGTGCTTGGAGATTGAGCATGCTAAAGGAGAGCATGCCATCCTGAAGTCCCAAGTCTCTGACATGCTAGAACTAGTGTTTATTCCCAACTAGGTCATTGAGACAATTGCTCCCATATACTTCAAGAATAGATACGATGATGGATGCATGGCTCAAGCCATCGGTCGCCCTCATTCCAACGGGTGGTCTGAGAGACACTGATGGTGAAGATCACTATTCTTTTGTGGTTCAATGTGGTCATAAAAGATGATCAACAACACTATTAGGGGTGGTGCTTCTGGGCTCTTGGAGGTAGTATTTTTTGTGTGTAGCCATTTGTTAGCTTCACTAATAGGCCATACCCTTGTTGGATGATTTTATTTGTTGACCCATGTGGATCTCCTTTGTAGTTCCGTCTCAAATTTAATACAATTTTTTGTTTTGTATCTTTTCTTCTAACATGGTTTTACAAACATCCTTTGTAGGTTCTTTATTCGATTATTTCTTTCATTGATCCTAAAACATTAGGTAGAATCTTTTGAGGTGTATTAGCGTAGGTCAAATTCTTACGCACCATGTTATTGTTACTTCTTAAGTAGTAAGACCTTTTCCCATTCACTTTATGGATCCAAAATGGCACCTGCCAAGTTGGGAACTTTCCTCCCTTGTGTTAGAACAAGGTTTCTTCTTCTTCAAGAGCCAAGTGTTCTTATATTACTACTTTATGGGCGGTAACTTTGGTGGGGTGGACAACTTTTTCTTTCTTAATCAACCTAATACTTCCTAGGTCGAGATCGTAAAAAACTGGCCGCAGTTATCATCGGGTTAGCCATGAATGACTTCTCTGTCTGGATGACTTCCCAAAGACCTTCCCCAAAGGCAGTCTCATTGGGGTTCCATATGGCAATTTGTTGGTGAAGGGCGAATGATATACTTATGCTCTTGTGGATCCAATCATTTCCCAATAGAACTTTATAGCTAGCAGTGATATCGATCATGAAGAAAGTGGCATTAGCCTCTTGGAATCAACCATATAAGGGTAAAACCCTAAGAGTCTTAGTAATAGCTCCAATGAAGTTGGACATTATTGTTGTTATCGGCAAAAAATCCTGGATTATCCTACCAAGTCTTTCCAGCATTTTAGAAGGCACGACATTGATGGAAACTCCTCTATTGATCATGAGTTTACTGACTGGGATACCTTCAAGGTATGCATTGATGAAGATGGATCGCATGTGATATGTCATCTCCTTAGTAGGATTCGAGAAGATCATCTTCTCCTTATTGCATTTGGGTTCCAAAATGAAACCCTGGCTTTTGGTGTGGTTGTTCGGGATCTTAATCACTGTTCAAGATGGTTCATAGGCAATCATGTTGCCTTTCATTTGCTTCACTTGGCGGTAGACGGCCGAAAAATCTTCTAGAAGCACCACCACTAGGTTCACCTCCTGATGAAACTTTTGTTGCTACTTCGGTCATGCTATGACTGTCGCTTTCTGGGTGTCTTGGTAAGAATGATTTTCGTTATTAGAATATGAACATTGTCATACTGGTTCTTTAACAACTCATCTTCTATAAAGTTCCCAAACATGATCTTTCTTTTGGCTCTTACACAAGTCTTAGCCGGCGAGCGTGGGAAAAATATCGTCCTTTGCAGGATGATATCATCTTTCCTATTTCTCTAGTTTCCCTTGGGGTGTCACATCAACTCCCTATTGGTTATTGGTGGGGTTGCCCCCAAGTTTGTCTGAGCAAGTTTGTAGGTCTTATACTGTCTCTTAATCATGCGCTTGGTAATCCTTCCTAGTTCTTTGATCAGCGTGCCATTCTTGCCAACCATATACTAAAGTCCCTCTTGGATGATGGCCTGCCCTAGTAAGGATTTTTTCGATCCCAGTAAAGTGTCTTTCTAGCTCTCCTAGCTTGATATTGTGCGTTTTAGGCCCAACCCTTGCAGTTTTGAACTCACACACAATTTCCCAATGGATCATCCATTCCAGGATTGCTCTAACCCAGTCTCGCTTAACTTTGGAGTTCCATTGTCAGGACCCACCCCGGTTCCACCCCGAAAACCGAGGTAAATCCTGCTCCCGTCTGACAACCCCAAAACGAAAAACCGATACAACCTTACGAAAACCACAAATTACATTGTCAGACGAAGGAGAATTGAAAACATCCAAGAGTCAACCGTTATACAGAGCATAGTACAAAACAAAACAAGCCCTACTGTAAGCTAAGCGCGCAACCGATGACTTTATGCCTCGACTTCTGCCTCAACGGTATCCCCAATGCTCGCACCACGACCTGGAGGGTGTCAAAAACATTAAAAATGTGAGTGGACTAAAAATAAAGAGTTATAAAACCGTTTACAAAAATAAACCAGGGTTACACCCTCCGTTTTGAAAACATGCATGCATAACCAAGTAACTTAAAATAATAGTAGTACGAAATGAAACAACATGCAGAAATCACCAGAAATCAAAACCAAAGTTCAGGCACTCGGCCTTTAACCCATAGAACCAAGTTATTCGGGTCACAGCCTAAAACGTTCGAAAACCAGTGAAAAACATCAATCATATATAGTTACTGGATCTCAAGTGCGCCCGAGTCTTTAAACACAAAACACAATGCGCAATAGCCAGGCCTTCCCGGGATATCAACGAGTCTTTAAACTCAAAACACAATCACAGGCCTCGGGGGGTATCATTATCACCGAGTCTTTAAACTCAAAACCATACCGAGTGTCAGGACCCACCCCGGTTTCACCCCGAAAACCGAAGTAAATCCTGCTCCCGTCTGACACCCCGACACAACAATAACGAAAACTACTAAAGTAATACAGTTAGACGCAGGAGAAACTTTACACATCCTGAAGTCAACTTTTTACAGAACATAGTACTAAATACAAAAAGAAGAAAAACCGATAAATGGATACACGCACACGGAAAAATTAAAACACTCCGGGGTCGCTCTCGTAACTTCTATGCCTCCGACGCTGCCTCGATGCCGAAACCCCGCTCTAGCTCCACGACCTAGAGGGCAATTTAAAACCAGAAAAGTGTGAGTGGACCATAAATAAAAGAAAAGTTTCCAAAACCATTTTATGAGAAAACCGGGTTTGGCCCTCCGTTTTTAAATCACATGCATAACCCAGTTACTAAAAACAGTTTTAGATCACATAAACCTCACTATAAAAACATTTACAGAAACACTATGAAAACAGTTATAGAAATCATATCATCAACGTCATAAAACCGTATTATAAAACATAAATACCGAGTCATCATTCTCCGATCAATCCTGCTGGATCTATCCGAGTCTTTAAACTCCCGAGTCTTTAAACTCAATCCAGGCCTCAATAATATCCGAGTCTTTAAACTCCCAAGTCTTTAAACTCAACAGGCCTACGGGGGAAATATCAATATATCCGAGTCTTTAAACTACCGAGTCTTTAAACTCAATCCGGGTCTTTAAACCCAATTCGGGCCCGTCCCCCGTCAATCACAATATCCGGGTCTTTAAACCCAATAATCAGATCCAGAAAATCCAATCAAAATCATTTGAAAACCAATTCCAAATCCACATCCAAACCCGAATCCGAAATCACTGGCTCGATGCCCTTCCGGCATCCAGAACCATCATTCCGAACCCAAATCCGGAATTCCATTCTTCAACTTTAAAACCAAATCTCGATTCTCAAAATCCGATTTTAAAACCGAAACCCTTTAATCACCAAATCATGTTTCAAAATCCCTTTATGAACATTCAAAACACTTATCCATTGAAATCCCAAAACCACAGCATCATATTCAGAAATCACACTTTTCCTCGTAAAACGTGCTGAAAACTGAACTTCCTCGAAAAACGTGTAATTATGTAAAACCAACTAAACATATTCGATAAACATAGAATCATGCTTAAAACCATAAAACAATTAATTAAAAGCAGTTAAGCATGCTCAGCTATAGAGATGGGGTCCACTCACAGTACCAAGCCCTCAATCGCGTCTCAAACGTCTCGTACGTTCCTCAGCTTCCTCGGGAAGTCCCGAACCTGTCAACAATCACCGAAGTACGTCACTAACACGTCTACCAAGACTCTCTTGATTTCCCACAAAAATCCTCGGGTCCTAAACGTAACGAACCTAAACCCTAAACCTTCACCCTCGCGGAACTACATTGAATCGACTTCTGAACAACCCGAAACCAATGCCAATGGACACGTCTCAACACCTAGACCAAAAACCATGTTGACCGTTTTCCCAACCCCCGCTGCACATGCCCCCACGCTCAGCCCTAAGTGGCTGCGCGTGGCCCTCACGTGCCAGCTACAGTGTCCCTCAGCCACTATGGCTCGAATCTCACCTCGCAGGCCCAACTCAAACCTATGGCACTTCTCGGCTTCAGTAGCCACAAACACAGGAGCAAACCGAGACAACATCTGAAACTTCTGTTCGTACTCAGCCACACTCAGATTACCCTGTTGAAGCTGTAGAAACTCACCCTCCTTGGCATCTCGGAAAGAACGAGGGTAATACTGGTCTAAGAATCTCTCCTGAAACGTCTCCCAGGTCACTGTGTGGACATCCCAGCCAGACAACTCGAGGATATAGCACCACTCGTACGCCGCACAGTCCAATAAGAACGTAGCCAGTAACACTCGATCCTCTGGTGGGCAATGCATCACTGCAAAGATCCGCTCAAGTCTCGTAATCCACCTCTCAGCTTCCTCGGGATCTGCCCCACCACTAAAAGTAGTAGCCCCAAGCCGCTGGGCTCGCTCAATCGTAGCACTCTATGTCCCTCTTTCTACTTCGTCTTCAGGTCGTGGAGAGGGTCTACGTCTCGGAGGCATCGTTAATCGCACGCTGAAAGAGGCATAGAAACAGTCAAACAACCTGAACACAACCTCACAGACCGATAAACCCAACAAACTCGACAAACCTATGCTCTGATACCAATTGTCAGGACCCACCCCGATTTCACCCCAAAAACCGAGGTAAATCATGCTCCCGTCTGACACCCCGACACAACACTAACGAAAACTACTAAAGTAATACGGTCAGACGCAGTAGAAACTTTACACATCCCGAAGTCAAGTTTTTACAGAGCATAGTACTAAATACAAAAAGAAGAAAAACCGATAACTGGATACACGCGCATGGAAAAATTAAAACACTCAGGGGTTGCTCTCGTAACTTCTATGCCTCCGACGCTGCCTCCACGCCGAAACCCCGCTCTAGCTCCACGACCTGGAGGGCAATTTAAAACCAGAAAAGTGTGAGTGGACCATAAATAAAAGAAAAGTTTCCAACACCATTTTACGAGAAAACCGGGTCTGGCCCTCCGTTTTGAAATCACATGCGTAACCCAGTTACTAAAAACAGTTATAGATCACATAAACCTCACTATAAAAAGATTTACAGAAACACTATAAAAACAGTTATAGAAATCATATCATCAGCGTCATAAAACCGTATCATAAAACATAAATACCGAGTCATCATTCTCCGATCAAACCTGCTGGATCTATCCGAGTCTTTAAACTCCCGAGTCTTTAAACTCAATCCAAGCCTCAATAATATCCGAGTCTTTAAACTCCCTAGTCTTTAAACTCAACAGGTCTACGGGGGAAATATCAATATATCCTAGTCTTTAAACTCAATCCGGGTCTTTAAACTCAATCCGGGTCTTTAAACCCAATCTGGGCCCGTCCCCCGTCAATCACAATATCCGGGTCTTTAAACCCAATAATCAGATCCAGCAAATCCAATCAAAATCGTTTGAAAACCAATTCCAAATCCACATCCAAACCCGAATCCGAAATCACGGCCCCATGCCCTTCCGGCATCCAGAACCGTCATTCCGAACCCAAATCCGGAATTCCATTCTTCAACTTTAAAACCAAATCTCGATTCTCAAAATCTGATTTGAAAACCGAAACCCTTTAATCACCAAATCATGTTTCAAAATCCCTTTATGAACATTCAAAACACTTATCCATTGAAATCCCAAAACCACAGCATCATATTCAGAAATCACACTTTTCCTCGTAAAACGTGCTGAAAACTGAACTTCCTCGAAAAACGTGTAATTATGTAAAACCAACAAAACATATTCGATAAACATAGAATCATGCTTAAAACCATAAAACAATTAATTAAAAGCAGTTAAGCATGCTCAGCTATAGAGATGGGGTCCACTCACAGTACCAAGCCCTCAATCGCGTCTCAAACGTCTCGTACGTTCCTCAGCTTCCTCGGGAAGTCCCGAACCTGTCAACAATCACCGAAGTACGTCACTAACACGTCTACCAAGACTCTCTTGATTTCCCACAAAAATCCTCGGGTCCTAAACGTAACGAACCTAAACCCTAAACCTTCACCCTCGCGGAACTACATTGAATCGACTTCTGAACAACCCGAAACCAATGCCAATGGACACGTCTCAACACCTAGACCAAAAATCATGTTGACCGTTTTCCCAACCGCCGCTGCACACGCCCCCACGCTCAGCCCAAAGTGGCTGCGCGTGGCCCTCACGTGCCAGCTACAGTGTCACCAGCAACCCCTGGTCACCCCGGTTCGAACAAGTCCCTGCAACTCGAACCGGCATGGCCGGTTCTCCATCGTCCTGCCACCAAAAATGCTCCTTTCTTCACCATATTCATCGTCCAATCCTCAGCAATCCAGTCCCCTCACACAAACACCTCGACTCGACCTAAAACCTGTCGACTCAAACTCGAACAAAAACCCGAACCAGTCCACTGTTCTTCTTCCCGGCCAACCAGGTCTTCCCCCGTCACGGCTTCGACACCCAGAGCTTCCTAAGACCTCACTGATACTCACCCAACTCACCAAGTCTCTCGACTCACTCCCTAAGTCCACGACTTTCGATTTGAAACTCGACGGCAAAACAGAGCATAGAAGAAAAGTTAAGGAATTACCTGCCCTCCTGTCGCCATCGTGAGCTCAGCCGTGAGTAAGTATCTCCACCCGTCCACCTCCAGCCTCTGGACACCTCCACCGGCCTCGATTGATCGAACACGGCAGCACCACCACCCAAAACTCCTCTCTGTTCTTTGTTTTCCCCCTGGTTTCCCGTGGCTCACAACTCATCCACACACAACCACCGCACCTCCAAACCTCTTCCTTGTCTCCCTCTCACTCTCTGAGTCACTCCTTACTCACCAGAACACACCAACACCCACGATCACCTCTCAATTTTTCTCTCCATCTCCCCCTCTGTTTTCTATTCTTCAAACACACACACAGAGCACACACGGTTACACCCCAAATAATTGGACCGTGCACTCACTAGAACTAACTAGACTCCCTACACGTGTCACCATCCTCCCTCTTCCTCTCCCAAGTGGCTCAATCTCAGCCCTCCATTTGTCCCTCTCTGTTGCACTAATCCCAAAGTGCAAAAGACCAAAATGCCACTTCTTGAACCCAAAATTTCGATTTTACCCTTACCATTTTAGACCCGTAACTCACACATCGTAAGTCTGATGAATACGTGCCGCCTGTCATCGAAGTCAGGACGACGAGATCTATCTAACGGTCCTAGGTCAACAAGTCAAAACCCGATCGTACGAAAAAGTCAACTTTCCCCCCTACTTAAGCCAAATTACGGTTATGCCCTCAACCTTCCGAACATCATAACTTCCTCTTCGGATGTCGGAATCGGGCGTGCCACCTGTCTACGGATTCGTGACGTCCTGGTCATCGGTAAAAGTCCATTTGACTGCCCGAACTAAAAGTCAACTTTTTGCCCAAACCAAGGGCAAAATCGTCATTCTCGGCTAACGACCTTATCAGGACCAACTAACCCCCGATTAAGCTCACTAATCTCACCTTAATCACTGTCTTAGCCCTAATTTTTGGGACGGGTCGTTACAACCTACCCACCTAAAGAGAATTTCGTCCCCGAAATTCCACAGCTCGTTCCCGACACTTAAGGTCTCCTACCCAGTAATCCACACTAACGCAACAACAACCACTCCTGGGTTTCCTGTCTATCATCTCCACCTTGGGTATTTCATACCATCCCCAACTACCAGTTACACTTCATGGTGTACGCAAGGGAAACTCTATGAACAGAAAACAAAGGTATTTTAAAATACCTCATATGGAGTACCCAATAGAAGTCATAGAGTGCATCCTCACATACTGCCACCTCACCTTCCCAATGCCAACTCGAATCCTAACCCAGAACAATCTAGTCCAAACAAGAACTCCTACTGGCTCACTCCCTCGGCTGCTACTTCGACCACTTGTCGGAATAAATCTACACAGTCATAAAGGCAAACTCTAGATTGTGGGTTCTCTCCTTCAATAACCTCATATCGATCAGTTATAGTCACTCCTTTCCCGTTCTTCCCTCATCCTTCAACAGAACTCACCGTAACACTCTAGGTCACCTAGGGAAAATCCTAGACTCAACCCCAAGATCCAACAAAAAGTGAGTACAACACAACCAAGAATTGTAAAAATACCTGTCCCCACGTCTGGTGCCGACTGAACCTCCTTCTGAGTCATCGAAAACACTCGAGCCTGAGATCCCGATGCTCTACCACGTCCCCTCGAACTACTCGTGGCACCACCACCTCCTCTAGCGCCCGCTATCCCTGACGCTGTACTCTATCCGGGGTCCGCCGATCCTCGACCTACACCACCTTCCTGTGGTAACAGTGGACACTCACGTCGGAAGTGACCTCGCTCCCCACAGTAGAAACAAACATCCCGACCAGGTCCACTACTCGGTCTCCCTGTTGATGCAACAGACGTCGCGCTAGCTTGTGGAGTCGGCTGTGCTCGCTAACCTCGAAATCCTGAAATCTGGTACCTACCAGGTCTACCGAAACGATCATCGCCCGAGGACGACGCTCCACTGAAGTTAACTCTATTTGATGTCCTCTGACTCGTAGCTCCAGAAAAAGATGGCTCCCGGCGTCGTACCGGTAAACTAGCCTCAACCCTCACCGCATCGTCCGACAACTCTCGGAGGGTAGTAAACGATCCAGCCGTCACTATGGCTCGAATCTCACCTCGCAGGCCCAACTCAAACCTATGGTACTTCTCGGTTTCAGTAGCCACAAACGCAGAAGCAAACCGAGACAACATCTGAAACTTCTGTTCGTACTATGCCACACTCAGATTACCCTGTTGAAGCTGCAGAAACTCAGCCTCCATGGCATCTCGGAAAGAACGAGGGTAATACTGGTCTAAGAATCTCCCCCGAAACGTCTCCCAGGTCATTGTGTGGGCATCCCGGCCAGACAACTCGAGGGTATACCAACACTCGTACGCCGCACCGTCCAATAAGAACGTAGCCAGTAACACTCGATCCTCCCGTGGACAATGCATCACTGCAAAGATCCGCTCAAGTCTCGTAATCCACCTCTGAGCTTCCTTAGGATCTGCCCCACCACTAAAAGTAGTAGCCCCGAGCCGTTGGGCTCGCTCAATCGTAGCACTCTATGTCCCTCTTGCTACTTCGTCTTCAGGTCGTGGAGAGGGTCTAAGTCTCGGAGGCATCGTTAATCGAACGCTGAAAGAGGCATAGAAACAGTCAAACAACCTGAACACGACCTCACAGACCGACAAACCCAACAAACTCGACAAACCTATGCTCTGATACCAATTGTCATGACCCACCCCGGTTTCACTCCGAAAACCGAGGTAAATCCTGCTCCCGTCTGACACCCCGACACAACACTAACGAAAACTACTAAGGTAATACAGTCAGACGCAGGAGAAACTTTACACATCCCGGAGTCAAGTTTTTACAGAGCATAGTACTAAATACAAAAAGAAGAAAAACCAATAACTGGATACACGCACACGGAAAAATTAAAACACTCCGGGGTCGCCCTCGTAACTTCATTGCCTCTGATGCTGCCTCGACGCCGAAAACCCGCTCTAGCTCCACGACCTGGAGGGCAATTTTAAACCAGAAAAGTGTGAGTGGACCATAAATAAAAGAAAAGTTTCCAAAACCAATTTATGAGAAAACCGGGTTTGGCCCTCCATTTTGAAATCACATGCATAACCCAGTTACTAAAAACAGTTATAGAACACATAAACCTCACTATAAAAACATTTATAGAAACACTATAAAAACAGTTGTAGAAATCATATCATCAGCGTCATAAAACTGTATCATAAAACATAAATACTGAGTCATCATTCTCCGATCAAACCTGCTGGATCTATCCGAGTCTTTAAACTCCCGATTCTTTAAACTCAATCCAGGCCTCAATAATATCCGAGTCTTTAAACTCCCGAGTTTTTAAACTCAATAGGCCTACGGGGGAAATATCAATATATCCGAGTCTTTAAACTCCCGAGTCTTTAAACTCAATCCGGGTCTTTAAACCTAATTCGGGCCCGTCCCCCGTCAATCACAATATCCGGGTCTTTAAACCCAATAATCAGATCCAGAAAATCCAATCAAAATCATTTGAAAACCAATTCCAAATCCACATCCAAACCCGAATCCGAAATCACTGGCTCGATGCCCTTCCGGCATCCAGAACCGTCATTCCGAACCCAAATCCGAAATTCCACTCTTCAACTTTAAAACCAAATCTCGATTCTCGAAATCCGATTTTAAAACCGAAACCCTTTCATCACCAAATCATGTTTCAAAATCCCTTTATGAACATTCAAACCACTTATCCATTGAAATCCCAAAACCACAGCATCATATTCAGAAATCACACTTTTCCTCGTAAAATGTGTTGAAAACCGAACTTCCTCGAAAAACGTGTAATTATGTAAAACCAACAAAACATATTCGATAAACATAGAATCATGCTTAAAACCATAAAACAATTAATTAAAAGCAGTTATGCATGCTCAGTTTTAGAGAAGGGGGTTCACAGTACCAAGCCCTCAATCGCGTCCCGAACGTCTCATACGTTCCTCAGCTTCGTCGGGAAGTCCCGAACATGTCAACAATCACCGAAGTACGTCACTAACACGTCTACCAAGACTCTCCTGATTTCCCACAAAAATCTTCGGGTCCTAAACGTAACAAACCTAAACCCTAAACCTTCACCCTCGCGGAACTACATTGAATCGACATTCGAACAACCCAAAACCAATTCCAATGGACTCGTCTCAACACCTAGACCAAAAACCATGTTTACCGTTTTCCCAACCACCGCCGTACGCGCCCCCACGCGCCGCCCAAAGTGGCTGCGCGTGGCCCTCACGATCCAGCTACAATGTCACCAGCAACCTCTGGTCGACCCGGTTCGAACCAGTCCCTGCAACTCGAACCGACGTGACCGGTTCTCCACCGTCCTGCCACCAAAACTGCTCCTTCCTTCACCATCTTCATTGTCCAATCCTCTGCAATCCTGTCCCCTCACTCAAACACCTCGACTCGACCTAAAACCTGTCGACTCAAACTCAAACAAAACCCCGAACCAGTCCCCTGTTTTTCCTCCCAGCCAACCAGGTCTTCCCCCGTCACGGCTTCGACACCCAGAGCTTCCTAAGTCCTCACTGATACTCACCTAACTCACCAAGTCCCTCGACTCACTCCCTAAGTCCACGAATTTCGATTTGAAACTCGACGACAAAATAGAGCATAGAAGAAAAGTTAAGGAATTACCTGCCCTCCTGTCGCCGTCGTGAGCTCAGCCGTGAGTAAGTATCTCCTCCCGTCCACCTCCAGCCTCTGGACACCTCCACCAGCCTCGATTGATCGAACACGGCAGTACCACCACCCAAAACTCCTCTATGTTCTCTGTTTTCCCCCTGGTTTCCCATGGCTCACAACTCACCCACACACAACCACCGTGACAAGCCCCGCCCCGATCCTCTCTGGGACCACATGGGGACGTGCCCTGCTCCCGTCTGACACCCAAAATAATGTTCCAATTTTAACCTTAAACGTTCAAATGCATAAAACCCAAATCAAAGTTTTACATCAAATCCAAAATAAACAGTTGTCAGACAAGGGATGAAATCCAAACTACAAGTTGCGAGCACGACTCTAACATAAACATGCGGGTACACCACCCAACAGGGGTTCAGGTACGCAAAAGTGGATCTATGCCTCAGCCTCAGGTTCCTCCTCTACCTCATTAGCACGACCTGGAGTGGTTACCAAAACAATAAGGGTGAGTGGGCCGAAACTCAAGTTTATAAAATCATTTGATAAGTAAAACGTATAATTTACCCCATCCGTTTTCCAAACATGCATGCATCATCATTTAAAATCATAAGTCATATAACATGAATCATAAGGCATGTAATAAAATCATAACCATAATTTTAGCCACTGCACTATACACTCCAATCCGACATCCCTGATGTCTGACGTCCCTGACGTCAATAAGGTCACAATCACAAGGCTACGCGTGCCACTCGGGTCTCAATTTCCTAGTTCAATCCCCGAACCCTGTTCGGTTACAGCATCCCCGATGCTTAGCGTCGTAGACGCTGGACGTTCTAGACGTCCGTGACCTCTCCGGGGTACCTCATCCGGAGGAGACAATATAATATAGAAGGATCTATACAGTGCAGTACCAAATATATTTTATTGATATCCACATGCAAACATATATGTATACCTAGGTAAAATCTGAACCGATCGTTACGTTTCATCAAACGGGTCTCATGCCCAAATACCGTGAAACGTGCCATAACCGAAATCTCAATATCATCAAAACCTTTTATTGATTGCAGCATGTGAACATGTAAGTAAATCAGAAAATATTTAAGCATGCAAGGGTTTAATGAAAACGGGCCCACTCACAGTACGATCCCGCGGTGAACCTGCGCGTACGAACTTGTACCGGGATTATCGTACAATTCCTGTCAGTCCAAATCACATGTAAGGGTCACTACAAGTCTTAAACTTTTAACCACAAAGTCCGAAATAGAAACCGGCCCGGGGAAGCCGTACAACACGTTTCCCGAGGTAACCGGCCCTAAACTGACCTATCAAAGCTTATCTCAGATTAACATGGTTAATTCACCAAAAATATTCAGAATGATGAGAGGAACAAAAGTCATGTTGATCGTGATCGGAGATAAGGTCCAACGCGCCCTCACGCGCCGCCCAAAGTGGCTGCGCGTGAAAGTCACGCGCCTGACACTGTAGCTACAGTGTCACCTCCTTCACCCGTTTGTCTGTAATACGGGCCTGCCACCCGCGGCTTGACCCGGTTGAATACCCACCAATTCTTACTCGATTTCAATCCAATTTGATCCTAACATGTTCATTAGCTATCCAATTTAGGTTCTGTGACAAAAATCAACCTCGACACATCCCCAAATGACCCATCGACTCGCGATCAACCAATCGGGTCAATCACCAGAACTTCCTGGTTTCAAACCCATTGTCCAATTAACTTCACAGGAAGCATAATAGGATCAAAATGAACCAAAATGAACAATCAATTGTGTCTGAAAGTACCTGAAGGTTGTCGTCCCAAGCTCTGCAACTTCCCTGAAAACAGCAGCCTCCGTCCTAGCCCAACCGTGGCTGTTAGCCTTCAATTTCGATGTGGTTGAGTTCCAAACACTCCCAGAAGACTAAACCAGGCCTTGGTTTAGTCCAACACTCACCAGAAATTAAAACCCGATTTTCCCTCCAATTTTGCCCGAAATGGTTTCTCTGGTTTTCTTCATCAATTCTCAGTGTTCTTAATGGCAGAGTGATGCTCACACATGTTCTAATTAGTTTTAAATAACCTCAGCTGTCCCAGAGGCTCGTGGAAGTCCAAATTGTCCACTGAAATTTGTCCCCCGAAATCTTCGAATTTCAATTAACAATTTGATCGTGCAGGCTGGACGGTTCAGGCCACGTTCAAAAGCAAAAACAGCCCAGACTTTCCAGCACATAATAGCATAATCAATTGTGCACTGAACCACCGCACATGGTGGTGCCGTCCATGGTTCCCCCGCGGTTGCTACAGTAACCAGGGAAAAAGACCAAAATGCCCCTCACTTCCTAGACCCGTAACTCAGCCATACGAAGTCCGATTTCGGCATGCCGCCTGTCTACGGACTCAGGATATCGAGACCTACCTAACGGTCCTTGGGTCATGTGAAAATTTGTTGTCAAACGAAAAGTCAACATTTTCGCCCGTGAAGTCCAACTTACGGTAATGTCCCCGAACTTCCGATAGTCATAACTTTTTCCCTGATCGTCCGAAATGGACGTGCCACCTGTCTATGAACTCGTGACGTCCCGAACTACGTCACGGTCACTGGTCAAAGTCCATTTGACCCACTAATCAAAAAGTCAACAATTTGGCCATACCATTCACAAGGGTAAAAATGTCAATTCACATATTAAATTACAATATTAAAATCCTCGAATTTCCGGGGTGTTACAACCTTCCCCCCTTAAGAAATTTCGTCCCGAAATTTCAAGGAAACAAATGAGGAAATTGTTCTCGCATCTGAGCCTCAGGCTCCCATGTGGCTTCTTCCACATTTTGGTTTCTCCAGAGAATTTTCACGAGAGGGATCGTCTTCCGACGTAGTACCTTGTCCTTCCGATCCAAGATCTGTACTGATTGTTCCTCAAAGCTCAAATCCCCCCGTAGTTCGACAGGTTGTTCCCCAAGTACATGAGAAGCATCACGTACGTACTTCCGTAGCATCGATATTTGGAAAACATTGTGAACTCTAGATAGTGCTGGAGGTAGCGCCAATCTGTAAGCAACTCTGCCGATTCTCTCCACGATCTCATATGGTCCGATAAAACGCGGGCTCAGTTTTCCCCGTCGACCAAATCGGATAATCCCCTTCCACGGTGATAACTTCAGGAAGACAAAATCTCCCACTTCAAATTCCAAGTCTCGAATCCGTCGATCGGCATAACTCTTCTGGCGATCCTGTGCCGCCTTCAATCTCTCCTTGATAACACGAACAGTTTCCAAGGTCAAGTCCATCAATTCTTGCCCTACAGCCGTTCGCTCTCCTATCTCCGTCCAGCAGATAGGTGTCCTGCACTGTCGACCATACAGTGCCTCATAAGGTGCCATCCCAATGCTTGCCTGATAGCTGTTGTTGTAAGCGAATTCCATCAATGGCAAATGAGTATCCCAAGAGTCCTGAAACTGTAGTACACATGACCTCATCATGTCCTCCAGGGTCTGAATGGTTCTTTCAGACTGTCCATCGGTCTGTGGATGGAAAGTAGTACTGAAACGTAGGGTTGTTCCCAGAGTAGCTTGCAAACTCCGCCAGAACCTGGAAGTGAAACGCGGATCAAGATCGGACACGATTGATTCCGGCGTACCATGCAATCGTATGATTTCCTTCACAAACAACTGAGCCAGTCGATTAGGTTTATAGGTCTCCTCAACTGGCAGAAAATGGGCTGATTTGGTTAGCCGGTCCACGATCACCCATACTCCGTCCACTCCACTCTGAGTTCTCGGTAACTTAAAGATGAAGTCCATGGTGATGTGATCCCACTTCCACTCGGGAATCGGAAGTGGCTGCATAGCCCCATACGGTCTCTGCCGTTCCGCCTTAACCTGCTGACAGGTTAAGCATTTGCTTACGAACTCGGCAATATCCTTCTTCATTCCTGGCCACCAATAATGGTTTCGGAGGGTACGGTACATCTTTGTTCCTCCTGGATGCATAGCATAGGCCGAACTATGGGCCTCCTCAAGAATCTCGACCCGTAACTCTGCCACTGCAGGTACACACAAACGGCCCAATTTCACAAGTGCTCCGTCGTCCCGGATGGTAAAATCCTGCCTCCCATCCGCATCGACCTCAATTCTGTAAATACAGAGTATCGGATCCTGAAGTTGTGCCTCGATGATCCGATCAATCAGTACTGGTCGTACATGGAAGCTGGCTAATAAAGCTTCATGCTTATCCGTACCCAAGATAACTCCCGCCTTCCGGAGTTCCACCAGTAAGGGAAGATACACCATCCCTAGGTGTGCAACGGATCCTGCTGACTTCCTGCTGAGTGCATCAGCCACCACATTGGCCTTACCCGGATGGTACTCGATCGTACAGTCATAGTCCTTCAGCAGCTCCAACCATCTCCGTTGTCTCATGTTAAGCTCCTTCTGAGTGAATAAGTATTTAAGACTCTGGTGGTCGTTGTATATCCGACACGTTGCGCCGAATAGATAATGTCTCCAGATCTTTAGAGCATGAACCACCGCCGCTAACTCCAAATCATGGGTAGGGTAGTTCAACTCATGAGTCTTCAGCTGCCGGAATGCATAGGCGATAACCTTGCCCGTTTGCATCAACACGCAGCCCAGACCCTGCAGCGATGCATCACTGAAGACCACAAACTCTCCACTGTCATCCGGCAATGCAAGGACAGGTGCAGTGGTCAATCGATCTTTCAATTCTTGAAAGCTCCGATCGTACTGCTCGTCCCAGATAAACTTCACTCCCTTCCGAGTCAAACGAGTCAAAGGTGCAGCAATTTTGGAGAAAACCTCCACGAATCTCCTGTAGTAACCTGCTAATCCGACGAAACTCCGTACCTCGGTCACCGTTGTCGGTCTAGCCCAGTTGGTCACCGCTTCTATTTTCTGGGGATCCACGCAAATCCATCCGTCGATATCACGTGTCCCAGAAAACCAATACTGCTCAGTCAAAACTGACACTTGCTCAGTTTGGCGTACAATTGCTCTTGTCTCGACCTCTCCAAGACCAACCGTAGATGTTCCTCATGTGCACGGGCACTCCTCGAGTACACCAAAATATCATCGATGAACACAATCACGAACTTATCCAGATAGGGTCGGAAGACCCGGTTCATCAGATCCATGAATGCTGCTGGAGCATTCGTCAAACCAAATGGCATAACAAGGAACTCGTAGTGTCCGTAACGGGTTCGAAAAGCAGTTTTCGGAATATCCTCCTCCGAAATCCTCAGTTGGTGATACCCAGACCGCAAATCAATTTTCGAAAAGCACTGAGCTCCCCGCAACTGGTCAAAAAGGTCATCGATCCTGGGTAGAGGATACTGGTTCCTCAGCGTCACCTTGTTGAGTTGTCGATAGTCAATACATAAACGGAGACTTCCTTCCTCCTTCTTCTTTACGAACAACACCGGTGCTCCCCACGGTGAAGTACTCGGTCGGACATATCCCAAATCCACCAACTCCTGCAATTGAGTCTTGAGTTCTCGTAACTCAGCCGGCGCCATCCGGTATGGTGCCTGGGATATAGGTCGGGTACCGGGGAGTAGTTCAATTGTAAACTCGATCTCCCGCGATGGTGGCAATCCAGGTAAGTCTTCCGGGAACACATCTGGAAACTCGCATACCACCGGTATTTCGTCGATACCCGGAGTATCAACCCGTTCCGACACGACATGCGCCAGATAAGCCTGGCCTCCCTTCCGTCGAAGTTTGGTAGCAGTAAGTGACGAAATCACTTCAGGAGGCGAACCGTCACGTTCCCCCTGAAAGATAACCTCCGGCAAACCCGGGCTTCGCAAAATCACTTGCGTGCTACAGCAATCGATGAGCGATCCGTGCTCCGACAGCCAATCCATCCCTAGGATTATATCGAAGTCGTGGATATCCAGAATAATTAAGTCTGCTGGTAAATCCACATCCTCAATTCTTACCGGGCACCTCCGAATCACCTGATTCACAAGGTACACAATACCCATCGGGGTGCCAACACCCATTTCGCAATCTAAAGCTGATACCACACAATCAAGCATACCAGCACAACTCTTCGAAATAAAAGAATGTGTAGCCCCCGCATCCATCAATACACGTACAAAAATGTTAAAGATATGTAGTGTACCTGTGACCACGCTTGGGGCAGTCCTCGCCTGCTGTTGGGTCATTGCAAACACTTGGGCCCTCGGCCCTCCGTTCCGTCCGCGCTCGCGCGCGCCACGCCCAGTACCACGGTCACCTCCTTGACCGCGACCTCCATTAGTGTGGGAAGCCGTGCTCTGCACCACACTAGAGCCCCCAGCGTCGTTGTTCTTGGACAACTGCGGGCAATCACAGGCATAGTGGCCCTCCTCTCCGCAAGCAAAACAAGTTACTGGCCTTGGCCTGTCCGAATGCCCGCCAGAAGCACCACTCCAAGATGAGCGTTGCCCAAAGTTGTATCCAGATCCTCTGCCCTGAGAGCCTCCGCGTCGACCTGACCAGCCACGACCCTTGAAGGATGAGGGTGCTCCCCTGTAGCCCCCTCCCTTGTTGTTCTTATGGCCCGATGGCCCACGATGTGGGCGATCCTGACGTCACCCCTCGCCCGAAGGTTGTCGTGTCTGGTGTGCCGCCAGACTGGCCTCGACACGCACCGCAGCGTCGACCAAATCTCTCAATGAAGCATGAGTAGCAGCAGTCACACTTGCCCGGATCTCCCCTCGGAGTCCAAACCTTTGGCATTTGTCCTCCTCCGTGCTCACGAATGATGCAGCGAACCGGGATAGTTTTCCGAAAGTTCACTCGTAGTCCGCAACAGACATATCCCCCTGCTCCAGCCGCAGGAACTCAGCCTCCCGTGCCGCGCGAAAGGATCGCGGGTAGTACTGGTCCAGAAATCTGGAACGGAAAGCTTCCCAAGTAGTGGTATGGACCGACCACCCAGACATTTCGAGTCCGTGCCACCACTGGTAGGCTCCTCCTTCCAGTAAGAAGGCCGCCAAGGTCACTCGTTCGCCCGGAGGGCAGTGCATCACCGAGAAGATCCTCTCCCACTTGGTGATCCAATCATGAGCATCCTTGGGGTTTGATCCCCCGCAGAAAGGAGTGGCTCCCAACCGTTGAGCCCCTTCAATGCTCGCGCATTCCATCTCCCTTTCCAGATCCTCGTCAGTTCGTGTATGAGGAATTCTCCTAGGAGGCATAACCAACTGTCAAGAGGCATAGATCAGAAAACAATACTCTTAAAAGTCGAAAAGTAACTAGTACTAATCGCTAGTCTAGCATGCTAACCATACCTTAGTACTGACCACAACCTAGTGCTCTGATACCAAGCTGACAAGACCCGCCCCGATCCTCTCTGGGACCACATGGGGACGTGCCCTGCTCCCGTCTGACTGGCTCACTCCCTCGGCTGCTACTTCGACCACTTGTCGGAATAAATCTACACAGTCATAAAGGCAAACTCTAGATTGTGGGTTCTCTCCTTCAATAACCTCATATCGATCAGTTATATTCACTCCTTTCCCGTTCTTCCGTCATCCTTCAACGGAACTCACTGTAACACTCTAGGTCACATAGGGAAAATCCTAGACTCGACCCCAAGATCCAACAAAAAGTGAGTACAGCACAACCAAGAATTGTAAAAATACCTGTCCCCACGTCTGGTGCCGACTGAACCTCCTTCTGAGTCATCGAAAACACTCGAGCCTGAGATCCCGATGCTCTACCACGTCCCCTCGAACTACTCGTGGCACCACCACCTCCTCTAGCGCCCGCTATCCCTGACGCTGTACTCTATCCGGGCTCCGCCGATCCTCGACCTACACCACCTTCCTGTGGTAACAGTGGACACTCACGTCGGAAGTGACCTCGCTCCCCACAGTAGAAACAAACATCCCGACCAGGTCCACTACTCGGTCTCCCTGTTGATGCAACAGACGTCGCGCTAGCTTGTGGAGTCGGCACTACTCGCTAACCTCGAAATCCTGAAATCTGGTACCTACCAGGTCTACCGAAACGATCATCGCCCGACGACGACGTTCCACTGAAGTTAACTCTCTTTGATGTCCTCTGACACGTAGCTCCAGAAAAAGATGGCTCCCGGCGTCGTACTGGCAAACTAGCCTCAACCCTCACCGCATCGTCCGACAACTCTCGGAGGGTAGTAAACGATCCAGCCGTCACTATGGCTCGAATCTCACCTCGCAGGCCCAACTCAAACCTACGGTACTTCTCGGTTTCAGTAGCCACAAACGCAGAAGCAAACCGAGACAACATCTGAAACTTCTGTTCGTACTATGCCACACTCAGATTACCCTGTTGAAGCTGCCGAAACTCAGCCTCCTTGGCATCTCGGAAAGAACGAGGGTAATGCTGGTCTAAGAATCTCTCCCGAAACGTCTCCCAGGTCACTGTGTGGGCATCCCAGCCAGACAACTCGAGGGTATACCACCACTTGGACGCCGCACCGTCCAATAAGAACGTAGCCAGTAACACTCGATCCTCCGGTGGACAATGCATCACTGCAAAGATCCGCTCAAGTCTCGTAATCCACCTCTGAGCTTCCTTAGGATCTGCCCCACCACTAAAAGTAGTAGCCCCGAGCCGCTGGGCTCGCTCAATCGTAGCACTCCATGTCCCTCTTGCTACTTCGTCTTCAGGTCGTGGAGAGGGTCTAAGTCTCGGAGGCATCGTTAATCGAACGCTGAAAGAGGCATAGAAACAGTCAAACAACCTGAACACGACCTCACAGACCGACAAACCCAACAAACTCGACAAACCTATGCTCTGATACCAATTGTCATGACCCACCCCGGTTTCACTCCGAAAACCGAGGTAAATCCTGCTCCCGTCTGACACCCCGACACAACACTAACAAAAACTACTAAGGTAATACAGTCAGACGCAGGAGAAACTTTACACATCCCGGAGTCAAGTTTTTACAGAGCATAGTACTAAATACAAAAAGAAGAAAAACCAATAACTGGATGCACGCACACGGAAAAATTAAAACACTCCGGGGTCGCCCTCGTAACTTCATTGCCTCTGATGCTGCCTCGACGCCGAAAACCCGCTCTAGCTCCACGACCTGGAGGGCAATTTTAAACCAGAAAAGTGTGAGTGGACCATAAATAAAAGAAAAGTTTCCAAAACCAATTTATGAGAAAACCGGGTTTGGCCCTCCATTTTGAAATCACATGCATAACCCAGTTACTAAAAACAGTTATAGAACACATAAACCTCACTATAAAAACATTTATAGAAACACTATAAAAACAGTTATAGAAATCATATCATCAGCATCATAAAACTATATCATAAAACATAAATACTGAGTCATCATTCTCCGATCAAACCTGCTGGATCTATCCGAGTCTTTAAACTCCCGATTCTTTAAACTCAATCCAGGCCTCAATAATATCCGAGTCTTTAAACTCCCGAGTTTTTAAACTCAACAGGCCTACGGGGGAAATATCAATATATCCGAGTCTTTAAACTCCTGAGTCTTTAAACTCAATCCGGGTCTTTAAACCTAATTCGGGCCCGTCCCCCGTCAATCACAATATCCGGGTCTTTAAACCCAATAATCAGATCCAGAAAATCCAATCAAAATCATTTGAAAACCAATTCCAAATCCACATCCAAACCCGAATCCGAAATCACTGGCTCGATGCCCTTCCGGCATCCAGAACCGTCATTCCGAACCCAAATCCGAAATTCCACTCTTCAACTTTAAAACCAAATCTCGATTCTCGAAATCCGATTTTAAAACCGAAACCCTTTCATCACCAAATCATGTTTCAAAATCCCTTTATGAACATTCAAACCACTTATCCATTGAAATCCCAAAACCACAGCATCATATTCAGAAATCACACTTTTCCTCGTAAAATGTGTTGAAAACCGAACTTCCTCGAAAAACGTGTAATTATGTAAAACCAACAAAACATATTCGATAAACATAGAATCATGCTTAAAACCATAAAACAATTAATTAAAAGCAGTTATGCATGCTCAGTTTTAGAGAAGGGGGTTCACAGTACCAAGCCCTCAATCGCGTCCCGAACGTCTCATACGTTCCTCAGCTTCGTCGGGAAGTCCCGAACATGTCAACAATCACCGAAGTACGTCACTAACACGTCTACCAAGACTCCTGATTTCCCACAAAAATCCCCGGGTCCTAAACGTAACAAACCTAAACCCTAAACCTTCACCCTCGCGGAACTACATTGAATCGACATCCGAACAACCCGAAACCAATTCCAATGGACTCGTCTCAACACCTAGACCAAAAACCATGTTTACCGTTTTCCCAACCACCGCCGTACGCGCCCCCACGCGCCGCCCAAAGTGGCTGCGCGTGGCCCTCACGATCCAGCTACAATGTCACCAGCAACCTCTGGTCGACCCGGTTCGAACCAGTCCCTGCAACTCGAACTGACGTGACCGGTTCTCCACCGTCCTGCCACCAAAACTGCTCCTTCCTTCACCATCTTCATCGTCCAATCCTCTGCAATCCTGTCCCCTCACTCAAACACCTCGACTCGACCTAAAACCTGTCGACTCAAACTCAAACAAAGCCCCGAACCAGTCCCCTGTTTTTCCTCCCAGCCAACCAGGTCTTCCCCCGTCACGGCTTCGACACCCAGAGCTTCCTAAGTCCTCACTGATACTCACCCAACTCACCAAGTCCCTCGACTCACTCCCTAAGTCCACGAATTTCGATTTGAAACTCGACGACAAAATTGAGCATAGAAGAAAAGTTAAGGAATTACCTGCCCTCCTGTCGCCGTCGTGAGCTCAGCCGTGAGTAAGTATCTCCTCCCGTCCACCTCCAGCCTCTGGACACCTCCACCAGCCTCAATTGATCGAACACGGCAGTACCACCACCCAAAACTCCTCTATGTTCTCTGTTTTCCCCCTGGTTTCCCATGGCTCACAACTCACCCACACACAACCACCGTGACAAGACCCGCCCCGATCCTCTCTGGGACCACATGGGGACGTGCCCTGCTCCCGTCTGACACCCAAAATAATGTTCCAATTTTAACCTTAAACGTTCAAATGCATAAAACCCAAATCAAAGTTTTACATCAAATCCAAAATAAACAGATGTCAGATAAGGGATGAAATCCAAACTACAAGTTGCGAGCACGACTCTAACATAAACATGCGGGTACACCACCCAACAGGGGTTCAGGTACGCAGAAGTGGATCTATGCCTCAGCCTCAGGTTCCTCCTCTACCTCATTAGCATGACCTGGAGGGGTTACCAAAACAATAAGGGTGAGTGGGCCGAAACTCAAGTTTATAAAATCATTTGATAAGTAAAACGTATAATTTACCCCATCCGTTTTCCAAACATGCATGCATCATCATTTAAAATCATAAGTCATATAACATGAATCATAAGGCATGTAATAAAATCATAACCATAATTTTAGCCACTGCACTATACACTCCAATCCGACATCCCTGATGTCTGACGTCCCTGACGTCAATAAGGTCACAATCACAAGGCTACGCGTGCCACTCGGGTCTCAATTTCCTAGTTCAATCCCCGAACCCTGTTCGGTTACAGCATCCCCGATGCTTAGCGTCGTAGACGCTGGACGTTCTAGACGTCCGTGACCTCTCCGGGGTACCTCATCCGGAGGAGACAATATAATATGGAAGGATCTATACAGTGCAATACCAAATACATTTTATTGATATCCACATGCAAACATATATGTATACCTAGGTAAAATCTGAACCGATCGTTACGTTTCATCAAACGGGTCTCATGCCCAAATACCGTGAAACGTGCCATAACCGAAATCTCAATATCATCAAAACCTTTTATTGATTCCAGCATGTGAACATGTAAGTAAATCAGAATACATTTAAGCATGCAAGGGTTTAATGAAAACGGGCCCACTCACAGTACGATCCCGCGGTGAACCTGCGCGTACGAACTTGTACCGGGATTATCGTACAATTCCTGTCAGTCCAAATCACATGTAAGGGTCACTACAAGTCTTAAACTTTTAACCACAAAGTCCGAAATAGAAACCGGCCCGGGGAAGCCGTACAACACATTTCCCGAGGTAACCGGCCCTAAACTGACCCATCAAAGCTTATCTCAGATCAACATGGTTAATTCACCAAAAATGTTCAGAATGATGAGAGGAACAAAAGTCATGTTGATCGTGATCGGAGATAAGGTCCAACGCGCCCTCACGCGCCGCCCAAAGTGGCTGCGCGTGAAAGTCACGCGCCTGACACTGTAGCTACAGTGTCACCTCCTTCACCCGTTTGTCTGTAATACGGGCCTGCCACCCGCGGCTTGACCCGGTTGAATACCCACCAATTCTTACTCGATTTCAATCCAATTTGATCCTAACATGTTCATTAGCTATCCAATTTAGGTTCTGTGACAAAAATCAACCTCGACACATCCCCAAACGACCCATCGACTCGCGATCAACCAATCGGGTCAATCACCAGAACTTCCTGGTTTCAAACCCATTGTCCAATTAACTTCACAGGAAGCATAATAGGATCAAAACGAACCAAAATGAACAATCAATTGTGTCTGAAAGTACCTGAAGGTTGTCGTCCCAAGCTCTGCAACTTCCCTGAAAACTGCAGCCTCCGTCCTAGCCCAACCGTGGTTGTTAGCCTTCAATTTCGATGTGGCTGAGTTCCAAACACTCCCAGAAGACTAAACCAGGCCTTGGTTTAGTCCAACACTCACCAGAAATTAAAACCCGATTTTCCCTCCAATTTTGCCCGAAATGGTTTCTCTGGTTTTCTTCATCAATTCTCAGTGTTCTTAATGGCAGAGTGATGCTCACACATGTTCTAATTAGTTTTAAATAACCTCAGTTGTCCCAGAGGCTCGTGGAAGTCCAAATTGTCCACTGAAATTTGTCCCCCGAAATCTTCGAATTTCAATTAACAATTTGATCGTGCAGGCTGGACGGTTCAGGCCACGTTCAAAAGCAAAAACAGCCCAGACTTTCCAGCACATAATCGCATAATCAATTGTGCACTGAACCACCGCACATGGTGGTTCCGTCCATGGTTCCCCCGCGGTTGCTACAGTAACCAGGGAAAAAGACCAAAATGCCCCTGGTTCAATAATTACCAAAATGCCCCTCACTTCCTAGAACCGTAACTCAGCCATACGAAGTCCGATTTCGGCATGCCGCCTGTCTACGGACTCAGGATATCGAGACCTACCTAACGGTCCTTGGGTCATGTGAAAATTTGTTGTCAAACGAAAAGTCAACATTTTCGCCCGTGAAGTCCAACTTACGGTAATGCCCCCGAACTTCCGATAGTCATAACTTTTTCCCTGATCGTCCGAAATGGACGTGCCACCTGTCTATGAACTCGTGACGTCCCGAACTACGTCACGGTCACTGGTCAAAGTCCATTTGACCCACTAATCAAAAAGTCAACAATTTGGCCATACCATTCACAAGGGTAAAAATGTCAATTCACATATTAAATTACAATATTAAAATCCTCGAATTTCCGGGGTGTTACACACCGCACCTCCAAACCTCTTCACGGTCTCCCACTCACTCTCTGAGTCACTCCTCACTCACCAACACCCACGATCACCTCTCAATTTTTCTCTCAATCTCCCCCCCTGTTTTCTGTTCTTCGAACACACACACACACACAACACACACGGTTACACCCCAAATAATTGGACCGTGCACTCACTAGAACCAACCAGACTTCCAACACGTGTCACCATCCTCCCTCTTCCTCTCCCAAGTGGCTCAATCTCAGCCCTCCATTTGTCCCTCTCTATTGCACAAATCCCAAAGTGCAAAAGACCAAAATGCCCCTTCTTGAACCCAAAATTACGATTTTACCTTTACCGTTTTAGACCCGTAACTCACACATCGTAAGTCCGATGAATACGTGCCGCCTATCATCTAACTCAGGATGACGTGATCTATCTAACGGTCCTAGGTCAACAAGTCAAAACCGGATCGTACGAAAAGTCAACTTTCCCCCCTGCTTAAGCCAAATTACGGTTATGGCCTCAACCTTCCGAACATCATAACTTCCTCTTCGGATGTCGGAATCGGGCGTGCCACCTGTCTACGGATTCGTGACATCCTAAACTACGTCCTGGTCATCGTTCAAAGTCTGTTTGATCGCCCGAACTAAGAGTCAACTTTTTGTCCAAATTAGGGGCAAAATCGTCATTCTAGGCTAACGACCTTATCGGGACCAACTAACCCCAGATTAAGCTCACTAATCACACCTTAATCACTGTCTTAGCCCTAATTTTTGGGACGAGTCGTTACACCCAGTCTTTAAACTCAAACCATCAGTCCACGCCCCCCCCCCCCCCCCACCCCCCCGTAAATCAATCCGAGTCTTTAAACTCAAAACCAGATCTAGTGGGTTTTCCGACTCTTTAAACTCAAAACCATTTTTCATGTATAAGGAAATCCATCAAAGCCAAACCAGAATCCTTCGAAAACCGACATGTCATTTGATAAAAAGGGATTTTCCTCCCGAATTTCACTTCCAACCTCAATCAAATCCACAAATCGTCATCAAACAGAATGTGTATAAATATAATCATTCACCCGAAACCATACTCAAAATCATCATAGAAAAAATTATTCTCGAAGTACGTGCAATCCAATCAGTGATATAAAGCATAATTATGTAAAGCAGGATATAGAAACATAATTCATGAAATCATATATCGAAAGCACTAAAGCATGATCGAAACATAATTAAATAAGTAAAACAGTTATGCATGCTGGGTTAGAAAACAAACAGTCCACTCACAGTTCCCGAGTACGTCACTCGCGTCCCGTACGTCCCGTACGTTCTTCATCCGCTTCGGGGATTCCCGATCCTGTCACAAGTCACCAAAACAAGTCACTAACACGTTAACGAAGGTTTTCCTAATTTCCCACAAAATTCCCCGGGTTCTAAACGTAACGAACCGAGACCCTAAACCTTCGACCTCGCGGAACTAACCCGAAACAACGTCCGTTTAACCTGAAACCTATCCCAAAAGATTTGTTACAACAATTAGACCAAAAACCATGTTGGAAGGTTCACCAGAATCCTCCCCACGCGCCACCCAAAGTGGCTGCACGTGGGCCTCACGCGCCTTCTACAGGGTTGTCTTCAACCTCTGGTCAGCCGGTTCGACTGTACTGAACCGGCGTGACCGATTCTCCCTCATTTCCTACTCAAATCCCTTCCTTTCAATCCCATTAGGTTCATCATGGCCTAAGCAAGTGATTCCAAACCCAAAAATTAGACATCAAAGCATCTAACCCGTATTCCCCAGCTCGAACCAGAAACCACCCAAAACTCTGTTTTGGTTCCAGGCCAACCACGAACTCCCCCGTCACGGCTGCGAGTTTAAACCAATCCTAGGGACCTACTGAGTCTCACACAACTCACAGAAACCCTCGAATCAGCCCCAAAAGCCACGACTTTCGAAATGAACAAAATGGGAAAAATAGGGGAAACAGGGCTTACCGTCGATCTCACCTCCGCCGTTCTCGTCGCCGTGCTCCTCTGTGTTCACAGAGTCGTCCTCAGCCGTCCAAGCCTCCTTTCGAACTTGATTGGATCAATACGATCATCTGTGGCTGCACCACCACCTCGACTCTCTCTGGTTTCTTTCACAAGCCTCCTTTCGAACTTGAGAACCCAAACCTCACACTACCCTGGTTTCTTTCACAGTCCTCATTCACAAGCCACTCACCACTTCCTCCCTTCTCTCTGTCACTCTCTTGATCACCAGAACTCACAACACCCTCTGCAATCGATCAATCCCTCTACCAATCTCATTCTCTATTTTCTACTTCGAACACGACTCAAACACAAACACAAAACCCTTTAAATTTTACACAGTGCAACCTTGTAGAAACCTCTAGCCTACCCCCACGTGTCACAACCCTGTGGTCCCAAACTCAAAATATCCCAATCTCCACTGTACACTTGGACTTATCTGATTGGCCCAATTCCCAATGTGCCAAAAAGACCAAAATGCCCCTCTTGTTCAATTTTACGGTTTTACCCCTCACGTTTTAGACCCGTATCTCGCTCGTCCGACGTCCGATTAAAGCATGCTGCCTGTCGTTGTACTCAGGACGACGAGATCTACTTAACGGTCCTCGGTCTACACGTAAAAACTCTGTCGTGTGAAAAGTCAACTTTTCCCCCTATTTTAACCAAATTACGGTAATGCCCCCAACCTTCCGAACATCATAACTTCCTCTTCGGATGTCAGAATCGGGCGTGCCACCTGTCTACGGACTCATGACGTCCCAAACTACGTCACGGTCATCGGTCAATGTCCAATTGACCACCCAAACTCAAAGTCAACATTTTTGCCCGAACTAGGGTCAAAATCGTCATTCTACATTATCGGGCCAAGAGTAACCAACTAACCACCTATTAACGCTGCTAATCCGGCACTAAACACTTCCTTAATCCTAACTCCCGGGACGGGTCGTTACATCCATCCAAATCCAAAGCCAGTGAGCTCCCAAAAGGCCTTGTTACTACGAAGACATTGTCCACACATATAATGCACTTCACCTTTCCCTCCCCGAGCGATGTGGGATTTCTCACAGTTCTTCCCAAAACACAGGTCTTATAAGACACCCACCTTAGGGCCTAGCATCCTCACTTACAAACTTCCGATTGGGGTCCAGCTCTAGTACCATTATGTCACCACCTGACTCCCCTAGCACAATATTTTTAACTTTGGGCCCACCCCTCACGACTTTGTTTCTAGGAACACATACGCAATTTCCTAGTGGGTCACCCATCTTGGGATTTCTCCAGCTCAATCTCACTTAACTTTGGAGTTCCAACCAAACTCAAAGCCAATGAGCTCCCAAAAAGCCTCGTTGCTAGGAGGACAACGTCCACACATACAAGACACTTCTCCTTATCATCCCTGAGTGATGTGGGATTGTACAACATTCATCTCGAGACTCAGGTCTTATGATCTGTCACATCATGATACCTGTCAGGACCCGACCCTCCTCTGTCAGGTCCCGATTAATCTAGCACGATATTGTCCGCTTTGGGCCTCCTTGCCCTTGCCCTCAAGGTTTTGTTTTCGGGAGCTCACAGTGCAACTTCCCAGGGGGTCACCCATCTGGAATTGCACCAGCCTCAACTGGCTTAACTTTGGGGTTCCAATCCCCCCCAAAGCCACTGAGCTCCCAAAAGGCCTCATGCTAGATAGGTGTGTGCCTACACCTTTAAGGCACACCACCATTCCCTTCCCAGACTATTCCCCCTCGCAGGAATGTGGGATTGTTCACCGTTCCCTCTAGGACACGGGTCTTACAATCCACCCCCCTTAGGGCCGAGCGTCCTCGCTGGCACACTTCACGGTCGGGGTCTGGCTCTGATACCAAATTGTCAGGACCCGACCCTCCTCTGTCAGGTCCCGATTAATCTAGCACGATATTGTCCGCTTTGGCCCTCCTTGCCCTTGCCCTCACGGTTTTGTTTTCGGGAGCTCACAGTGCAACTTCCCAGAGGGTCACCCATCTGGAATTGCACCAGCCTCAACTCGCTTAACTTTGGGGTTCCAATCCCCCCCAAAGCCACTGAGCTCCCAAAAGGCCTCATGCTAGATAGGTGTGTGCCTACACCTTTAAGGCACACCACCATTCCCTTCCCAGACCATTCCCCCTCGCAGGAATGTGGGATTGTTCACCGTTCCCTCCAGGACACGGGTTCTAGCCTTTGAAAGAAAAAACTTCGACGAAACGTTCCTTTCGGAAGTGAGGTCTGTAACTCGTCTTGGGACTCTTGAAGAAATCCTCATCCTATTTCTCACTCGGCCTCTTGAGCTCTAGGTCTATCTTAGCTCTAAGGGCAGGGATCTCTAGTAACACTCTATTCTGAGAACCTTTTAGGCTCCTAAAATCCCTTGGAAGCCTCTAGTTGGCCTTCTTTTATCATTGTTCCTTTTTTAGGCTATGACCTTCAAGTTGACCATGTACACTGAGGTGATATGGAAAAGATAAGTGTCCATTTTGATTGTCGCTTTTGGTATTAGGGCTAGGGTTATATGCCACTAGTAGTTTAAGCTTTCGATTATGTCCCTGAATTGGACTCAATTTGCGGTAGAGTGGTGCGGTGATACATGCCATTTTCAAAACTCCATTCCCTTGATTTCCTCTAGCGTAGGCATCTATTGCTTGGGATAAAGTTTGGTCAACTTTGCCTTGACCCTTTCATCATATATCTCTTCAGCCTGGGTTAGGTCGAATAGATATGATGTAAAAAATTGGGACATTATTGGCCAAGGATTCCTCAATCGGATTAGCGGGTCTCTGATCCCACATCAGCAATGATTGGATGGGGAACCTGCACTTCATCTTCCGTCTCTTGAACCTAGTAATGAAACTCTCGGTAGTTTCATGGTGTCCTTGTTAGATGGCGGTTAGGTCACTAATAGTGACCATAGGATCGACCCAGCAAACTCCTCATGGAACTTGGCCTCTATTTGCCCCCAAATGTATATGAAGATTTCTAGTAGCGAAATATGGCAAGAAAAATCATCCCTAGCTAGAGATGTAACGACCCGTCCCAAATTCCTAGATTAGATTAGTGACTAATCACGATTAGTGAGACTAATCCGTGATTAGTTGAGCGAAATCGGACGAACGATGCTAAATGACCGTTTTGCCCCTAGTTGTAGCAAAACGTTGACATTTCATTCTGGCGATCAAATGGCCTTTGACCGATAACCGTGACGTAGTTTATGACGTCACGAGTTCATAGACAGGTGGCACGTTCAATTTTGATTTTCAAGGAGGAAGTTATGATGTTCAGAAGTTTAGGGGCATTTTGGTAATTTTGGTTAAAAGGGGTCAAATGTTGACTTTTTGACCGAGGGGTCCGATGGCCAAGGATCGAGGACCGTTACGTAGATAAGGACGATACGAATCCATAGACAGGCGGCACACTGAAATTGGACTTCGAACGGGGGAGTTATGGGTCACGGAAGTTCGGTTTCACTATGCACGTACTTCGAGATGGGGCTGAATTGGCAATATCTGATTGGGCAGATATTTTAGGTGGACCTATTGATGAGTGACAAGTGTTACTCATCCCATTGGCTAGTTCCTAAAAAGTTGGATCTACTTAATTAAATAATATTATAATTATTATTATATAATTAATTTTCACAACTTTAAATCCTAACCACCCATTACCAATTAACCTTTTAATCCTCACCCTTCATCTCTCATTCTCTTATTTGATCATCTTCATCCTCTTCATTTCATTTCCCTCAAACCCGAAACCCACCCCCCATATCCATTTCATTTTCTTCTTTTTCCTTCACAAACCCGAAACACCCACACACACACACCATCACCACTTCCATCATTCTGTGAGTGACCGTGAGGAGTGTGAGGGGCTGAGGAACCAGGGGACTGGACGGTGGACGGCGGAAGACACGGCGGAGGGGAACCTGTGAGGTAAGGAAATATTTCAAATCTTTAAATTTAGGTTTGTTAGTTGTTATTCGATTCTAAGGGTTGGGTAAGGTTTCTGGGGACCTAGGGAGGAGTTTGGGATTGGATTCGAGGGTGAGGAAGGCCCGGAAGGGCCGTGAACGGTGGGGGAATGAACGGCCGCCATTGTAGGATTGAAGATGCGGGTTTTAGTTATTTTTCTTCCATTTTAAGGTCATAGAATTGAAGGTTAGGATGAGACGAAGAGAATGGGACAAACGGGGAGTGTTTTGGTGGCCGGAGCTGGGAGAACCAGCTGGGTCAAGTCGCGGGTCACGGCGACCCGGTTGTAGGTATTAGGGTCGACCCGGCGGGAAGACAGGGATGACAGGTGACGTCATCCTGCTGACGTCATCATGTCAGGGATGACGTCAGCATTGTCAGGTCTGACAATGTCAGCTGACATGTCAGAAAATGGGCCAATAGGAGTGTGACACGTGTCATTGTCAGGACTGTCAGTGATAACGTCATACTGACGTCAGCATGACGTCACTGCCGATGTCAGCAGGTACTGTAGCAGCGTTGACCCGCTCGTGGGGGCGCGTGTGAACAGTATTTTGAGTATAGGCACGTATTTCGAGGTTTCGGCCCTATACGGTGCCTATACGGGTCTGTATGTCTTTATTATTCTAAATGAAAAGGTTTTGGATTTCTAAAAGGATAAACTCGAGTATGAGACCCATTTGGTTTTGTCTCGGGCATATGACCTTAGATATCGGGCACGATGCCCAGCTGATGTCATATGTTTGGGCACGAGACCTAGTTATTTTACGGTTTATGATTTTGGGTCAGGGACCCTAGATGGATTTCCATGTTCATGACGGTTTACGGGAACCGGCATGAATTCTGGAAAGGTCATTCAGGTTCATGACGGTTTATGGGAACCAGCAGAACCCTGGTTAATGGATGTTATGGATCATGACGGTTCAAGGGAACCGGGCATGAATGTTTATGTTATGTATATATATGTATTCATATACCTTCCTTTACTTCTATTATCTCCTCCGGGGAGGAACATTGTCCTGGGTGGACCCCGGAGTAGTCACGGAGCACCGACTGAGTGGAGTCACTCCCCAGTTGGGTTCCTTTCTCTCAAGAAGACTCGGACATTGTCCTGGGTGGACCTCGGGTAGGGTCAGTGGTCTGTGGACATTGATCTTGAATTTGATAAGACTCGGATTGAGACCCGGGTAGTACGCGCGTAGCTTTGGAAACTGTGACAGGATTGGTTGTGTGAATTATATGTGTATGTGATATAAATATGTGATATGTGATGTGCACATGTTTTGGGTAGTGGCCCGTGTGTTTGATAAATGGTTTTCGAATGCATGCATGCTTTTTAGTGTAGGGTACAAATGTCTTCCTTATGAAATGTTTTTATAAACTCATGGTTTTGTCCACTCACAGTTTTTAATGTTTTGACTGCCCTTCAGGTTGACATCGGATGTGGACTGTAGCAGAGACCGAGATATCACATACCTCCTCTGGATCCTGGCGTACTCTGGTAGCCCGGGAGGGTAAAGGTCTAAATTATCCCTTGTCTGACACTCCGTGTCAGACGGGAGCAGGGTCATTCCGCACTAATCCCGGGGGGATTGGGATGGGTCCTGTGAACGTGGTATCAGAGCAGGGGTTGTCTCTATTCGAGCAAACGTGTAGCTCTTGTAGTATGTACACAGGTCGAGGATGTGATATCTCAATGGGCTACAGTTCGTGGTCAACCTGATAGCAGGATGCCGGTACGATAGTTAGTAGGATTGTATCGTGGTATGTCTTGGTTTGGCACTTGATGCCGGCGTTGCCATAGTTCTGTCAAGGATGACAGTGTGGGATCCTGCGGAAAGGCTGAACATAATAGTATTTTGGAGTTGTGATCGTGACACGGTTAGTTGGGATCGTCTTCACGATGTCGTAGGATAAGTTCCGATGACTAGTTAGGAATAGTGACAATCGGATGGTCGGATATTGTTGAATTAGATGATCGGATTTGGTCGAGTTAAATGGATTTACTGCGGTTGGCAGTAGCAGTTGGGTTCAGGGTGACCCTAGGGTGTGATCGTGAAACCCTACTTTAAGGTGTATGGTTCAGAAAGGTGAGTTGGCGAGTGGTGTGACTTGGACGACTATTCAGATTTGGATTCGTTAGTCGGTCTAGTCTTGTCAGCTTGTGTTGGGACTGTACTCTGCAGTCGGGGTTGTACTTGTCGGTTAGACCTAGTTGGTCGTCGTACTACCGTAGTTGTGATGGATGGTTGGTGCAGCTAAGGTCATGGGCGACCTGGTAGACGACAGTGGTTGAGTCGAGTTACGACTGGTTAGAGATTGTTGGACAAGTTATCAGGGTTGGTACTTGTCGATGGAATCCCGGAGCGGGGATACAGAGTAGTTGGTATGATCGATTGATTCCGTTGGACGCGAATCTCGACTGTGATGTCTGGTAGTTGGGTCTGCACGAGTCTGTGGCAGACACTACTACCGAGGATGGTTGTAGTTACGGTTGTTGGGGATCGGTGACGTTCAGGCGACGTTTCCTTTTCCCGTATGAGTTGTCAGGTTGACTGTACCCAGAGTTGGGCACGATGGAGGCAGAGTTTCTCCTATTCGAGCAGAGGTACGGGATCGTCGCTCGGTATGAGCGGAGATCCAGGGTTGTCAGTTTTGTACATGTTGTGCCGATACTAGTGCTGGTGCCAGTGATTACAACGGCGATGAGTTATGAGTCGGGATCCGACTCCGTCGTGATGGGCATATGTTCGGTATCTGTGGTCCCAGAGTGGATCGCAGATAGAGTTAAATTGGTTAGGGGACACGTGGTTGATGTCCGGGTATGTTGTTTCCAATCTTGTTGGAATTTCGGAATCGTGATAGGTTGCGATTGAGGTGACGAGTGGAATGCGGGCTTTCCGCATTAGTAATGAGTATTTCGAAGTTAGGTGACTGAGATTTCTCATTTTCTGCTGGGTGGCAGACGATGTTGGATTATGTGGCGTGGTGAACGCAGCGAGTTTTGTTCGCATTCACGTAGGATGAATTTTGGCGTCATTGTCATGTGTCATTCTTGATTTTTCCTAGGTGGAAGGACAAGGATTGATACGAGGTAATCAGTGAGAACCCACAGTCTCGTCGTTGATTAATCTATTTAGATGTGGGAAATGGTTGAGGACTTTGGGCATTGTGACGATTCTCGATCGTGAAATTCATGGTCAGGTGATGTAATGATAGGATCTGGATCGTGATCTTGATGATCCAGATAGGTGGAGAGTTTTTCACTCTTACTTGGATGTTTGAGTTGAGGATGTTGGGACTGAACTTCTTTTCGAAGTGAATCCCGTATGGTATATTACTCAGGTGAGTAGTTTTCCGACATGGTCGGATATGGTCAGTCATAGAGATGTGTCGATATTGGGATTGGCTTCCCTATGAAGTCAATCGAATGTATTGATCAGGTAACCGATAGGTTCGGTTTTGGTGCGTCTAGGTAGACGTGAACGAGGTTTCGGGTTTTGGAATCAGATTTCTGGATGACGATTCAGGATTTGATTTTGGAACTTGAAAGTGGATTCCTAGATTTGGGTTTTGGAATCGGATTCTGAGTGACGATTCAGGATTTGATTCTGGAGCTTGACAGTGGATTTCGTTTTATGGATTTGGGTTCGGAATGGTTATTCCAAATGCTAGCTTACGGAATGATGATTTTATATTCGAATTTGGATATGATTATGGATAGGATTTCTGGGTCTGGATTCAAGATTTCTTACGAAATTTCGGATTATGATTCGGATTTGGGAATGGTTGTTGAGTTGGAGTTTCGATTTGTATGATGCTGGATTGGACATATGAACTCTATTATAGGAACGTGATTGGCTACAACCTAGGTGGTTGTAGGCTGATTGATGGGTAGTTGTATGTACCTTGTACGTTGTTCTAGGTACGATACCGGGTAGACTTGTGGTGCCCGGTGACGGTATATAGGTTATACTAGTGGTATGTTGGTGAACGTGTTGGTAGACGGATTGGTTCCGATACCATTGGATTAGTCGAGGTCGTGAACTAGACATTGGATACTGTGCATTGTGTCATGGTATTTCTGATGGGTCTAGTTACACACAGATTGAGTGAAATACTTTGTGGGTAAGTGTTTACCCATGGTTGAGTTAGTTGGTGGTTAGTGTAACCACGAGTGAGTATAGTGACAGTTTTCGATTGACGACTGTCAAGTGGTGACAGTTTGTAGGAGATGTCAGCGTGGATCGTGGTGTGAGGTCTGATGACTCCCAGTGGGAGCAGACGTCAGGATAGTTAGTGGTTGAGCAAGGAACCTTCTAGTTGGTTGTGTCAGCGAAACGGTAGATCTGACAAGTGGGGTAAGTTCGGAGCGTACGACTTCTGTCATTCGACGTGGTCGAATGTAGTCGATACGACGAGAGCGTCAGTGGTACGTCTAGTTGCAAACGAGGTTTATGTTGACTAGTGGGTGTACTAGTGTGCACGTGTTTTGCGGTTGATTCTACTTTCCACGAGGTGGTTGTGGAATCAGGATAGTGGAGTTTCAAGAACGAAACTAAATTAAAGAGGGAATAACGGTTAGAATTAGGTATGTTGGAATTTCGAGGACGAAATTAATTAAGGAGGGAAGGTTGTAATGACCCGTCCTAAATTCCTAGATTAGATTAGTGACTAATCACGATTAGTGAGGCTAATCCGTGATTAGTTGAGCGAAATCGGACGAACGATGCGAAATGACCGTTTTGCCCCTAGTCGTGGCAAAATGTTGACTTTTCATTCTGGCGGTCAAATGGACTTTGACAGATGACAATGGCATAGTTCGCAACGTCACGAGTTCATAGACAGGTGGCACGTTCAATTCCGACGTTCGAGGAGGAAGTTATGACGTTCGGAAGTTTAGGGGCATTTTGGTAATTTTGGTTAAAAGGGGCCAAATGTTGACTTTTTTACCGAGGGGTCCGATGACCAGGACCGTTACGTAGATAAGGACGATACGAATCCATAGACAGGCGGCACACTGAAATCGGACTTCGAACGGGGAAGTTATGGGTCACGGAAGTTCGGTTTCACTATGCACGTACTTCGAGACGGGGCTGAATTGGCAATATCTGATTGGGCAGATATTTTAGGTGGACCTATGGATGAGTCCAATTAAATATTTTAGCTAGTTCCTAAAAAGGTGGATCTACTTAATTAAATAATATTATAATTATTATTATATAATTAATTTTCACAACTTTAAATCCTAACCACCCATTAACAATTAACCTTTTAATCTTCACCCTTCATCTCTCATTTTCTCATCTGATAATCTTCATCCTCTTCATTTCATTTCCCTCAAACCCGAAGCCCACCCCCCATATCCATTTCATTTTCTTCTTTTTCCTTCACAAACCCGAAACACCCACACACACACACCATCACCACTTCCATCATTTTGTAAGTGACCGTGAGGAGTGTGAGGGGCTGAGGAACCAGGGGACTCGACGGTGAACGTCGGAAGACACGGCGGAGGGGAACCCGTGAGGTAAGAAAATATTTCAAATTTTGAAATTTAGTTTTGTTAGTTGTTATTCGATTCTAAGGGTGAGGTAAGGTTTCTGGGGACCTAGGGAGGAGTTTGGGATTGGATTCGAGGGTTATGAAGGCCCGGAAGGGCCGTGAACGGTGGGGGAATGAACGGCCGCCATGGCCGGATTGAAGATGCGGGTTTTAGTTTTTTTTCTTCCATTTTAAGGTCATAGAATTGAAGGTTAGGATGAGACGAAGAGAATGGGTCAAACGGGGAGTGTTTTGGTGGCCGGAGCTGGGAGAACCGGCCGGGTCAAGCAGCGGGTCACGGCGACCCGGTTGCAGGTATTCGGGTCGACCCAGTGGGAGGACAGGGATGACAGGTGACATCATCCTGCTGACGTCATCATGTCAGGGATGATGTCAGCATTGTCAGGTCTGACAATGTCAGCTGACATGTCAGAAAATGGGCCAATAGGAGTGTGACACGTGTCACTGTAAGGACTGCCAGTGATGACATCATGCTGACATCAGCATGACGTCACTGCTAACGTCAGCAGGTACTGTAGCAGGGTTGACCCGCGCGTGGGGGCGCGTGTGAACAGTATTTTGATTGGGACCAGTATCATTTTAAAGGTTTCGACGATCCGAATCCAATGGCGGTGGTTTCGGGTCGATCGGAGATCGTTAAGTTGGTCAAATTGAGGTTTTTCACCTCAGGAAATGTGTACGGGACACGTTGACTTTTTTGGGAAAGTTTAGTGTAACGACCCGTCTTAGAAATTAGGGTTAAGACAGTGATTAAGATGGGATTAGTGAGCTCAATCGGGGGTTAGTTAGTCCCGATAAGGTCGTTAGTGTAGAATGACGATTTTGCCCCTGGTTTGGTCAATAAATTGACTTTTAGTTCGGGCGGTCAATTGGGATTTGACCGATGACTAGGACGTAGTTTAGGGCGTCACTAATCCGTAGACAGGTGGTACGCCCGATTCCGACATCCGAGGAGGAAGTTATGATGCTCGGAAGGTTGAGGGCATAACCGTAATTCGGGTAAAATAAGGAGAAGAGTTGACTTTTCGTACGAACAAGTTTTGACATGTTGACCTAGGATGGTTAGGTATCTCTCGTCGTCCTGAGTACGATGACAGACGGCACGTATTTATCGGACTTACGATGTGTGAGATACGGGTCTAGGAAGGTAGTGGCAAAATCGTAATTTTGTTTAAAACAGAAGGGCATTTTGGGCTTTTGTGCTCTGGGATGTGTGCAACAGATAGGGACAGATGGAGGGCTAAGATTGAAACAGATGTGAGGGAGAGGAGAGGATGGTGACGCGTGGCAAGGGCCTAGTGGCTTCTAGGCGTGTACACGGTCCCAATTATTTGGGGTGCCCGTCTGTGTGTTCTTCGATCCAGGAAGAAACAGAGGGAGAGAATTGAGAGAAATTGGACTGTGTTTTGTGTGAGTGGTGTGAGTCGGTGAGGGAGTGACTGATCAGAGGTCAAGCGGGAGACAAATAGGAGGTTTGGAGGTACGGTGGCAGTGTGTGGGTGAGTTGTGAGCCACGGGAAAACCAGGGGGGAAAACAAAGAACAGAGAAGAGTTTTGGGCGGTGGTGCTGCCGTAGTCGATCGATTGTGGGCGGTGGAGGTGCCCAGAGGCTGGAGGAGGACGGGAGGAGCTACTGCCTCACGGCTGAGCTCACGACGGCGACTGGAGGCGGGTAATCTCTTAACTTTCCTTCGATGCTCTGTTTTTCCCGTCGATTTTCAAATCGAAAGTCGTGAGTTTAGGGGTTGAATCGAAGAATCTAGGGAGGTCTAGGGGACTCAGTTGAGGCCTGAGTGTCTTCTGGTTGTGCTGCCGTGACAGGGAAGTGCACGGTGGAGGCTAGACGACGGAAGGTGCCCTGTGTGCCCTGTTTTTCCGTTTTGCTTCAAACGTAGAGTCGTGAAGTCTGGGGTAGAGTCGACGGTCTTGGTGAGTTGAGTGAGGTTTAGGATGGTCCTAGGAAGCGTTTAAGCTAGCCACCGTGATGGGGGGTGACCTGGGTGGCCGGAGAAGGAAACAGGGCAGTGTTCGGGTTTTGTTTCGAGTTCGAGCCGATGAGTATTAGGTCGTGTTGAGGTGAATGGAGTACGGGAATGAGTAGCTTAGGACTAGACGATGCAGTGGGTGAAGTATTGAGGTGTTTTGGTGCAGGCACGGCGGAGAACCGTCCTCGCCGGTTCGAGGTGCAGAACTGTGTCGAATCGGGTCTACTCAAGGTAGACGGTGACACTGTAGCAGGCACGTGAGGGCCACGCGCAACCACTTTGGGCGGCGCGTGGGGGCGCGTACGGCGGCGGTTGGGAAAGTAGTCAACTAGGTTTTTGGACTAGGTGTTGTGACGAGTCCGTTGGAGTTGGTTTCGGGTTAATCGGACGTCGATTCAATGTTGTTCCGCGAGGGTGAAGGCTTAGGGTTCTGATTCGTTACGTTTAGGACCCGGGGATTTTTGAGGGAAATTAGATGGACCTTCGTAGACGTGTTAGTGATGTACTTTGGTGGTTGTTGACAGGATCGGGAGTTCCCGAGGAAGCTGAGGAACGTACAAGACGTTCAGGACACGATTGAGGGCTCGGTACTGTGAGTGGACCCTTTCCTTAAACTCGAGCATGCATAACTATTTTTCTATAATTGTTGTATGGTTTTCATCATGATTCTATGTTTATCGAATATGCTTTGTTGGTTTTACATTGTTGCACATTTTTCGAGGAAGTACGGTATTTGGCACGTTTTACGAGAAACGTCGATTTCTGAGTAAAATGCCATGGTTTTGGGGTTTTCAAAGGATAACTGGATTGAATGGTTATAAAGGGATTTTGAAACATGATTTGGTGATTAAAGGATTTTTGGTTTTAAAAACGGATTTCGGAAGCGGAATTTGGTTTTAAAGTTGATCAGTGAATTTCCGGATTTGGGTTCGGAATGACGGTTCTGAACGCCAGAAGGGCTTCGAACCGGGGATTTCGGATTCGAGTTTGGATATGGATTTAGAATTGATTTTAAATTGGTTTTGGATTGGATTTGCTGGATCTGGATATTGGGTTTAAAGACCCGGATATTGATTGACTGGGGACGGGCCCGGATTGGGTTTAAAGACCCGGATTGAGTATAAAGACTCGGGAGTTTAAAGACTCGGATATATATTGATATTTCCCCCGTAGGCCTGATTGAGTTTAAAGACTCGGGAGTTTAAAGACTCGGATAGGTCCAGCAGGTTTGATCGGAAAATGATGGTTTGATATTCACGTTTTATGATACGGTTTATGATGCTTATGATATGATTTCTATAACCGTTTTATAGTGTTTCTGTTTCTTATGATGTTTTATGGTGATTGATTTATAACTGTTTTAATAACTGAGTTATGCATGTGGTTTCAAAACAGAGGGCTAAACCCGGTTTTCTTTTAAAATGGTTTTAGAAACTTTTCTTTTATTTATGGTTCACTCACACCTTCTGTTTTAAATTGCCCTCCAGGTCGTGGAGCTAGAGCGGAGTTTCGGCGTCGAGGCAGCGTCTGAGGCATAGAAGTCACGAGAGCGATCCCGGAGTGTTTTAAATTTTCCGTTGTGCGTGTACTTAGCTTTTCGGTTTTCTTTCTTCTGTATTAGTACTATGCTCTGTAAACTGTTAACTTCGGGATGTATTGTATAGTTTCTCCTGCGTCTGACTGAGTTTGTTGGTGGTTACGTGTGAGTTTTACTATGGTGTTGTGTCGTGGGGTCAGATGGGAGCAGGATTTACCTCGGGTTTCCGGGTGAAACCGGGGAGGGTCCTGACATTTAGGGTTCTTAATATGGACTTTCATAGGTTAGTAGTAACCTTTGGATGTGGTTTGGACAGGTCAGGATGACCCGGAGAGGTCGGATTGGCTCAGGAAAGCCGTATGGCACGCAAATTGAGGGGGCAGCTCGGACGGTCTGTGAGTGGACCTTGTTTTCTAAATTGGTGCATGCATAAATGTTTATTATATGTTTTATTACATGTTTGATGATGCCATGGGTGCATTTTTATGTGGTTACGTATATGCATGTATTTCGAGGTTTCGACCCTATACGGTGCCTATACGGGTCTGTATGTCTTTATTGTTCTAAATGAAAAGGTTTTGGATTTCTAAAAAGATAAACTCGGGTATGAGACCCATATGTTTTTGTCTTGGGCATATGACCTTAGATATCGGGCACGGTGCCCAGCTGATGTCATATGTTCGGGCACGAGACCCAGTTATTTTACGGTTTATGATTTCGGGTCAGGGACCCTAGATGGATTTCCAAGTTCATGACGGTTTACGGGAACTGGCATGAACTCTGGAAAGGTCATTCTGGTTCATGACGGTTTATGGGAACCGGCATGAACCCTGGTTAATGGATGTTATGGATCATGACGGTTCAAGGGAACCGGGCATGAATGTTTATGTTATGTATATATATGTATTCATATACCTTCCTTTACTTCTATTATCTCCTCCATGGAGGGTCGTTGGCCTGGGTGGACCCTGTAGTAGTCACGGAGCACCGACTGAGTGGAGTCACCCCCCAGTTGGGTTCCTTACTCTCAGGAAGGCTATGGTTACTATTACCTCGGGTAGGGTCAGTGGTCTGTGGACATTGATCTTGACTTTGAGAAGACTCGGATTGAGACCCGGGTAGCACGCGCGTAGCTTTGGAAACCGTGACAGGATTGGTTGTGTGAATTATGTGTATGTGATATAAATATGTGATATGTGATGTGCACAGGTTTTGGGTAGTGGCTCGTGTGTTTGGTATCTTCATGGATTTGGGCAGTGGCCCGTGTATTTGGTTTCTTATGATTTTGGGCTAAGGCCTAATGAACGGTTTGATAAATGGTTTTCGAATGCATTCATGCTTTTTAGTGAAGGGTACAAATGTCTTCCTTACGAAATTTTTTTATAAACTCTTGGTTTTGTCCACTCACAGTTTTTAATGTTTTGATTGCCCTTCAGGTTGACATTAGATGTGGACTGTAGCAGAGACCGAGATATCACATACCTCCTCCGGATCCTGGCGTACTCTGATAGCCCGAGAGGGTAGAGGTCGAAATTATCCCTTGTTTGACACTCCGTGTCAGACGGGAGCAGGGTCATCCCGCACTAATCCCGGGGGGATTGGGATGGGTCCTATCATGAGAGCTACTGAAAAAACATAGCTTGAGGTAGGAATTATCCTAAAGAGCTATATACTAGGCCGAGAATCTTCCTTTATGTTCCAAATATAAAGTACTACCATCTCCACTAAATAGTGAAAAAGCTGATGATTTGAAGTTTCTAGAGAAAGAATTGTCCTGGTCCACGTACATAGGGTAAGGCTTCCTGTTTGTCGGGACATTGACTCTACTAGGATATGGTTGTTGTCTTTGAATTATATGCCTAATCTCGGTCATCTCATTCATGATGGCCTGATACTTGAATACACGGGAGGGCCTTTGGTTAGCCCAAATTCCTTTTTTTAGCTCGTGTCCACATATCTTCTCCTCTTCTCAGAATTTCCTTTAATGTCAGTTACGATATTCCTAGTCATTTTAACTTTTTACTCTTCCCGATTTGATGGTTGACATTTGGCGAAACTCCTGCTGCCTACTTTTGGCTGGCCTTCACGGGCTCTAGTTTCTTTTATGACTTCTTAGTGCATTGCGGTTTTAGAGAACGACTCATTGCTTGAGTTTCCGTGACGATTGTTGTCCTCAGTTCTACTTCTTACTCTAACAAAAAGACTTGCTGGAAATCTGGTTATCAGCGGACTCGGTTAGCGAAACTTTTCTGGTAGTACGAATCACTACACTTTGCTTGTTTAAAGATGGGGAAGTGAATAGTACTTGACGACATTCAGGGATGGAACAAACGAATCTTCTCAGAAGGTTCTGCCCAATGAAATGATGCCACCCATTTTCTAGGCTCTTCTCGCTCGTCCACGCCCCGACCCAGCATTTAATAATTAGGAAATTATGTTTCTTGGATGAGCTCCTGCCCAGAGTAAAAAGAAGGCGAAAAAGCGACGTTGCATAGGCAGGCTTTTATTGCTATGCAATAATGTGTCTGCATCCCCCTAAGTGGATGACAAAGAAAGGATTTCTCGGAGCAACCCCTTTTCTTAATAGGCACTGATTGCCCGTTTGGCCCATTGACGCTAAGTAAATAAGCCTTTTTTTTCATCACCCCAATTTATCTTCCTTCTATAATATTCTTTGGATGTGGGACGAGGTATAGGCAATAAGGCTTTGATTGTTTCATCCTGAAAGTAGACGACAAGTTTTAAATCTTAATGCAGGCAAGGGTGGTCGTAGATCAATTGAATAAGTCTTTTTCGCCACAACGCGGCTACCATAAGCACACAACTTTGATTCATCGACATTAGCGCGTCAGGCTCTACCCCCACCCACCAGCCTTCCCTTCGCGAGATCTTCGTGTTCATTTCATTGAAATTCTGATGAGATCGTGTGCAAAAACCTTAACTGCACAAGCCTGGGGCTGGGCCTACCTTAATTCCTAGAGGTAAATTTTTGGGGCTGAATATAGGAAGTGCACATGGGTGCTGCAGCGCCTTGAGGCGCTTCTTCGACCTTTCGCGATGTGCAATTTTGGTGTGATTGCAAATAACTGAATGTTGGGTCTAGTTAAATTATTTAAGTAAATAGCAAAATCATAGATAGTGAACTATACTAGTGACCTACGTAATTTTATTGTTAGAAAGTTTTGGGCTCAATCATTGGACCATGCAAACAAATAATATCTTTTCTTGGATGAAGAAAGAGATTACTCAATCCATTTCCGTATCACTCATTATATATATCGAATAGCACCTTTTGATGAGAGATATGAACAAAAGGCTTCGAGAAAACTCATGTTTTTGGAATTATATGAAGCCATTAAATATCATGCATCTGTTTGAATGATGAACCGGTGAAGCGAGAAAAGCGACGACTCCTTTTTTATTGACAGCATTGCTACGTATTGGCACTCAATTAGTAGCGATGGCACGCCACTTGGCTCCAAACTGGAACTCTTGCTCAAATAGTTGTGTACGTTGGGGATATTCTAGGTAAAAAAGCTTAATCTGCCAAGGGGTATGGCTTGGCTCCGCTAACGCTCTTATGTAGAAGGCGACAAAAGGTAGAAGAGGGAAATTCACTCTATTTTCATTTTTTTAAGAATTTAGGCATAGCCCTTTCCACAGTTATAGATGGAGAGACTAACTTTAACCGCCTGAAATTCTCTCCCTTCTAAAGCTGTGCAAAGCGGGCCCCCAGAAGGCATGAGTGTAGATATCATCTAAGTGTGCGTGCTTACTAGAAGTAATAAGTACTTGGGCATGTACTTGAAAACTTCCGATTTTCCAATGGAAATGTTGGCGTACTTCCACACCGGATGTATTAACATAATAGAGCATTCATATTACCCTCTCAAAGAAATAGAACTTTTAAAGGAATTATTTTAATTCAACCACCCTTTTTTCAACTTCCTTACTTGAATTGTATATTTTGAATATCAACTAACCACATAATATCCATTTATATTTACTTTCCTTATATTTACTATGTGTTTTTTATACCAAGTATCAATACAATATTTTTCAAGGCATTTTACCTAGGAAAAAAAATAGTGCTTCGGAAGGTTATAGTAGCAAAAGCCATTGGAATTTTTTTATACAGTGGAAGAATCCATTTGGTTATTAAGAGAGTACGACATAGGAAGGGAATAACTAAAAAAAGGAAATCAAGTAGTTATTCATCAAAGTTTCATTTATTTAATCACTATAATTAAACGAGGATATATAGCTTGAAGACGTAGAACAAAAATTCGTTTATTTGCATAAACCTTTTAGGGGGCCTATTCAAGACTTACTTGTATTATTACTCAACAAAAAATAAGTCTAAAAAAAAGAAGTCCATTTGCTCCATTTTTTATTTGCAGTGCCAACAGCCTCATTCTAGCTTGCACTAAAGTACCTTAAGTAGCCCCCGAAGAGTCCGTTTATTCTCTCCGTCTGCACGTTCAAAGATCTACCGAGCATAGGTATCTTACCATCGGATATCGATTCTTTCTATGCCGAGTCAATCCCGAGGGGGAAAGAGAACTCAACAACAGTGGGGAGTTTTCCCCAAGGGGCAAAAGCCTGACGGAGCAAGGGCTCTTCTCATTTGTCAATTCCTTGCTTGTTTCATTGACTTTGTCAACCGAGTCGAACCAAAACGTCACTTTCCAGATCGGGTAAAAATTTCGAGATTAGAATTAAGTGATGAGTGCGTTAGGGCATCCCTAAGATATGTTTTCAGATACCGCTATACTTCCATTGTTGACCAAAAAGACACCAAATTCTCCATTAGGTGCTTCATATGATTTTTGAATCTGAAGATTGGTTGGTGAAGGGAACAAAGTAAGCTTGGGCTACATGAAAGGTTGCATTTTTCATTTTTATAATACAAGGCACTCTTCGTATGAAGGGGCCCCCACTTACCGGGCTTGAATGTATAGATAGGGCCGGCTTTATGTTAGGGGTGGCTTTATTTTAGGGAACAAATGGTTGGTTTATGTGCTGCACCATGCTATTTACTTAAACTATAATATAATAATTTGACCTTTAACGATGCTTTTTTTGGGTGGCTTTATGTTAGGGGTTACCAGCCCTTCTTCCTCTTTCTAATTTATGACCACTCCCTCTTTCTATCGAGCTCTCTCAAACACAAGTACAGATAAAGCATGGAACTACCAGGCGCTATGAAGGCCATCCACCCACCCCCCGAAACCGAGAGCGCTTACTACAAGAAATTACGAAATATAATATGAAAAAATATATATATAAATATACAAGAAATGGAAGAAGATCGTATTCTATATTGTATTGTATTGTATCTGATATCTGAGATTCATTTTGACTATTCCACCCATCAACCTCCCCTAGACTATACCCTTTTGTCTTTCAATTAACTAATTACCCTTTCGAATATCTATGAAGTATTAACGTTCTTTTTGAACGAGAGGAGACACTGTATGAATAAATAAAAAAACAAGAGGAAACAAAATAGAATTCTTTGTTTTTGTATAATTTATATGCCTATGCTATATCAAAATAGAGTTCTTTAGTTTTTGTATACTATATATTATATTTCTATTATTTTTTTAATATTTTAAGGGGTTTATCTCCGACTTTCTCTGGGTTAGGCGAAGTTCTAAGAAGGAACAAGATACCTCCATGTCGAGAAAGTACCCGGCCTTCGGCCCTAGCTGAATGAGGAAAAAACTTGACCCACATACAGTTCGGAGGCCAAGAAGCCCTTCTCTGAGTAGCGGCAAGTAGCGAACTCTAGAATCTAGGGTGTTTTTCGCTTTTGGACACAAACCCAAGGGTAGGTTTTTACGCATTACTCACCCATCCACCACTAGAAACACCACTTCCCGTTATGGGGATTACTTATAAAGAGGACTATACCCTGACACAAGTAGTCCCCACGGCTTGGTCTTGACTACTTTGAGGGGTTCGAAGCTCAAGAAACAATAGGATCAAAAGTTTCAAGATTTTTGTTTCAAACCACATGGTTCGTTTTCCCTTGTCTTGGCTTTTCACCTATGGAGGTGGATGGCAGTTGCTTTTGGCTTCGTTTTCCCTTGCTTGGAAAGATCCTAAAATTGCTCATTCAGAGCTTTCATTTGAGTGCATATGGGAGCCAGGTTATCCTTGATGAATTTCATAAGTTTCTTCTTAGCTATCTCCTAGATGGTGATGCCCTCGAGCACTTCATCACGAGGAGCCTCCATGCTGGATTCCATTAGTGGAAGCTCAGGATGTCCTTGTTACTTAGTGGTTTTCATAAACCCAGATTTACCATCACGTCTGTGTTTCGTGTATCAGAACTTGAACATGCACTACAAAAAAGTCCTACTAGGCATGCTAGAATATGTTCGTGCCCAAATGGGGGACTATTGATAGGGGTACCTAATCGACCTCTTTCAAGGATTCCCACCAGCATCCTCGAGCATCATGGTCCATACTAGTGAATAATTACCTACCCCAACAGTATAAATATAGATGCACCTTCCACCAAATCATTGACATTCATCCAACAACTTGGGACATATGCCAACATCTAAGCAATCACTTATGCCTTACGTCAATAGGGTTTTAGCTCATTTACTCCCACAATAAATATGGAGCACTTTACCCCATGAAGGGACATCCACTATTTACTATTCACTAAGCCTTACGATTCTTATATTGTGTTTGATCTCCATACGATTTACTAACTTACGATCGGAGTCCACTAGGCCGACACATCACTAGTGTCAAGTACTCTTGTTACCCTCTCGTAGGATCACTCCAACGAACATAAGTAGGCTTCCAGCGACTAGTAAGAAAACCCCTCGTTAGGTCAATTTTTGAATCAAACAGTAATGATTTTAAAATATTTTATACTAGGTAATCTAACATCCTTATGCATAAAGATAATCAATTCGGTTTTGGTCATCAGACTCTATTAAAGACTAACCATTCTAGGGGGATTCCATCCACAAATGCAAAGTTTATGGCTGACTTATAATGACCTGTCCCAAATATTGGGATTAAATATTAATTAATTATGGATTAACGTGACTGATCCCCGATTAGTCGAGTAAATACAGACGGACTGTGTGAAATGACCGTTTTGCCCGCAGAATTGGGCAAAATGTTGACTTTTGACTCAAATGGTCAAACACACTAGGACCGAAGACCATTACGTAGATTGAGACTATACAAGTCCGTAGACAAGCGATACGTCGGAATCAAACGTTCAACGAAAAACTTACGGGTCCCGAAAGTTTTGAGGCACTATTGCATGAATTACGAGACGAGTTGACATTTGTCCTCATGTGGGACAAGATATTTTGGTAAGGCCCAATGGATGAGTGACAAGTGTCACTCATCCATTGCTCACCTAACACAAATACATGCATCATTTATCTTCATCTGTTTCATCCTCCATAACCCTAAACACACATACGACCCACCCCAAAAACTCAAACCCACTTTCCTAAATCCTCATCCGTTGTTGTTGGGCCTTGAAGGAAAGTGAGAGAGTGAAGTGAGACGATGATGGTGGTACTAACGGTGTCGACCGTCGTGGACGGTGGCCGAAAAATAGAGACAGTATGTGTTTGTGTTCAGAATTGGAAGTTTGGTTTTCGGTAGTTTTTGATAGAATTGGTTAATTAGGTGAGCTTCTGGAGGTTGAAAGGAGTTGAATGAGCTTAGAATCACGGCCAACGGTGGCCAGGATCGCGAGAACGTGACGAAGGAAGTTAGCCGGTTTCTTCATCGATCAAGAAGCTAAGTTTGAAGCTTGGTTTTATAATTTTGAAACCATAGATCGATATGAAATGGAAAGAAGAAACTATAGGAACAAACCCCATTGATTTTGGATGAGGAATGGTTGAGAACTGGCCTCGAAGATTCGCCAGTTCGGTTGAATCGAAAAACCAGAGAACCGGGTCTGAACCGAGTTCGATCGCAGGTTGAAGACGACACTGTTCAGGCGCGTGGGCTTCATAAGCAGTCGCTTGCGACGGCCCGTTGGGCCGCGTGAGGCAGAGTTAGGGGCCATGGTCAACACATGTTTTCATCCTTTCGATATAACGAACATTTTGGCCTAGGTTTCGAGTTGATCGAACACCGTTTCGGGGTACTTTTGAGTGTCCAAAGGTTTAGGGTTTATTTTAAATACGTTTAAAAATCCCAAAAAATTGGGGGATTTAATGTTAGCCTATTTGAAGTAGACAGTAACCCTCCAGTACGATTTGGACAGGTCCGGGAACTCCGGAGATGGTGATTTAGCCCGGGGAGGCTTATGACACGCGTATCGAGGCGACGGCTTAGGACGATGCATAACTATTTTATATGTTTGAAATATGTGATTTATGATGAACATGATTGTGGTATTGATGATTTACGTAGTTGTACGTATTTTGAGATTTATGGTTTTATACTGTGCTTATACATGCTGGTATTTCTATGAGGGTTTAATGGAATGGTTTTGGATTTGGAAATATGGAATCGGGCATGAGACCCATTTGATTTGGAAACTATCGGACTTGAAGTCCATTTGATTTAATGAGATATTGGGCTGGAGGCCCATTTGATTTACATGATCAAGCTTGACGCCCAATTGGTTTATGATATCGAGCTTGAGGCCCAGTTGGTTTGTGAAATGGAATTTCGAGCAGAGTCCTTGAATTTGGAAATTGGAAATGTGGATTTACAATGGTTTTATGGAAATCCCGGGCATAGATCCCTTTGAATAGTTTTGAGATGATTTATGAAATGGTTTTCCATATACCATCCTCACAAGTGGTTGCCCTCCAAACGTCGCGTAGTATCCGGGAGTGGTTGGTTGTCTGCTCCAAACATCTCGTAGTATCCTGGAGTAGTCACTGAGCATTGCCTGCAAGGGATCATTACATGGGGTGACCTTTCCGTATAGTGACTTAGGAGCAGGATTGCTAGAGGTTAAAACCTCCCCCCAAGGAGGGTCATTGATCTGCGGGTCATTGACCTGGGTGGACCTTGGGGAGACTTGGGATTGAGACCCCGGGTAGCACGCGTAGTTTTAGAACCGTGACGGTATTGATTGTGACATCTGGGATGTTAGGTATCAGGGATGTCGAGGATTGATTATGGGCTGAGTTCCCATATACTTAGTTTTTGGGCTAAGCTCCCATATGAATGGTTTTGGGCTGAGTTCTCACATGATTGGTTTTAGGCTGAGTTCCCATATACTTGGTTTTGGGCTATGACTTTGGATTTATGATGTTGGGCTAAGGCCCTAATGATTTAATTAATGATAAATGGTTTGGTTACTGGTTTTCGAATGCATGCATGCTTTTTAGTGAAGAGCATAAATGTCTTCTTTTTGTGAAATGTGTTTTTATTAAATTATTTGTTTTGTCCACTCACAACTTTTAATGGTTTTTAATGCCCTTTAGGTTGATTGCGGATGCAGGCTGTAGTAGAGATCGAGGCATCACACTCCTCCACCAATCCTGGCGCATTCTGGAAGCCCCGGATGGGCAGAGGTTTTGAGTTATCCCTTGTCTGGCCCTTCGTATCACATATGGGTTAGAGGAGAGCATGGCATATCCCTTTTTAATCGCGGGGGGATTGGGATGGGTCGTGTCAAAGTGGTATCAAAGCAAGGTTTGATCTTGTGGTACGCGCAAGTCGAGGATATGATGTCTCTACGTGGAATCAGCCTATTATCAACCTGAAAGTTAGGGTAAAGAGTATGAGAATTCGGTGGAATAGAACCCTCGTTAGGTTACGTTTGGCACGTGATGCGATAGTTTAGGGTTCGATTGGCACAAGATGTCGTATTTTCGAGAGGTTTGATCCCGAGTAGGATCGATGTGCATGTGAATCCGACGGCTTATAGCCGTAGGGTTGTTGTTGGATGTGACATTATCGTTAGGGTTGTATGTAACGATTTTGAAAGTTAGGATTATTGAGCGGTCATGTTAGATAGAGATTGTGTCAAGTGGTATCAGGGAAGGTCGTGGACGACCCTAGTTGAGACTGTTGTCAATAGGAACGTTAAACCCCGTTTGGCATGAGATGCCATGTTCCAGTGAGTTGAATCCTGGAGGGGTTTTGATTGGCAGAGAATGACATGGTACAGTTGTGGGTTGGTATCACATGCTGTGATTGTGACATGCCATGGTTGTGCAGGTATGGTATGGCCCTACTCTGTGCTAAGTTTCTTGTGAGCCCAGCAGATGGAAGCCGTAGAGTTACGAGTGGACAAGGTCCTCTGATTGTGGTTATTGGTTGATTAGGTACTAGTATCGGAGTCGAGAGTGATGGATCGGTCAGGATGAACGTAACAGTGCTTTAGAGTCGAGACCGTGCACCGGTTGGATTGGATGTTATGTTGTCCTCTACAGCTGAGGTCAAGGATGACCTAGTGGACGACTCTGGTTGAGTCAAGTTGAGTCTACGAAGATTGATTGGTCTGACACTAAGTGAGATGACGAGATCCAATCCACAGGTGTGTCCAAATGCGGAGTCTCGATAGCGATGTCAAGGTTACAAAGTCGAGCTAGTGGCCCATTCCTTATCGCATTTATATTATCCCAAACTTATATGTGACGACCCGGAAATTCGAAAAGGAAAAAAGGGAAAATTGGAAAGAAAGGACGATTTTGCCGTTGGTAATGAAGGGGCAAAATTGACTTTTTGATCGGGACCTTGTTTGGACTTTCCGTAAAGACCGTTGGATAGGACTCGGGACGTTGAATCCGTAGACAGGCGGCATGCATCAATCGGAGTTCGGACGTGAAAGTTATGCGTCTAGAATTGTGAGGGGTATTTTGGTAAATTAGAAGGTAAGGGTAAAATGGTAATTTTGGTTGGGCTAAGGTTTGATGAGTCGGCTGCTTTGGTGAGTCATGCAGGTCTGTGAGTGACACATGTCACTATGCAGATGACCATTAGTGGCTGTGATAGCAATCTGATATTGGATAGGATATATGTGTGTGTGTTTAAATTGTAAAACGAGTGTGTGTTTGAAAAACAGAGACCATGACCTTGCTTTATCGATCTTACCAACAACCAAAACAAATTGAGAAACAGGTGCAATTGAGCAATAAAACAGAGGGAAAATAAGTGAATTCGAGAGTGAAAAATGAGAAGAAATTAGAGGATTAATCCTGAAATCTGAAAAACTCAAACCGTGGAACCTCAAAATCGTCCAAAATTCGAGATTAAAGTTATTGGCCGTGATGATTCAAATTGAGGTTCAATTATGTCTTCTGGGATCATTTCGACCAGGACCAGATTAAAAATGAAGGAAACTGGAGTTGTTTTGGGCTAGAACAGAGAGGAGGAAGACTTTGGATTTTCAAGATTGTGTTCGAGTAATTAGAGGGATTGAAGGATGAAACTGAGGTTGGAAATATACTTAGAGGACTTCTACAAAGCAATTGGCTGGATCAATTGAAGGAAAACGGAGGGAATTGAGGAAATTCGTGTTTTGGTGTTCTTCGAGAATCGAGTTTAAATCGAAGGATTAAGGTATGTTTGATCCAAATTGATGTTACAGACCCAGAATTAATTTGTTTACGAAGCTAATAGAATGTTAAATTGTTGAAAAAGATGCAGAATTGATGGGAATTGAATCGGGTCTATTCGCGGGTTGTAGGATCCGTTTATCAGTTAAACGGGTAAGGACGATGCACCGGAGCAGGCGCGTGGGTTTCACGCGCCTCCACTCACGGAGGCGCGTGAGGGTGTATGGGCTCGATTCCTGAGGTGAGTTCAACATGAATTTTGTTCTATGAAATGTAACGAACATTTTAGCGTTGGTTTCGAGTCAATCGGACACCGTTTCGATATTGTTTCGAGGGTCCAAAAGTTTATGTTACGTTTTTAATTCGTAATTCATTCTCGGAAAATTATGGCAAATTAATATGATGTTAATTAAGTCATTAGTGACCCTGAGTAATGATTTTGGACAGGATTCACGATTCTTGGAAAGTACCAGAAATTACGGAAACGCGTGCAGCTCGGAAAGCGAGCGGTTTGGACGGTATGTGAGTGAACGTTTGTTTTATAAACTATCATGCATGAATAGTTAAATGTTTTACATGATTGATTGTATGATTTGAATTGCAATGATGTCATGGTGATTTGGCATGATTATTTGTGATTTAATGATTATTTTACTCGGTCTTTCTGGCACGTTTTACGAGGAATGTGCAATTGATATTTTGGGCTAGGCCCGGAGTCAAAATGGATATTTTGACTTAATTGGTGAGTTATGGATGATTACTGGATTATTTTAATGTTTTCAAATGAGATTTTACGGATTTACGTGTAAATGGTATTTGGGCTTGAGACCCCGTCGGGAATGATTTTAACTTAGTTTGAAGTCAAGGATTTGATGGAAATGTTTTGGGATGTAATCCCGGGATGGTTTTCATTGTGATTGTGAATACCTAGATGGTCGGAGCTAGGGGATCACCCAGACGACCGGAGCTTGGGGGATATGATTGTGAGTTGTTTTTACGGTAAGCCAGCTTCTCGGATGCGACTGAGCCTGGATTTATCACTCGGATGTGTCTGAGCCTGGGGATGTGTTCGCCCAGATGTGACTGAGCCCGAGGGTTGAGCCCAGATATGTATGATCCCGAAAATGTGGCTGGATGTTGGCCTACGCGTAGTGCGGATGTGATTGTGTGATTGTTTGTGCACTTGTGAGTAGTGCTGATTGATGGATTGATGGATTGATTGTGCACTTGTGAGTAGTGCTGTTTGACGTTGATTGTGATTGCGTATTGATATTGAGTACGGGTTCTGGTCTTTGTGGCCAGGTGATTATGTTTTCATATGTTTTGGCTTGAGAGCTGGGATTTGATACTTGTTATGTGTTTTAGCTTGGAAGCCGGTGATTCATATGTTTGACTCTATGCATGCATGGTTTGATAAACTTGAGGGTAAATGATGTATTTTGAAATGATATTATTTTTTTCCACTCACACCTTTCCTGTTTTGATGGCCCTCTAGGTCGTGGCACGACGTTCGGTGCTGATTGACAGGCGGATGCATGAGCGGAAATCAATGCAGTTATCCCTTGTCTGACAAGTGTTGAAGGGTAATTTTGGGACTTCAGTCGACTTGTCAGACGGGAGCAAGACCGAGCACGGTTATCAAAGTCTAGTTGGGACGGGTCCTGTCATATAAGTAAGACTTGTAGAGTTTGACATGTCTGGGGTTTTATCACAAAGGCCTCAATATTCTTGGGAGTAAAACCACTAATTAGATATTTTATTTTTTTCATTATAAGATTCTTCAAATGGCAAAGAGATTAAAGGGAATAGACATAAAAGAAAGCTTATCAAATCCATTCTTCTTAAAATAATAAGATTAGAAAATGTAAGTTTTCTACTATGTCTAATCTTATCTAATTTTTCCTACAATGCAACCTTATCTAATCTCACATTCTAAATATATTGAATTTGAAGTGTCATCTTCCAATTCACCATACTTGGCCATTATATTGCAATAATTGATAGCTCTCTGAGCTAATACAATTCTCATTATTATCCTCTCTTTCTCTCTCGATTTTTCTCAATTCCCCACTCTGTCAATCCTCTGCATCTCCCTGCTATCAATTATATCGGGCATATCAAACTGAGAGTTTGTTTTCCTATTTCCAATCACTCTTCAAGAACTTTACCAATTGTACCATCTTTCTTATTTAATTAATTTAAGATTGGGAATTATAATATATATATATATATATATGGTATATATGAAATTAGTTGATAAGAGGACATGGCCACATGCACCAGCATGACGTGCTGCTATCGCAAATGCCACTACCCGACCCACCAAACTTGGCATACTTGGCCCGACACGCCGCGTTGCAGGTTATGTTTTGGCAATTAGGCATCACATACATCATTTCGCAAAGACGACCATTTAACACTCCATCTTCATAGACTTCATGCTCCGCCTTTGCTTCGCCCCTCGTACCTTCAAAATTAAGCAACAAAATCATATCAGACCGTCTTTCATATTACACGCGAGAAAGTTGGCATTCATGGATCCATATCTATATGTAAGATCACTTGAATAATCATTTTCTAAGTAGAAAAAATAAAATGATTATTCTTTTCACTATAGATGAGATACAAAACCGATTATAATGAATGCGAAAAAAGCATTCATTGATTTACCAGTAGCATTGATCGAGAAGAGAATAAACAAAAATACAGAAAAGTAGATGAAGAAGTTATGCTTCAACGTAATTTTCATATTGTATTGATAATTTTGAATGGCGATTATATATGGATATGTGAATGCCGAGAGAAGTGCTTGATCTTGTTTATATAATTTATAAAACCAAACAGATGTCCGTAGAGAGCTTCGAGTGCGTTAAACCGTAGGATCCTAGCTAGTAGGCTCTCTCATCCTCCATTTGCTTACTTTTAGAGTTGAAATTGATTTCTTTAGTGCTCCATTATATATTGTTCATACCCAATATGTCGGACACGTAATTAGATTTCAATTCATTTTGTTTTCGTTCTTTGCGCAGAATAGGCAAATTAGGTTACGAAAATTGACTTTTTTTTCTTGGAGCATAAGCAACTTGTTGCCCCCACGTCCCATGTTATTATGTGAGTCCACCCTTTTGTCCTCAGCCCTTCCTATCTCCCTTGCCATTTTCTTAACTTTAATTTAGTTATTTGTTAATGACTAATCTCCGCACTATGAATACACAATGTTAAATTCGTCACATTTCAATTAATAAGGAATTTACCATATCAAGTAGTGCCGATCTTGAGATTTCGGGAAGATAAGGCAAATCTTTAAAATAGAGCCCCATAAATTTTCAACCCTCAAAATTGTCTTTAATATATATATCAAGATGTGACTTTTCTGACGAAACAATTTAATGATAAATGTGACCAAATTAGATATTGATAATAATTTTAGGAAAAAATTTATTGGAATGAAAATTGAAGGGAACCATTATTAAGGAGTATAAAATGGAGCAAGTTGATTAATGAATCTTTGCAAAAATATGCACCGACCTCATGTAATAAATGAAAGTACATTTGTTTTTTTTTTAATTTTTTTTGCCAAAAGGATCACTTTATTAATTGAGAGGAATAGAAGTATTTACAACTTTTGCTAGAAAATCAAATAAGGAAGGGGACCCAAGGTCTCCCTATCGAAAACAACGCTTAACGCATTTATAAAAGGCTGCAACTTCATGAGTTGTAAATTTATATTTTTCAAGAAGTGTATCTAAACTTAACAGTCTCAAAAAGGGGCTGCAAAGCTAAGATACCAAAAATCACTGCTTCAATAATGGCATCCACACCACATCCTGTTGTCACACACTTCACTAGACTTTGGGAATCGGACTTGAGGATATCTTTCTTGCAATCAAACTCAGCATATACAAGCATAGCAGCACAAAGAACATAGGCTTCAGCCTGCAAAGGACTAACAAAAGGAATTTTCCCCTCCCAGCATGCGGAAATAAAAGTCCCAATGGAAGATCAACGTACCCGACCAAAAGTACCTGGCCTGGTATCCTTAACAAAAGCACCATCGCAGTTAACCTTAATAAAAACCCATAGGGGGTTGACTCCATCATTGACTACTCCGAAAGGCCACTATAGTATGTATTAATTATGTTTATTGGTCTATATTTTTAATGTAGATAGACCTATTCGCTATATACTAAAACAAGGTTGGATTAAAAATATTGTTGATGGACAGTATTTTTACGCTTTTGCGTTTTTTTCGTCTGTTTTGAAAAATGAAACACTATTTTCCCTTTCTTAACAGGTGTCTTCCTGATACTTTGACACCTTGCTTTTTTTCAGTACTTTTTAGACACCTAATCACAGTCATCAAAATCATCGGAACTCATCCGAATCCATCCTCACCATCTTCATCTTTCGTCTTCCTCACCATCGTCAACATAGTCATTGAATTTTTCGGAATCAATCTTCATCAGTGATAGAATCTTTCATCATAATATGCATTTGCGCTGTCGTTAATCTAATCGGTCTTGATCATCAGTGAATTAGATGTTTTGGTTTGGAATTTTCATCAAAGTATGCACTTTTCTACCCTCATAGTCAACTAGTGTCCTTATAGTCAGTTAGTTCAGACGACGTTGCATGTTCTCACTGCAATGGAGATGAATATTAACTTCCGACCGAGTATCTTTATACACTGAAAACATCTGCATCAATGTCAAGAAGTCTGTCAAAATAAATCATTTGTATCACGTCAATTCCCAAGCTCATGTCTCCCTCGATGAATCTCATTTGTATGCATGTGGAAAACTTGACTACTCTCATATATGTCATTAATATTAGGAGCTAATTGGCCACTTTCCCTCGTCCTATTCAAATTCACCCCTCTAGGACTTTGCACTTATGTTTCTTCTCTAGAAACTAGTGAGGGCACAACTTTTGATCCTTTGCAATCAATTCCATCTTGAAATTGCATACACTAAAATTTATTACAATAAAGTTAAATTTCACTATATTACTACAAGTAAACTACATAACTATGGTAGGACTATAAGATATAGGATTAAGTACAAGACTATAGAACTATTGGGTCACTATTAGACTAGATCTAACCTAGTTTTGCACTTTCAAACTACATCTACAATTTTGAACCTGGTTTCTATGCCCTTCAAATTAGCATCATCTCCTCAACCTCACACTTACAAGTTCATGTTCCCCAGTCTCTAATTGATTATTTGCATTAATTTGTTGAATATCCAAAAATTGTAGTTCATCCACCTTAACAAAAATCAAACTTACATTTGAGAGGCACCAACATCTACACTATAGACCGCATCTCTGAACACCCTTCTGGAAAGGAAGATGAAAAAAACAAATGCCTAGATTTTCTTTTGATAATCTGGAAATCAAAATTGGTAATTTTCTTTAATTAGTTGAAAGCCCAACACTTGTAGTTCATTCATCTTATAAAAACTAAAGCATAAGAGTAAGAATTACCAACCTCTACGAATGAGACCACCTCCTTGAAGATGAGGAAGATGAGAGGACATTTTTAAGATTGTGAGAGAAATTTTTGCCACTTCCTCCATCCCAATTGACCTATGTTGTATTGTCTCTCAGTTGGTGACTAGAAGGTTAATATAAACTATATATAGTACCTATTTGTAAAAAAATCTTTGAGTGTTCTATTTTTTAATAAATGCTTTGGGCAAGTGTTCTATTTTTATCAATTTCTTTAGTTATCTAATACTTTAGTTACATTATTGTGATGGATTTTGGTGGGTTGATTCTCTTGCATGTTGATTCATCGACATTTTTTGGTGTTTATCTATGTGGGAAAAATTTTGTGTTCTTTAGGAGCTAATATGTGTCCTAGTGTGGTCCTGGGCAACATTTCTGACATGTCAGTGGGCCCAGCTGACCAGATGTGGTCGTCTTGTGTGTTGGTCAACCCTCCTGCTAATTCCTCGGAGTGGCCAAGGTAGTCGTCAAAGCACTATCACACGTTGAGTACCACTAAAAGCCAACGACATCATACAACCTCCTGGATCGCACACACATGCTCGAGTGGACAGTTAACGAAGGCTGAACACATTCTAGCCACCACAACGAGGAAGATGAGATATGCTCATCAATATCTCACACGCTTAGTAATGGTGACCCTAGGAAGTAGGCACCACTTAACTCAAGGATACTCTCTCACTTTTCAGGTAAACTGTATGTTGAAGACATCTAAAGGATGCTGAATTAGCATCTCCATAAAGTCCAACATGATGGCGATCTGGAAGATAGACATCGACGTTATATTCAACCAGGCATTCTCACGAGAAGCATCCAAGCCTTTGCTTTGCAAAGCACGCTAAGACATCTCATGAGAAGCATCCAAGCATTCGCTCTCCATAGCACTTTAAGCCTTTTCATAAGAAGCATCCAAGATTTCACCCTACGAAACACTCTAAGCATTCTCAAAAGAAGCATCGGAGCCTTCACCTCCAAAGAATCCTAAGCCTTCTCATAAGAAGCATCTAGGACTTCTCCGTACGAAGCACGCTAAGCCTTCTCACAGTAAGTATCCAAGCCTTCACCTTTGAAGTACTCTAAGCCTTCTCACGAGAACCATCTAAGCCTTTGCTCTGCGAAGTACTTTAAGCTTTCTCATGAGAAGCATCTAGGAATTTTCCTTGCAAAGCATTCAAAGCCTTCTCACAAGAATTATCCAAGCCTTCGCTTTATGAAGCATGTTAAGCCTTCTCAAGAGAAGAATTCATGCCTTCTCTCTGCATTGCACATTAATCATTCTCACGACAAGCATCCAAGACTTCACCCTATGAAACACTCTAATTCTTCTTACCAGAAGCATCCAAGCCTTCGCTTTACAAAGCATGTTAAGCCTTGTGAAAAGCATTCAAGCCTTCGCCCTGTGAGGCACGTTAAGCCTTCTCATGAGAAGCCTCCAAGCCTTTGCACTGCGAAGCATCTTAAGCCTTCTAAGAAAAAGCATCTGATCCTTCGTCTCTGAGGAACATTAAGCCTTCTCATGAGAAGCATCCAATCCTTTACTTTGTTCTACATGCTAAGTTTTCTTACGAGAAGAAGCTAAGTTTTTGCACTGCAAGCATGTTAAGCCTTCTAATGCGATGCATCCAAGCCGTTGCCTCCAAAGTACTCTAAGTTTTCTCATGAAAAGCATCCAAACTTTCACCCTACGAGGCACCCTAAGCCATTTCCTAAGAAGTATTCTAGCTTTTTCCCTAAGAAGCAACTCAAAGCCTTATAGATCAAAGCATCTACAAGCCTTTGACAACAAAGCAACTCAAAGCTTTCTAGATCCAAGCCTTTCACAATGAAGAAATTCAAAGCCTTCTACATTGAAGCATCTCCAAGCCTTTAACAGCGAAGCAACTCAAAGCCTTCTAGATCGAAGCATCTCAAAGCCTTTGAAAACGAAGCAACTCAACTCCTTCTAGATTGAAGCATGTCCAAGCCTTTGACAACAAAGCAACTCAAGCCTTCCACATCGATGCATCTCCAAGCCTTTGATAGCTAAGTATCTCCAACCCTTTTACAATGAAGCAACTCAAAGTCTTTTAGATCAAATCATCTCCAAGCCAAGCATTCGCCCCGTGAAGCATTGCATTAACGCCATCATTCGCAAAGCATCAACTCATTCACTTGCAAAGCATCAACACCTTTTTTGTGCAGCATCAACTTAGTTGGTCATGAAGCATCAACACATTCGTCCGCAAAGCATCATCGCCTTCACCCCTTAAAGCATTAAGCTTTCTCTCAAAGAAGCATATACTCATTCAACTTGTGAAACAACAACGCCTTCGCCCTAATAGCCACGTCTTCACCCTGTAGACCAACAACACCTTCATTCATGAAGCATCAACTTCGTCGCTTGTATAGAATCAATACCTTCAGCTCGCAAAATAGCCCTGCCTTTATTTGTGAAGCATCAACCCCTACGACCCACAAAGTAGCCAAGTCTTCGTCCCATGAAGCATCAGCACCTTTACTCATAAAACATCAAAGCCATTGCCTCATGAAGCATTATGCCTTCTTCCATCGAAGCATCAACATCTTTACTCAAAAATCATTAAATCCTTTTCCATGTGAAGCATCAATGCCTTCGTTTGTTAAAGCATCAATGCACTCAGACGGCAATGTACCAACACTAATGCCATGTGAAGCACCAAAGCCTTCCATTAAAAAGCACTCAAATTCTTCGCCTATGAAGGCCTCGAAGCCCCTCCCCAAAGCCAATGTACAACCATTATCTACAAAATCTAATTCATCACCTCAAGCAACTTAGAAAAAGTTTACTCGATGGCTAAGTTTAATGCAATTAACCAACAATGGGTAACATACTACTCAAAAACATTGCAAAGGATTCATCACTTGTACCCCACAAATGGACTCGCGGGAATTGGTAAAACTACTGAAGATCATTTCCCAACCCCACCAAGGGGAGAAATAACCAAGTCATGATAAATCTTTTGCAAGTGTTTTAATGCACGAGGTCTACTACGAGTTTCAGCACACAAGTCTGAGATTCAATTAAACCTACCAAACCCAAATTTTACTTCCTTGAAGAGAGGTTGAAAGCTCAAAAAAATTATGAAAGTCAACTTTCCAACCCCACTGACGACACTCAATTCCGAGTTCAAAAAAATTCCAAAGTCCAAAATTGGTACACAAAGGTCAAATCTACCGAGAATCACAAAACACTCATTAACCAAAAATCTTTTATAAAAAAAAATTGAAGAAGTTGGTGATTCACAAGTCAAATTCTAAAGGATTTATTCAACATTAAATCTAGCTACAAGATAAGACAAAAATTAAGATCATCATCAAGAGTGACATAACCTCAGAGTCTCTCCACCAACCTTCAAGCTTTGGCCTTAGAGGCCTTCAATCACTCCCCTATAGACTTCCTGTGACACATCCTCTATGGCCTTCTTCACGCAATAGGGGCAACCTTCTCAACATTACTCACTTTGGCATAGTTGGCTTTGCAAAAGCAACTTTCAACAATGCTAAACTCAGGAACTTCAATGTTGATTGACTCCATGAAAACAACTTCAGTGCTGCTTGACTCCACGAAAGCAACTTCACCTGACAGGACCCACCCCGATTATCGCCTCGATAATCGAGAAGCATTCTGCTCCCGTCTGACAATCGAATCCAAAAGACCGGAAAACTAATTAATATTACAACACACCCATTGTCAGACCAGGGAGATTAAACAAATACATCCGACTGGACGTCAAGTCCACAGTTTCACAGAGCGATATTACAAAACAAGTTAAAGAAACAAGTCCTACTCTGTGAACTAGCTACTCCGCAACGGAAAACTTTATGCCTCTGCCTCTGCCTCGGCGCTCGCCCCCGCACTTGTACCACGACCTGGAGGGAATTTAAAACAACAAAGTGTGAGTGGACCGAAACATAAGTTTTATAGGGAAAACAGTTTTTCCGAAATCGGTTTCGCCCTCCAGTTTTGTAACACGCATGCATAACCAAATATTCAAATTTTGCATATTAAACTTTTGAAAACTCTTTTTCCGAAACACATGGAAAACGTTACAAAGGATCACCATAATTCATGTAAAAACCATTTAATAATTCCAGATTTCAGAAACCGTCATTTTGAAACATTATTTGCACAAATCAAGTAAAACGTAAATCAATAATCACGATTATGCCGTTGGATCCATCCGAGTCTTTAAACTCAACATTAGGCCATCCCGGGATATCAACGAGTCTTTAAACTCAAAACATGATTAATAGGCCTCGGGGGTATCATAATAATCGAGTCTTTAAACTCACGAGTCTTTAAACTCAATTCGGGTCTTTAAACCCAATTTTCGGGCCCGCCCCCGTCATTAAATAACCGGGTCTTTAAACCCAAAACCAGATCCAACCATTAACCGGGTCTTTAAACCCAAAACCGTTTTTAAACATAATAAATCAGGATTCATCACAAATCTTTTTCCAACATTATTCCAAGAACATTTCTCGTCGTAACAGGACTCATGTCCGAATTCACATGCAAAATTCCAACACATGCAATTTCCAGAAATTACTTCACAATGTGATCAAACATCATAAATCAAAAACATGCATATTCATATCCAGGTACTTTATCAAAATCATCACGCATGCATAAGCGAAAATCGTAACCTCGAAATGCGTGAAATACGGTAAATATCTCGAAAAACGTGAAAACACGTAAAACCGATATAACATATCACCATCATAAAATCATATGTAAAACCATGAGATAAATAAGCAAAATAGTCATGCATGCCCAATTTAGGAAATCAAAAAGTCCACTCACGATTTTAGGACGCGTCAATCGCGTCCCGCGTGCTCCTCCGTAGCTTCGGAAGTGTCCGGGCCTGTAAAAATGTACAAGAAAGATTACAAACATCCTCAAGTAGCTCGTATAATTTTTCCCTAATTTCCCCGGATTTTTCGGCAAAATAAACCTTAAGGACCTAAACTTCCGGGCTCCCGAGCCTATCCCGAACGACTCCCGAACAACTCGAATCCAAAAGGGAAATTGTTAATTAGACTGAAAGGATTATTTCTCATGTTGACCGTGATCGGAGTTGATGTCACACGCGCCGTCACGCGCCGCCCAAAGTGGCTGCGCGTGAAGGCCACGCGCCAAGCTACAGTGTCTTCTCCCTTACCCGAACAACCTGCTAAACGGGTCTGATACCCGCGACTCAACCCGATCAGTTCAAGCTCAATTCTCAGTCAATTCCTCCCGTTTTCAATCCTATTATCTTCTCTAACCCATTTATTTTAGGTCTGCATCATTGGTTAGCCTCGACTTATACTAATTCGACCCATCTCAAGCTCACACAGTCGAACAAGTCGACCTCTGAAACTTACCAAAACTGACTCCATACTCAAATTAATTTCACCAGTAGCTTAAGGAAACTTATACGAACACACTGGTACAATCAATTGGGCTCACCGTTACCTGGAAGTCGTCGACCTCAAGCTCGAAAATACTCAGAACCAGGGAACTCCGTTCTTGGCCAATTCGTGTGTGTCGTCCCTCGAAATCGACGTGGTTGTTTTTCTCTTGCTCCCAGAAGACTAGAATGGCCCCTAGTTTAGCTCGAAAGTCCCCACAATTTGATCTTCCATTTTTCCCTCCACTGGTTTTTCCTTCAAACTGGGACTTGGGTTCCTGGGCAAAACGGGCTCCAAACTCAACAACTCCAGCACCGTCGTGATTCTGTCACTCCCAGAAGTCTCCCTATGTGTTTAGTTTTCCCCCAAAGCCCGTAGGAATTGAACTCTGAGTTTCCCCCCAAAAAACCGAAACTGTTTACTCACCGTCTCTCTCAACCTTAGCCCTCACACTGATGCCCAAATGACCCAACTGAGTCCTCTCCTCACACTCTTACTCTGTCAATCGATTCAAACGGCCAGCACCCGTGGGAGACCAACTGAGGTTTTCTGAAACTTGCTTCCCACAAACACAGAAACCATGGCCATATTAAACTCAATCCCGTGCTTGCAACCTGCTCACGCCACTCAGTCATGCTCCCACTACCTCAATTCACATAAACAAAGCATCTGATCAATCCACTAGGCCCATAAACAATTTGAACGCACAAAACACCACGGCACGGCCGTGTGCTCTGTTTTTCACGGTGGTGCTACAGTAACCGCCGTGAAATGTCCGAAATGCCCCTCTATGCAATAATTACCAAATCGTCCTCCAGCTTCCGTGACCCATAACTCGGTCATCCGACGTCCGTTTCAAGCGTGCCGCCTGTCGTTGTACTCGGGGCGTCGAGACGAACATAACGGTCTTCGAGTCAATTGCATATCAATTGTCAAACAAAAAGTCAACTTTTCCCACATAACGTCCAAATTACGATAATGCCCCTGAACTTCCGAACATCATAACTTTCACCCTGTTCGTCCGAATCGAACGTGCCACCTGTCTATGAACTCGTGACGTCCCGAACTACGTCACGGTCATCACTCCACGTCCGTTCGACCTCCCAATCAAAAAGTCAACAAATTGACCACACAACTCACAGGGTAAAAACATCATTTTATTCAATATTTTATAATATTACATTTCCAGAACGTCCGGGGCGTTACATCACCACTGTTGGACTCTGAAAAAGCAACTTTAACTCCAAGAAAAAACAATGGCTTGGCACTCCGTATGTTCATGTCACTCGCCTTGAGATCAATAATTACTTTTGTTTCCTTTTCATTGAGGAGATAGAGTCAATAGCTTTGCAAGCCTTCGTGCCTTGTTTATACCTCCAACTGAACCATCTAAAGGCCTAAGCATACTAACTTCCCTCAATTAAGTTCACAAGGATAGCTCCAGTAGTTTCTGGAAAAGTGATTGTAGCTCCAACAGCTTACTTCACATCACTTGACTTCATAGAAGTAACCGTGATAACATGAAACACGCCATCGACATCCTTTGTAGTTTGTGTTTTCATGCCACTGGCCTTCAACATTGACATGATGGCACCTCCAAGCTGTCTTCTTTCAATTAGACAATGATGAATGACGGCACGAGCTTTACATAGGCATGATTGATCCTCCTTGTTGTGTTCCACCATGGTTTCATCTTGTTTTGAGCTCAACAGGGGCTTGAATATTAAGTCACTAGAAAGTCTTCCGCTAGCCAAAAATCCTCCTGAGAAATCTCCAACCACCCCTTGCATTGTGGCATGCCTCACTTTAAGTCATGGGACGTCTCACCTCTAGCTAATGAAAGCCTCAACATTTCAAGGTGCACCCTACTCCCCATGCAACGAGCTTATCTATCCGCCAAGCACCAGAAGTATGGTCATTGGAAGAATGCCCCATGTCAAATGATGCATCACTTCAAGCTCCAACCATGTCTTGCCTTGCCAATTTCTTTGCCTCGCCCTGCACCATAACATGTCTCTCATTACAGTCGTAGCATGCCTTGCCTTGCAGATGGAACACGCCTTCCCTTGCTATTGTAACACACCTCGCCTTGGATTGTGACATACCTCACTTCAAGTCATAATGCTCCTTTCTTCCCCCTGTTGAAAGCCTCGATGTTGTCTCCACCTGCACTTAAGGATGACAAGTCTATCAATTTGTCGAGCTCTTCTATCCAAGAAACACCACGAGGATGTCAATTAGAAGAACATCTCGATGTTGACTTCAGCAATTCTTGAGGATGACAAGTCCATTTATGCATTGACCTCTCCTACTGCTAAGTACCACGAGCATGTCAAGCATCTTGATGTAAACTTCGCCATCTCTTGAAGTCGTAAGCTCCAAAAACATTCGGGATACGCCACCATATGGTATTATGACTCGTTGCTCCACAAATGATTTCTTCAATACTTTACCAAAAACGAAAGCCTTCATGTATCTTAAAATGATCGTCTCAAAGAGCAAAGCGCATTATCGCTTGAATTACTGCAATCAAATGGTCACAACTCCCAAAATCCTAAAAAAACAAAGATGAAAATATAAAACAATATATGTATATACATATTATATATTATATATTAAATACACATGCACATATATGTTAAACATATACTATATATTTATTGTACATTTTTTTACAAAAAAAAAAAGGACATATGTCGTCACCTGACAGCAAGAAAAACAAAGAAAAAAGGAGAAAAGCCAAGCTAAGTCACCGACAAACCCTTGCTAGCGTTGATGCAAACCCTGCAGTTGATGCCATCTCCTGCTAGCCGCCTGATGCATCGGACTGAGCAACACACGGTGCCACGCATGAAAACCACTAGCTTTACCCACTCCGCTACAGCTGCATGTGCATACACGCCCATCCACCCAGCCTTCACCAATTTCATCGGACGTCAACATTGGTCTTCCCACCATGGTGCCTGCGCCATTTCTCTACAACCAGCCGACATGGTTGCCAAGGTATCAGGGCCGATCCAATAAATTGGAGGCTTAGGGCGATTATTATAAAAGTTCCCCTATAATATATATATATATATATATTTACATACACAAAATTTAAAAAAAAAAATCAAATTTTAATTTGTTTTTCATCCTCCTAGCAATATACAAAAAAAATCAAGAATTTAAGCACATCGATCATACATAGAAAATATGGACATTTTTGCAATATTATATTTTTAAGAAACGGTATTTTATCAAAAAATTTAGAATTAGAATCTTAATGACTTTATAAGACAAACTAGATAACTATATATTAATTAGAATAACTCTTATAATATTTCATGAATATGAGCCCAATTTTTTAATAAAATATTTCTTCAAATTCAATTTAAGTATTATTTTTATTTTTTTCCCATAAAAATAAGATAAATTAAAAGTTTTTGGCCCCTTCTTGTTCATGAGGCTAGGGTGGTCGCTTTTGTCGCCCTAGGCCATGGCCAGCCGTGCAAGGTATCCAGCCACTCACTAGAAAGGCCTAGAGTCATTTCTTGGTTGCTAACATCATTCAACCTCTCTACCTTTTGCCTGCCGACTACAATGGTGTATGTTGGGACTTGCGCACAAGTCAAAATTTCATGCTAGCCAACACTAACTCTATCAACTGGTCCAACTTAAGGATTGAAAAATAGAGATTAACTAGTAAGGTAGCCTGCACTATGTCGCGGGTTTACAAAATAATTTTGTAGATCTAGTGCAAAAGATGGAAATTTAAATCTCAAAATTCAAAATATGAACACGAAAGGCAAAATAATTTTGTAGATCTAGTGCAAAAATATGGAAATTTAAATCTCAAAATTCCAAATATGAACATGAAAAAATTGAAACTCTAATACGTAGGAATCAAAATCCAGGTTGCCAAAAGTTCAATCGTCTGAAATAACAAAGAAACCACAGCAAGTTTCTCATAAAGATTACAAAATAATTGATACCTATAGAAATTTCATTGAAAAAGAGGGTAATCGCCACAACTAAACGAATTGATAAAAACTAATGAAATCATTTATATGGAACACATCCATGACTTTTTCAAGGTAAAGTGGAAAATGAAGACAAAATCAGAGACTGGAAGAAAAGCTCACATCAAAAGAGAGAGAAAATGGAGAGGTGTCAAGTGGAAGCCAAGCTCAAATTTTAGAAGCCCACTCACTATACACATTGATGTAAGAAAAAACAGAGAGAAAACTTAAAACCTGCATCAATTAACAGAGAAGCAATACCAAACTTAGATATGCAGATTCTATTCAAAATAATTCAAAATCTAAAAAGCTTCTGAATTCAATCATATAATAATATTATTCAAAGCAATACAACACTACACAACTCAAAACCAAATCTGGATTCATCTTCCTCCTTAATCCTTCTGAATATTGATAACATTCAAAACAATGAACTTATCAAACCAATTTAGTCAAACCATGATTCAGATAATGAACCATCAAGAAACTTGAACAGATTTGAAACTTGAGTGGATTTGAAACTAAATGCAAAAAAAATATTTTAACAGATTTATAAAAAACAATCTAAAAAAATTCAACCCAAAATTGAAATAGCAGGAAAAATAAAGATGAAAGAACAATAAATTATGCAAAAAAAAAATTGAAATATACAGAGAGATAAAAACCATGGTTTTTCCTCATTAGGAAGTTGAAGGGTACGCGGGTACTGTCAGAACCCGCCCCAAATCCCCCGAGATTAACGTGGGACGTGCCTGATCTGGTCTGACACGAAGTCTCAGACCAGGGAAATTCCGTTCTTAGCCCAACCGGGACTACGAGAGAGCGCTAGGATCCAGAGGAGGAATGTGATGTCTCGGTCTCTACTACAGCCCGCATCCGCGATCAACCTGAAGGGCATTCAAAACATCGAAAGCTGTGAGTGGAAAAAAAAAATAATTCATAAAAAAAAACTCATAAAAAGACATTTATGCCCTTCAATAAAAACATGCATGCATTCGAAAACCATTTCTCAAAACATTCATTAGGGTCTTAGCCCAAAATCCAAATCAAAGCATATGGGAACTCAGCCTAGACCAAAACAAGTGGGAACTCAGCCCAAATCCGATACACGTGGGTTTCAGTCCAAACCATCTCAGTGAAAACTCATACAAATATATAAATGTAAACCCCATCCTCGACACCTCATGTGCCCAATCAATAACCCGTCACGATATATCTATCAGTGTGCACACTACTCGGGATCTCACTCCGAGTCTACCCCCAGGATCTACGACGTTTGGAAGGAATCGTCCAAAATCCAGGATCTACGACATCTGGAGGACGGTCTGCAGACCCGGTCTGAGACTATACCATATCTCTCACTTCTGGAATGTGCTCCCTCTTGGAGTCACTCATTCCAAGCAGTGGATCGTGACTCTCCAGGATCAACGACGTCTGCAGGAGACCAATACACTCATAAGGAGGGTATATACATACTAGTATCGAAAACCACAAATGGAACTCATGCCCGATACCACAAGTCAACTGGGCCTCCAGCCCGAACTTATGACTCAACGGGGCCTCTAGCCCGATTTCACAATTAATTGGGAATCGAGCCCGAACTCACAATCAATTGGGAATCAAGCCTGATGTAACGACCAGTCCCAAATTACGGGATTATATTAGTAACTAATCATGATTAATGGGGTTGATCGGTGATTAGGTGGGTGAAATCAGACGAACGATGCAAAATGATCGTTTTGCCCCTAGTCGTCGGTAAAACGTTGACTTTTAATTCAGGCGGTCAAATGGACTTTAACCGATGATCGTGATGTAGTTTGGGACGTCACGAGTTCATAGACAGGTGGCACGTTCGATTCCGATGTTCGAGGTGACTTATGATGTTCGGAAGTTCAAGGGCATTTTCGTAATTCGGACGAAAAGGGGGAAAATGTTGACTTTTTGATTTACTACTAATTTTCACGCAATTCGAGGACCGTTAGGTAGGTCTCAATGCCCTGAGTCCATAGATAGGCGGCACGCATCAATCGGCGTTCAGATGACCAAGTTACGGGTCTAGATGAGTGAAGGGCGATTTGGTAATTTTGTGCAGAAGGGCAAAATGGTAATTTCCAAGGGGACATTTGAGATTTTCCGTGAATGTGATTTTGAAGGAATTCTTCAGAAACAGAGCACGGGTTATGCATTGTTTATGGAACATTGGGTTGGGTTGAGTGCTAATGGTATGTTTATGCAATTGAGTGGAGAGAAAACAGAGCACTGAGAGAATTGTTTATGTTTTGAGCAGAGCACGGGTGCACATGCTGTGCGGTGTTTTGAAACGATGTTGGTGTTGTTCGGAGAACATAACACAATTTTTCTTGAGTTGATTAAATTGACTGAGTGAGAAGCAGGGACGCAGCGACACTAGGAAACTCAATTAAACTTCTGTGAGAGGCTGAGGACAGTGAAATGACGGTGGAGGTTTGGAGGATAGCCGCCTTGCACGGTGGTTGCAGTAAAAGTGTCGCTGTGAAACACCCTGTGAGGAAAACAGAGGAGGCTTGTGTTCTCAAAGCCAGACAACTCCTATTATTTGACGGTAGTGTGTGAAGGAAAGTTTAGGGGGAGGTTGCACAGAGTGAAGCTGACGGTCACGGCGGCGCCTACGACGGCGCTGTGAGAAAGAAACCCGAGAAGCTCTGAAGTCAGGGAGTTGAATGGCAACCGTGGTTCTTGACGGTTTGATCGACTATAAGGGATGAGAGAGAATACTAGAGGTCAGGAGAGTGGAATAGGCTCATTTCCGAAGCTTGGGACGGACGGTAAGTCGAATTTCATGAAAAAATTGGGTTTTAAATTAAAAATAGTAAATTGAGTCTCAGTGGTTAATAACTGATTTTAATTAGTAGAAGATGTTCTGGAAGTGACCAGAGGATGAATGGAATTAAAACCATGGATGAGAGCGGTTTGTGATGGCTGGACAGAGGAGAAAAAATTTGGAGACGTCATCTTCGTTTGGAAGGTAAAATTTAGGGCTTGATTTAATGTTTTTGGATAAGGGATCGATTATAGAACTCAGGACAAAACTACTAGACTAATTAGAACTGGAAACCGATTTAAATTGAGTAAAAACCGTGCTCGCCGGTTCGAGTAGACCGGCCTGAACCGAACCGGTCTAGACCCGGTTCGGCAGAGGTTGAAGATGAACAGTGCTGGGCGCGTTGCTCCCACGCGCAGCCCCTTTTGGAGGCGCGTGTGGGCGTGTGGCATCGATTTCGAGGAAGGTTCCAACATGACTTTTAAAGTATTTAATGTAACGAACATTTTGGGACTGGTATCGTGTCGATCGGACACCGTCTCGCTAATGTTCGGGACATCGGAAGGTTTCGGATCAAGTTTAAAAATTGTTAAAAATTAGAGAAAATGATGGGACTTTAATAGGAGGTTAGTGACCCTCTAGTGTGTTTTGTACAGGTTTGGGAGTCCCGGTGATAGTGATGAGGCCCGGGAAGGACTATGGCACGCGTATCGAGGCGCATCGTAGGACGGTCTGTGAATGGACTTTGATTTTTAAAAATATTATGCATGCATAACTGTTTTATATGGATTATGATTGTGATTATATGATGTTGATTTGGATATTGGTGAATGATACGGTTTCACGCATTTCAAGGCGATTTACGTGCTTGCACGTAAATCGAGATTTTTCCGGTTTTACACTGATTTTCCATACTTATGGTTTTGGACATGATTTCATGAAATGGTTTTGAAATTGGAAAGATAAACTCGGGCATGAGGCCCAATTGTTTTGGAAACCTAGGACTTGGGAGTCCAATTGAGTTACGTAAGCGGGCCGGGGGCCCAATTGCTTTATGAAATCGGGCCCGGGGCCCAGTTATTTACGAAATCGGGCTAAGACCCATTTGAGTTATATAATCGGGCGAGGGGCCCAGTTGATTTACGAAATCGGGTCGTGGGCCCAGTTGATTTACGAAATCGGGCATGAGGCACAGTTGGTTATAAATGTGATTTAGGGTCGTGGACCCAAAATGGATTTGAATAAATGGTTTTGGATTTGATAAATCAGATGTTTGGACTTGTGATGGTTGTATGGAAATTTCGAGCAGGGCCCTTGAGATGTTTTGGAAATGATTGATAAACTGTTTTCCCTTAAACCATCTTGATACGAGGATATGTGATGGTCTCCTCCAGGTGTCTGGGACACTGGGGAAGTTTCGGTGCATTGCCTGCGGGGGGTCATTATACGGAGCTACCGGACCGTATGATGACTCAGGAGCTAGATTGCTATGATTGGACGCCTGGGATGTCAGACATCTAGGATGTCAGAGATATTGAGCCGGTGAGACCCCGGGTAGCACGCGTTGCTTATACCATAAGATATGACGTCTGGGACGTCGAGCATCTGGGACGCTAGGCATCTCGGATGCCCATGATGGTTTAAACATGTTTTTTTTCTAGAAATGGTATTTATGGTTATGGTTTTGGGCGATGGCCCACTTGGAATTAGAATTGGTATTCTGGATGTCGGATTTATGTAATATATGTTTGGTTTTTGGTATTCATGGTTTTGGGTAGAGACCCACATGATGTGGTGTTACAATTTCTGAGATAAGGCCCTAATGACATAGTTGAGTAAATGTTTTGAATTATGAATTTTCGATGCATGCATTCGTTTTAATGAAGGGCATAAATATCTTTGTGAAATTGTGTTTTATGAACTTACTTATTTTCGTCCACTCATAGCCCTTGTTGTTTTTAATGCCCTTCAGGTTGATCACGGATGCGACTGCAGCAGAGACTGGGACATTGCATGCCTCCTCCATCAATCCTTGCGCACTCTGGAAGCTCGTTGGGGCAGTGGCTTTAGGTTATCCCTTGTCTGACACTTCGTGTCAGACGGGAGCATGACATATCCCACGGTAATCCCAGGGGGATTGGGATGGGTCGTGTCAAGTGGTATCAGAGCAGGTTTGCTCTTCGTGTGCGCACAGGTCGAGGGTGTGATGTCCCTTTGGGTTGCAGTTCGTTATCAACCTGATAGTTAGGGGGTCGGATGGATAGTTGGTGGGAATGAATCATGAATAGTGGATAGAGTATGATTGGTCTGATACGCCGTGCGTTAATGTGATTCGACCCAAGTGGGGTTGTATGTGATGAACTGGCTATGTGAGACCGTCGGTTCGATCATGTGATAGTAGATTGTTGTGCTGCTGGGAGCAGCCGGGTTTTCCCCGAACCCCAATTGAGTGATGGGAATCCCATTTGAGTAGTGACTTGGAAATGTGAACCTCAGTTGGGTAATGGTCTAAATGTGAACCCTAGTGGTGATTGCTAGTTTAAGGGATGTTGGTACATCAGAGTTGGCCAATGACCTTAGTGGTGGAACCTACATTAATTTGATAGCAGGATTGGATTTGACGTCTATACGATGTCGGGACCGCGGGGTCGGTCAGGTTGTGGACTACACTGCAGGGGACTGTGGGGTTCAAAGGAACCCTAGGGTGTGATTGTGGAACCCTAGTTTATGATGGTTTGGAAGGGTGAACCTTAGTTGTGATAGATGAACTAGTATTGTGTGTCCTTTGTTGCTGAGGATTGGATGATTTTCCGAAGTCGGGGTGGTCTATCGAGGCGAACCCCAGATTAGTGGATTGGAACTTGTGTTGTGACGAGCGGCTGAGGTCGTGGATGGACATGTGGATGACTCTAGTGAGTCTAGCCATACCTATAGAGATTGGTTGTCAGATATGAAGTGAATTGGTAGGATTCGATCCACGGGTACGGTTATGAGATAAGATACGGAATCCTGAGTTGGACTGAATAATAGTGTGATGGGTGGACGCGGATCTCGATAGCGATGACTGTTGGTCGACAATCATGTAGAGATGGCTGGCTATCGAGGGTGATTGATGTAGTTGTGTTAATTGAGGATTGGGGAACGTTCAGGGAGCGTTCAGTACCTAGCTGTGGTTTGGCAGAGTGGTGGTACCTAGAGTGGTTAGTTGCGCGGGAGATAGAGTTTCTCCAACTTGAGCAGAGGTATGGGATCGTCGCTCGGTATGAGCGGAGATCCAGAGTTGTCTGATTAGCACACTTAGTGCTGACGCTGACAGGTGATAGTACTGGTACTAGCACCGGTGATCGTTCGGTATTAGTCACGAGTCGGGAGGTGACTCCGTCGAGATAGGCATATGTTCGGTATCTGTGGTTCAGGTGTGGATCACTGATACTGATGGACTGGATAGGATCCAACGGTAGTTGAGACGTGAGGATCGAGTACTGTCATGAGGGATTGGTGACCAGTTGGTCAGTGTTGGCCAGAGTTGGTCAGTTATGGTGGTATGCAGAGATTTGTCTGCGGATCACAGCAAGAGTCTGTTGTGATTCTCCAGTAGAGCGGTACATCAGATTAGGATGAATTGACATCATTTTGGATGTACATATACGGTCGTAAGGAGTTGGATGAGTTGAATTGTTTATTGACAAGTGGATGATATTCGAATAAGCTAATGACTTGAGAATCCATTCCGGATTGGTTACGGTTGACTGCGATTGACCATATCTCCTGAGTTTAGGATAGACGTACTGTGGAGAAATTGGATTGTGAGAAATGAAATGGGTCATTGTAGTAGTTATCGACATTCGTTGTTGGACGGAAGGGTTGGAGAAGGATTTCTAGCTTAGGAATAGAAACTATTAAGCGTGTTCTTATATAGTTAGAACTTCGAAATCGAGAGATACTGTGATGGAGGTGACACGAGGAGTGCGGGTTTTCCGCCTTGGTAATGGGTATATCGAAGTTAGGTGAACGAGATTTCTCATTTTCTGCTTGGTGGCAGACAATGTTGGTTTACATGGCGTGGTGAGTACAGCGAGCTTAGTTTGCATTCACGAAGGATGAGTATTGGCGTCATCGTTTTGGATCATCCTTGGTTTTTCCTAGGTGGAATGGCAAGGATCCATACGAGGTAATCAGTGAGAACCCACAGTCTCGGCGTGTCCCGTCTATGACTGATCTGTTTAGATGTGGGAGTTGGTTGTCAAACTATGTGACAGCATGCAGATTAGTTGAGGGTGTAAGACCCTATGGTTTGGAATCTAGTAGTTAACTGTGGGGATCCTAGGTGGAGCAGGGTCGTGATGTTTGTAGTCGGGGACGCAGTGATGAATCTGGGTCGTGATCTTGATGATCCAGATAGGGGGAGAGTTTATCACCCTTACTTTGGTATGTGAGTCGTAAATGACGGGACTGAACTTCTTTTCGAAGTGAATCCCCGTATGGTATATTACTCGGGTGAGTAGGTTTCCGACGTGGTCGGATTTTTTCAACCTTAGACGTGTGGATGTTGGGATTGGCTTCCCTATGAAGTCAATCGAATGTATTGAGCAGGTAACCGATAGGTTTGGTTTTGGTGTGTCTTGGTAGACGTGAACGAGATTTCGGGTTTTGGAATCGAACTTCTTGGTGACGATTCAAGATTCGATTTTGGAACTTGAAAGTGGATTTCTAGATTTGGGTGCGGAATGATTATTCCAAATTCTAGCTTACGGAATAATGATTTCGGATTCAAATTTGGATTTGGAAATGGATGATGGGTGGAGTTTTGATTTGTCTAACGCTGGATTGGACAAATGTACTCCATTATTGGAACGTCTTTGGCTATGACCTAGGTCGTTGTAGTCTGGCCGATGGATAGATGTGTGTGTTTTGTACAAGGTTCGAGGAACGATACTTTGCAAACTTGTGGTGCTTGGTGACGGTATACGAGTTATACCCGATGTATGTTGGTGAGCGTGTTGGTAGTCGGATTGGTTCTGATACTATTGGATTAGTAGAGGTCATGGACTAGACATTGGATACTATGCAGTGGGTCATAGGGGTTCTGATGGGTTCAATTACACACAGGTCGAGTGAGGTGTTTATTGATGTATACTCGAGTCGAGTATGTTGGTGGTTAGTGTAACCACGAGTGTGTATAATGGCAGTTTTTGACTGACAACTGTCAAGTGGGGGCAGATTGTCGAGATGTGTCAAAGTGAATTGCTGAGTGAGGTCTGACGACTCCCAGTGGGAGTAGATACCAGGATAGATTGGCGATTGAGAAAGGAACCATCGAGTTGTCGCGTCAATGAAATGGTAGATTTTACATGTGGTGTCAATTCAAAACGTGTGGTTTTGTCATTCGACGGGGTCGAATGTAGTCGATACGACATGAATACTAGTGGTACGTTTGGGTGCGGACAAGTTTTTGTTCTGATTAATTGGTGTACGAGTGTACACGTGTTGCGAGGTCGATTGTATTTTCCACGGGGTGATTGTGGAATCAGGATAGTTGGAATTTCGATAATGAAACTAATTAAGGAGGGAAGAAAGGTTGAGATTAGATCGTTTGGAATTTCGAGGACGAAATTAATTAAGAAGGGAAGGTTGTAACGACCCGTCCCGAATTCTTGGATTAGATTAGTAACTAATCATGATTAGTGGGGTTGATCGGTGATTAGTTGGGCGAAATCGGACGAACTATGCAAAATGACCGTTTTGCCCCTAGTCGTGGGTAAAACATTGACTTTTAATTCATGCGGTCAAATTGACTTTGACCAATGACCGTGACGTAGTTTGGGACGTCACGAGTTAATAAACAGGTGGCACGTTCCATTCCGACGTTAGAGGTGAAAATTATGATGTTCAGAAGTTCAAGGGCATTTTCGTAATTCGGACGAAAAGGGGGAATATCTTGACTTTTCGATTAACCACTAATTTTTAAACAATTCGAGGACCGTTAGGTAGGTATCAATGCCCTGAGTCCGTAGACAGGCGACACGCGTCAATCGGCGTTCGGATGACCAAGTTACGGGTCTAGATGAGTGAAGGGCAATTTGGTAATTTTGTGCAGAAGGGCAAAATTGTAATTTCCAAGGGGACATTTGAGATTTTCCGTGAATGGGATTCTGAGGGAATTCTTCAAAAACAGAGCATGGGTTATGCATTGTTTATGGAACATTTGGTTGGGCTGAGTGCTAATGGTATGTTTATGCAATTGAGTAAAGAGAAAACAGAGCACTGAGAGAATTGTTTATGTTTTGAGCAGAGCACGGGTGCACATGTTGTGTGGTGTTTTGAAACGGTGTTGGTGTTGTTTGGAGAAAAGAACACCATTTGTCTTGAGTTGATTAAATTGACTGAGTGAGAAGCAGAGACACTGGGAAACTCAATCAAACTTCTGTGAGAGGCTGAGGACAGTGAAATGATGGTGGAGGTTTGGAGGATGGCCGCCTTGCACGGTGGTTGCAGTAAGAGTGTCACTGTGAAACACGCTATGTGGAAAACAGAGGAGGCTTGTGTTCTCAAAGCCAGACAACCCTCAACTCTTATTATTTGACGGTAGTGTGTGAAGGAAAGTTTAGGGGGAGGTTGCATAGAGTGAAGCTGATGGTCATAGCGGCGCTTACGACGGCAAGCGCTTACGACGGCGATGTGAGAAAAAACCCGAGAAGCTCTGAAGTCAGGGAGTTGAATGGCAACCGTGGTTCTTGACGGTTTGATCGACTATAAGGGATGATAGAGACTACTGGAGGTCAGGAGAGTGGAATAGGCTCATTTCCGAAGCTTGGAACGGACAGTAAGTCGAATTTCATGAAAAAATTGTGTTTTAAATTAAAAATAGAAAATTGAGTCTCAGTGGTTAATAACTGATTTTAATTAGTGGAAGCTGTTCTGGAAGTGACCAGAGGATGAATGGAATTAAAACCATGGATGAGAACGGTCTGTGATGGGTGGACAGAGGAGGAAAAATTTGAAGACGTCATCTTCGTTTGGAAGGTAAAATTCAGGGCTTGATTTAATGTTTTTGGAAAAGGGATCGATTATAGAACTCAGGACGAAACTACTAGGCTAAATAGAACTGGAAACCGATTTAAATTGAGTAAAAACCATGCTCGCCGTTTCGAGTAGACCAGCCTGAACCGAACCGGTCTGGACCCGGTTCGGCAGAGGTTGAAGATGAACAGTGTTGGGCGCGTATGGGTGCGTGGCACGGATTTCGTGGAAGGTTCCAACATGACTTTTAAAGTATTTGATGTAACGAACATTTTGGGACTAGTTTCGTGTCGATCGGACACCGCCTCTATAATGTTCGGGACATCGGAAGGTTTCGGATCAAGTTTAAAAATAGTTAAAAATTCGGGAAAATTACGGGACTTTAATAGGAGGTCAATGTAGAGGTTAATGACCCTTTAGTGTGTTTTGGACAGGTTTTGGAGTCCCGGTGATAGTGACGAGGCCCGGGAAGGCCTATGGCACGCGTATCCAGGCGCATCGTAGGACGGTCTGTGAATGGACTTTGGTTTTTATAAATCTTATGCATGCATAACTGTTTTATATGGATTATGATTGTGATTATATGATGTTGATTTGGATATTGGTGAATTATATGGTTTCACGCATTTCAAGGCAATTTACGTGCTTGAGATTTTTCCGGTTATACACTGATTTTCCATACTTATGGTTTTGGACATGATTTCATGAAATGGTTTTGAAATTGGAAAGATAAACTCGGGCATGAGGCCCAATTGTTTTGGAAACCTCAGACTTGGAGTCCAATTGAGTTACGTAATCGGGCCGGGGGGATTGGGATAAATCAGATGTTTGGACTTGTGATGGTTGTATGGAAATTTCGGGCAAGGCCCTTGAGATGTTTTGGAAATGATTGATAAACTGTTTTCCCATAAACCATCTTGATACGAGGATATGTGATGGTCTCCTCCAGGTGTCTGGGACACTGGGGAAGTCACGGTGCATTGCCTGTGAAGGGGTCATTATACGGAGCTACCGGACCGTATGATGACTCAGGAGCTGGATTGCTATGATTGGACGTCTGGGATGTCAGACATCTAGGATGTCAGAGATAATGACCAGTGAGACCCCGGGTAGCACGCGTTGCTTATACCGTGAGATATGACGTCTGGGACGTCGAGCGTCTGCGATGCTAGGCATCTGGGATGCCCATGATGGTTTAAACATGTTTTTTCTTGAAATGGTATTTATGGTTATGGTTTTGGGCGATGGCCCACTTGGAATTGGAATTGGTATTCTGGATGTCGGATTTATGTAATATATGTTTGGTTTTCGGTATTCATGGTTTTTGGTATTGACCCACATGATGTGGCGTTACGGTTTCTGAGCTAAGGCCCTAATGGCATATTTGAGTAAATGTTTTGAATTATGAATTTTCGATGCATGCATTCGTTTTAATGAAGGGCATAAATATCTTTGTGAAATTGTGTTTTATGAACTTATTTATTTTCGTCCACTCACAACCTTTGTTGGTTTTAATGCCCTTCAGGTTGATCACGGATGCGACTGCAGCAGAGACTGGGACATTGCATGCCTCCTCCATCGATCTTTGCGCACTCTGGAAGCTCGTTGGGGAAGTGTTTTTAGGTTATCCCTTGTCTGACACTTCGTGTCAGATGGGAGCATGACACATCCCACGGTAATCCCGGGGGGATTGGGATGGGTCGTGTCACCTGATCCCTCAGAGTCAGTCACGATTCCGATCATAGTGATGCATGCAACCATCAGTCCAGGATCACTCTCAATTTTGGTATCACTGCCGCGACTACCTCTAGATCAGGGTGCGAACATCACCGATCGCTCTTTTATACCATCAGCACTCCGAAGTCGAGCCTCTAGTGGCTGGTCGACAACGGGACGCACATTGTGACCTCTCCGGAAGGAACACATCCCTAGTCCGGAGGCGAGCGTTATGTTGTCCGTCGCCGTGCACACAGCACTCGTCATGACCACGACTCAGACCCGTAGGTCATCAATAGGGCCATATGCTCGAGTCAAAACCAAAAAAAAATGGGTCACATGCCCGATTTTCTATTTCTAAATCCAAAACCATTTCATCAAATCCCCACACAAAACCCAACACGTATATGCACGATATAAAACTGAAAACCTCGAAATACGTGCAAATATGTAAACACACACACAAATGCACGAATGGCATCACAAAACATGTTTATAGATACATATAAAACATTTATGCATGCATCAATTCATAAAAGGAAGTCCACTCACAGACCGTCCGAGATGCTGCCTCGATATGCGCGCCATACGCCTTCCCGAGGTAATCACCATCTGGGGTTTCCAAACCTATCCAAATCACTTTGGAGGGTTACTAACAACCTCATTAACCTCTTGGTGAAGCCCCGTAATTTTCCGGGATTTTTAACTATTTTTAAACGCGATGCTAAACCTTCGGACTGCCCGAACTATATCGAGATGATGTCCAATCAACTCGAAACCAGTCCCAAAATGTTCGTCACATCGAATAGATGAAATTACATGTTGGAACCTTCCCCAAACTCTCCACCAAGCACCGCCATGCACCGCCTGAAGGCCCTGAACATGGGCTTCACAAGCCTGCACAGGGTCATCCCTGACCTCCAACCGACCAGGTCCGACTGGCCGGTTCGATTCAGCTTCGGTAATCCGGTCCAGCGCCATTCCTCATTCAATTTTCGTCCATTTTCTTCCAATCCAATTCCAATATTCCTATCTCGGCCCTAGAAACCTATCTACTCAATTAGAATCACGAAAACCCCCTAAAACCTTATTGGTTCAAAACATTCCTTGCGGTTCAGGTTTTCCATCTTCCTCCCTGGGCTCCTCAGCCATCGACCACCACCTAAAATCATCCCTAAACCTTCCTAACAACCTAATAAACCTATCTTAATCAACTAAAACCGCCCATAACGTTCAAATCACGAAAATAGGAAAATTGAGCATAACCGGGTTTCGGGTTTTACCTTTGCACAGGTTTTCTCCGCCTTCCACGGCGGCGTTGTCCTTGCCCAGCCACCATCAAAACGTCCTCACCTCACTCTCTTGTCCTCACACATGGTCAGATGGGGGAAGGGTTTGGATTGGGCCGAAGGGTTGCTCGGGTTGGTGGGGAAATGATCGAACAAAGTGGAAGGGATATGCATGAACGGGAAATGATGGGGAATGGATGAATGACACTTGTCATTCATCCATTGGGCCTGTCCTAAAAATCTGGGCCCAGTTAATTCCAAATGACCTCCGTCTCGTAAAACGTGCAATAGTTCGTTCGAACTTCCATGATCCGTAACTTTTCCGTCGAATGTCCGATTTTGACATGCCGCCTGTCTACGGATTCGTATCGACTCGATCTACGTAACGGTCCTCGACCCTCGGTCATCGGACCTCTCAGTCAAAAGTCAACTTTTCGCCCTTGTTCAGGGGAAAAATCATAATTTCGCCCTGAACGTACGTTAATCCTCGACTAATCCCCGATTAGCCTCGCTAATCTGTCATTAATTCGTAATTAATCCTTGAAATTAGGGACGAGTCGTCACAGGTACCCTGCAATGTCCATAAAGATACTCAAATTAAGTCTATGACGAATATCAAATCAAACAATTAAAAAGCTTATACACTAACTCTTGCCATTTTAAAGGATGGAAATCATGGAAATGCTTTTGAAATAACATCATTCGTCACGTTTTGAAGATGACCAGAAAATAGGTTCGTTTGATTCGTTCACTTCTACCATATATATAGCCTATAAGTTGCAACATATAGTTTTATATCTCTGTGAAATCATTTTCTACTAATATTATCATGATGAAGAAAGTTAAAGCACAAACACCTACAATAGAGAACAAAAAATCAGAACTCAAATTATAATACAAATTGTAGAATAAAAGCACGCAATTTATCACTTGATAAATCCAAAAAAAAAAACTACAATAAATGAAAAGCTATAGAATATCCTAAGATAGCACTGTACACCAAAAAAATAAAGTAAGCCATCCATTTAAGCAAACATATTATAGGATGAATGCATACATTCCTAGTCATTGGAAAGGAATTTCTGCCTAGTGTAAGCAAATCCATAACCCAGTTTTGTTCAAGTATACTAATACTATGAAATTCTAGAGCTTTAAAACGCATAAGCATAAGGTGGCATTTAGTAATACTGTGGGATTATTTAGTTATTATAAATATGATTTTTATATTTATGTGAAAGTAAAGATCATGATTGAAGTTAACATAATTTTTTAACAGAAAACTTAACAAAAAAAATTGAGACAACATTGTGGGTATTCGGTTCAAATTCAAATAACTGCACATCAAAATTACCAACGAATAATTTGTTTTCATAGGCAATAACTTGTTGGAGACAATTTGAATGATGAGCCGAATATGTTTCTATTCTACTAAGAATTTAATAAATAATGTATCACATGTAATAATATGTATGCTAAAAAAACAAATTGAATTACTATAGTTGGAGAAGGAAAAATTTAGAACAAATTGGAACCATTAATACCTATTAATTCATGAACAATTCTTGAATAGAAAGTAGCATTTTTCTAATGGTATAAGAGAAGAAATATAACCAGGGAGCAAATAAGAGCAAGAAAGTGCGAAAAAAATATGAAGTTGTAGCAAAGCAAAGGCAACAAAGAGCACCGTGAATCAAAAGAATTCAGCGTATGTTGATTGAGTCAGGTATCTTACCTCATTTAATCTATGTGTAACTTCCTCAAATGTATCATCAACACTTTCGAATAAGTTCTAAAACCAAATTCCAACATATTCATAATTTGATTTTATGTATATAATGTTCTTTTAATTTGGCATACAACAAACCTTGAAAACTTGAGACTTGAGATTAGATGCGAGAAACAAACCTTGAGAAACAATGAAGTCGATTGTAGAGAATGGATTTCTGTGACAAGTTGGTAATCATATGGAGCTACAAAAGCCTAAGAAGATCGAAAGTTTGATAGGTAAACAAAATGAACAATTGGTCATGAATGGGCCACATGCTGAAAATACTCAAAAGTGCACAAATTAAAATAAAGATTCAATGACAATGACAATTAGGAAAATAGTATTTGGAAAAGATATTCAACACATGTGGAAAATTGATGATTAACAATTAGAATATAAGAAATAAAATGACGAATCTTAATCTACTTGGTTGTGGATAAGGTATATGAACAGACATGGAGGCAAGACAAATAATATCAACAGAAGCCATTCTTGCTACAACCTTGGTACCCTGCCACAATCGTAAGAATATATACATAAAAGAATCAGTTGCCATGTAATTAAAGCAAGTAATCAAGGAATGTAATCAAGTTTTCAATGAGCCTTACTCTAGCAATGACAACTGATCCAGCCTTTAGAATCGCACCATGAGCCTTGTGACCAATTACTTCCACAGTACGTCTCTAAAAATTGCAAGCCACAACCATCAATATCGATCATCAATGAAAATCCCCCATTAAAGTTAAAAATCAACACTAATTCATTTCAAGAAACAATAGAAAATGGAAGTGGGAATTGAAAAGTTGTATACTTTTCTTCTTAATTTTGTAAACCACTTCAAAGATTAAAAATTTAAGATCCATATAGAACAACACAAGAACTACAAACAATAAGACAACTCTAAAATTACAGAATTTTAAACTAATTTATGTTTTTCATGTCTACGTTTTACAACTACTGTCAATGTAGAACATCCAATGTAACGACCCAAACTTTTATAAATAAAATTTTAATGCAAAATGATCATTTTGCCCCTAAGGGGGAAAAAGTTGACTTTTAACCCGAGAGACTTTTAGAACTTTGACCAATGACTGTGACGTAGATCGGGACGTCACGAGTCCGTAGACAGGCGGCACGTCGAAAACGGAAATTCGACGAAAAAGTTATGGTCACGGAATCGAAATGGGTTAAACTTACATCCTAGGATTTGATTAAAATAATATTAAATCTGATAAATGGCTGAATTATTGTGAACCCTTGGATGAGTGACAAGTGTCACTCATCCCATGACCAAATGTCCCTAAAATGTGCATCTTGTCCTTTGGTCATCCTTTGTATATTCTAAACCCCCCGCTCCCCTCCCACTCCCCCTCCCCCATCGTCCATCTCTTCATCTCATCAAATTTCCTTTCATCCTCACCCTTCATCATCATCAGTTCATCTCCATCATTTTGCTTCGAAACCGTGAACCCCATTTCGCACAAACACCATAACCTTCACCTTCATCTGTCACTAACCAACTGAGGGAGCCCGTGAGTGTGTGACTGTGAGGGTGTGACTAGTGAGACAAGGACGAGATGACGGGGAAGAGCTCACAGCCTTCCACAGCGAAGGGATCATTATAGGGTCAGAGACGAGTTGTTTGGTGCTAGTTTTGTGGTCCAGGTGGCCGTAAAACTGAAGAACACGATGGAGGAAAAGTGGGTTGACGTTTTTGAGCTACAGGTAAAAATCTCGAGCTTTTTAATGGTTTCTGGATCCCTAGAACCCTAGGCTAAACTTAGACGAGCATGTAGGAAGAAATTGCATAGAAAAAGGTGGAAAACGAAGGAAATTAGGTTTGGAAAAAAATTAGGTTTATTAACCTTAGTGTCGATTGTAGGAACCTATAGTGACCTTTGCATATGTTTTGGACATGACAGGGACTTTACCATAGCATCAGGACAGGTTTACACGTTCGGTTTAGCGGCGGGACCGGACTGTGAGTGGGCCTTTGATTTCATTAACCATTGCATGCATAAACTATTTTAAGTACTTCATTCTATGATTTTAACTGACGTATTTAGGATACTAAGGTTTACTATTTCGCACGTTTTACGAGATATTGGGTATGAGACCCGTCTAGTTAGTATATGAATTGTTTTCAGAATCAAACACGGTTTTCGATGATTTTTCTTAAATTCTGCACTGTATAGACCTACCTTAGTTTTATTATCTCCTCCAGCTATTGGTACCTTGGAGTGGACACAGCGCATCGCCTGCGAGAGGTCATTCTACGGAACGACTGGACCGTAGAGTATCTCAGGAGCAAGATTGCTTACATTAGACATCTGGGACGTCGGGCATCTAGGATGTCATACAGAGACAGGATTCGGGATTAGGACTCGGGATTAAGACCCCGGGCAGCACCCGTAGGCTTGGGACTGTGACCTTATTAGGCGTCTAGGATGTCCGACATCTAGGATGTCCGGGTTGGGATGTATAGTGCAGCTGATTTCATGATTATGATTATATTATTCTGTTTATGGATATATGATATATTATTATGGTTGCGAATATGATGCATGCATGATTTGAAAACGGAGGGGTAAAACCGTATGTTTACTATATACTTAAACTGTTTTATAAACTTTATATTTACGGCCCACTTACCTTTATTGTTTTATTGACCCCTTCGGGTCGTGCTACTGAGGAAAACGAAGACCCCGAGTCTGAGGTATAGACCATACGTTGCGCACCTGTACACCCTTTTTGGATAGGTTGGCATCGTACGTAAACCTAGATGTCGTGCTCGTTATTGTATTTCGAACTATCCTTGGTCTGACATTGTTGAACCCTAATACTTATGTATGAACTTACTTATCGTGATTTATTAATGTTGAACTGTTTAAGGGTAATTTTGGTATTCTGGGGTTGTGTGTCAAACGGGAGCAGGGCACGTCCCCGGGTGGTCCCAGAGGGATCGGGACGGGTCCTGTCAACTTGGTATCAGAGCACTAGGTTAATGGTCAACATGCTAGGTTAGCAGTCAGTAATTTATACAATGGACGCTTTAGATATTATTTATCTAACCTATGCCTCTTAACAGTTGGTTATGCCTCCAAGATGAAATCTTCAAGCACGGACTGAAGAAGAATTAGCGAGGGAAATGGAATGCGCTAGCATTGAACGACCTCAACATTTGGGAGCTACACCGTTTAGTGGGGGATCTGACCCAGAGGAAGCACAAATGTGGATTGCTAAGTGGGAAAGAATCTTCACGGTGATACATTGTCCACTAGAAGAGCGAGTCACCTTGGCTACCTTCTTACATAAAGGCGGGGCTTACCAGTGGTGGTATGGCCTGGAAATGTCAGGATGGACTGTCCACATCACTACCTAGGAGGTCTTCTGAGCGAGATTTTTGGGCCAGTACTACCTGCGATCTTTTCACGATACTCGTGAGGCGGAGTTCCTGCGGCTCGATCAGGGGAGCATGACAGTGACTGAGTATGAGCTAAAATTCTTGATGTTATCCCGATTTGCTCCAGCTTTTGTGAGCCCTAAGGAGGAAAAATGTCGGCGTTTTGAGTTGGGACTCAGAAGAGACATCAGGGCGATTGTGACCGCCAGCAACTTCGCCACCTTGAGGAACATGGTCTACGCAGCAGTGCGTGTCGAGGCCAATTTGGAGGCACAGCAACAATGGCAGACTCCTGGAAAGGGACAACGTCGAGATCGTCCACACCTTGGACCCACGGGTCATCGGGGCTTGAAAGGAGAACACTACCGAGGAGCTACATCTTCTTCATGTGACCAAGGATGGTTTGGTCGCTACGAGAGTCCTCATAGATCTGGATCGAGGCCCGGTTCATGGCAGCAGCAGTCCAATGGATCTTTTGAAAGGCAGAATATAGTTATCTGCTTTGGCTGTGAAGGATCAGGCCATGTTGCTCGTGATTGCCCATCTTTGGCTAGGGGAAACAATGTGGAAGGAAATAGTGTGGTTCAGAGTTCAGTTTCTAACACTACCGGAGGCCGAGGATAGGGCGAAACTCGCAGTGATGATCATGGAGCACGTGGATGCGGACAGACTTCTGGACCTCGAGCTCGAGTGTTTGCGGTGACCCTGTGTAACAACCCGTCCCGAGAATTTGGATGAGTAGAGTGATTAAGGTGTGATTAGTAAGGTTAATCAGGGGTTAGGTGGTCCCGAGGGGTCCGGGAACTTAGAATGACGATTTTGGCCCCTGCTTTGGGCAAAAATGTTGACTTTTATTTTGGGAGGTCCGATGGACTTTGACCAATGACCAGGACGTAGTTTAGGACGTCACGAAGCCATAGGCAGGTGGCACGCCTGACTCCGACATCCGTGGAGGAAGTTGTGATGTTCGGAAGGTCGAGGGTATTACCGTAATTTGGGTAAAGTAAGGGGAATAGTTGATTTTTTGTATAATCGAGTTTTGGTAGGTTGACCTAGGATGGTTAGATAGTTCTTGTCGTCCTGAGTTCGATGACAGGCGGCACGTGTTCATCGGACTTACGAGGCGAGAGTTACGGGTCTAGGAAGTTTTGGTAAAACCGTAAAATGAGTAAAACAGGAGGGTATTTTGGTCATTGTGGCACATTGGGATTTGTGCACAGAGGAAAGGAATGGACGGCTGGGATTAGGCCATGTGGGAGTGTGTGGAGTGGATGGTGACACATGGCATGTGTGTAGAGGATTCTGGTGGAATCATGTGCATTCACGGCCCAATTAATTGGGGTGCACCCGTGCTATGCATTCTGGTGCTTCGACACACAGAGAGAAACAGAGGGAGGAAATTGAGAGAATTGGAAGGCTGATTGTGGTGGCTGGTGAGTTTGTGAGTGTGTGAGGGAGATTAGAGAGTGGGAGAGAGCAGTTGAGACGGTTGGGAGGTGAGAAATCGTGGTGTGTGCAAGTGGGGAGCCACGGGAACCAGGGAGGAACTCAGGAGGGAAAACGGAGAAGATTGAGGGCTTGTGGTGGTGCGGTGGCCGTGCACGGTGCAACGAAGATCGCGGTGGTGTCGTGAGGGCTGTGGGGAGTCGACCAGCCCCGGAGGAGCTCACGGCGGCAGCAGGAGGCAGGTAATTTCCTCATCCCCGTTTCGGTACTCTGTTTTCCGTTGAGGTTCAACGTGGAAGTCGTGGGTCTAGGGTGAGAGTCGAGGGAATTGGAGGTCAGGGCGAGGTTCAGGAGAGTCCTAGGCGTCGACTAGGATGGTCGCCGTGACGGGGAGGTACACGGCGGAGCTCAGACGACGGCAGACACTCTGGTGCTCTGTTTTGCTGTGATGTTTGAACCCAAAGTCGTGACGATTGGGGCTGAGTCGAAGGTCTAGGAGAGTTGGTTTAGGTTCAGTGAGGTTCAGGGAAGAGTTTGGTGAAGCCACCGTGAAGGGTGGTGAGCTGGGTGGCTGGATCGTGAAACAGGGGTTGTTGGCCGTCTGGTTGCGAGTTTCAGTCGACGGGATTGAGGCGGTGTCGAGGTCTGAGGAGCTGTGGAATGGATATATTGGAGTTGGACGAAGCTATAGGAGAAGGAAGGAGGTGTTTTCGTGCAGGCACGGCGGAGAACCGTTGACGCCGGTTCAAGCTGTAGCCTACTGTGTTAAACCGGGTCGACGTGAGGTTGAGGGTGCACTGTAGCTGGCGCGTGAGGGCCACGCGCAGCCACTTTGGGCGGCGCGTGGGGGCGCGTGCGGCGGCGATGGGGAAAACGGTCAACATAGTTTTTGGTCTAGGAGTTGTTGTGAGTTCAATGGAGTTGGTTTCGGGTCAATCGGAAGTCGTTTGAGTTTAGTTCCGCGAGGGTGAAGGTTTAGGGTTCCGGGGTTCTAGGTCTTCGGTTCGGGGATTTTTGAGGAAATTTAGGAGAGTGTTGGTAGATGTATTAGTGATGTAATTTGACGGTGTTTGACAGGATCGGGATTTCCCGAGGAAGCCGAGGAACGGGCTGGACGTTCGGGACGCGAGTAGGGCTCAGTACTGTGAGTGGACCCTTTCCTTAAACTCGATCATGCATAACGGTTTTTATAAATGTATTTTATGGTTTTACTTATGACTAGATGTTTCTTGAATATGTTATGATGGTTTTATGTGTTTGCACGTTTTTCGAGATAGTTACAGGTTTTAGCATGTTTTACGATAAAGACTTTGATTTCTGCTTATGATGCAATACTTTTGGGTTTTCAATCTCTAAATGGTTTTACCGATTATAAATGGATTTTGGAACATGATTTTGAGAATCAAGGTTTTGGTTTTGAAATCGAAATTGACAATTGGACTTTGTTTTTAAAGTTGGAAAGTGAATTCCCGGATTTGGGTTCGGAATGACGGTTCTGGATGCCGGAAGGGTATCGGACCAGTAATTTCGAATTCGGGTTTGGATGTGGATTGGTAAATGGTTTTCAAATGGTTTTAGGATTGGATTTGCTGGATCTGGATATTGGGTTTAAAGACCCGGATGTATGTGACGGGGGACCGGCCGGATTGGGTTTAAAGACCCGGATTGAGTTTAAAGACTCGGGAGTTTAAAGACTCGGATATATATTGATTTTCCCCCGTAGGCCTTGAGTTTAAAGACTCGGGAGTTTAAAGACTCGGATATGATTAAGGCCTGGATTGAGTTTAAAGACTCGGGAGTTTAAAGACTCGGATAGATCCAGCAGGTTTGATCGGGACATTTATGAGTTAATGTTCATGGTTTATGATACAGTTTTCTGATACTCATGTTGTGGTTTCTTATGATATTTTATAGTGTTTTTGTTTCTTATGATGTGTAAGAATGATTCTTTTATAACTGTGTTCATAACTGCTGGTTATGCATGTGGTTTCAAAACGGAGGGTTTAACTCGGTTTTCTTATAAAATGGTTTTTGAACTTTTGTACTTTCTGGTCCACTCACATTTTCTGTTTTAATTGCCCTCCAGGTTGTGGAGCTAGCGCGGGGTCTTGACGTCGAGGCAGTGTCCAAGGCATAGAAGTGACGTGAGGGATCCTAGGAGAGTTAAAGGCTTCTGTGTGCGTGTACTTTACCGGTTGTTTTTTTTGTAATTTATTGCTATGCTCTGTAAACGATAAGGTTGGGATATTTTGAAATTACTCCTGCGTTTGACTGGGTTGCGTGAGTGTTCCTTAGGTGTTGTGTTGGGGAGTCAGACGGGAGCGGGATTTACCTCGGGTTTCGAGGTGAAACCGGGGTGGGTCCTGACAATTGGTATCAGAGCATAGGTTTGTCGAGTCTGTTGGGTCTGTCGGTTTGTGAGGTTGTGTTTCAGTTGTTTGACTACTTCTATGCCTTTTTCAGCGTGCGGTTGACGATGCCTCCGAGACGTAGACCCTCTCCACAACCTGAAGAAGTAGCCAGAGAGACGGAGAGTGCCACGATTGAGCGAGCCCAGCGGCTCGGGGCTACTACTTTTAGTGGTGGGGCTGATCCTGAGGAAGCCCAGAGGTGGATTACCCGACTTGAGCGGATTTTTGCGGTGATGCATTGTCCGCCGGAGGAGCGAGTGTTGTTGGCTACCTTTTTACTAGATGGTGCGACGTACGAGTGGTGGTATACCCTCGAGTTGTCCGGTTGGGATGTCCATAGTGTAACCTGGGAGACGTTCAGGGAACGGTTTCTGGAGCAGTATTATCCTCGTTCTTTCCGGGATGCCAAGGAGGCGGAGTTTTTGCATCTCCAGCAGGGGAATATGACAGTGGCAGAGTATGAACGGAAGTTTCAGATGTTGTCTCGGTTTGCTCCTGCTTTTGTGGCCACTGAAGCCGAGAAGTGTCGTAGGTTTGAGTTGGGTTTGCGAGGTGAGATTCGAGCCGTAGTGACAGCTGGATCTTTTGCTACCCTCCGAGACTTGTCGGATGCTGCGGTACGAGTTGAGGCTAGTTTGCCGGTGAGACGCCGGGAACCTTCTATTCCTGGAGTTTCGAGCCAACGGACACCGAAAAGAGGTAATTTTGGTGGATCGTCCTCGTCGGGCGATGATCGTTTTGGTAGGCCTGGTAGTGCCCAGAGTTCAGGATTTTGGGGTTACCGAGCACCGCCGACTCCGCAAGCGAGTGCGACCTCTGTAGCGTCCGCAGGGAGACCGAGCAGTGGACCAGGCTGGAATGTGTGTTTCTACTGCGGGGAGCGAGGTCATTTCCGACGTGAGTGTCCACTGTTGCCACAGGAAGGTGGTGTAGGCAGAAGAGTGCAGAGTCCGGACAGAGTACAGCGTCAGCCACGAGTAGTTCGAGGGGACGTGGTAGAGTGTCGGGATCACAGGCCCGGGTGTTCTCGATGACTCAGCAGGAGGATCAGTCGACACCAGATGGGGGGACAGGTACTTGCTTTACTTTTGGTTGTTTTGTTGGTTTGGTTGTTGGATCCCAGGGTAGAGTCTAGGAGTTCGTCTAGAGGACTTGGAGTGGTACAGTGAGTTCCGTAGGAGGGTGACGGAAGGTATAGGAGAGGAGTGACTATAACTGATCGATATGAGGTTATTGAAGGAGAGAACCCACAAGCTAGAGTTTGCCTTTAGGACTTTGTGGATTTCTTCCGATCTTGGCCGAATTAGTAGTCGAGTTGGTTTGGGAAGGTAGGGTGGTTGTATCCGAGGATGTACTCTAGGAGAGGTTGTTCCTTAGGAGACCCTAGGTGTCGGGGACTAGCTGTGGAATTTCGGGGACGAAATTCTTTTTAGGTGGGTAGATTGTAACAACCTGTCCCGAGAATTTGGATGAGTAGAGTTATTAAGGTGTGATTAGTAAGGTTAATCAGGGGTTAGGTGGTCCCGAGGGGTCCGGGAACCTAGAATGACGATTTTGCCCCCTGCTTTGGGCAAAAATGTTGACTTTTATTTTGGGAGGTCCGATGGACTTTGACCAATGACCAGGACGTAGTTTAGGACGTCACGAAGCCATAGGCAGGTGGCACGCCTGACTCCGACATCCGTGGAGGAAGTTGTGATGTTCGGAAGGTCGAGGGTATTACCGTAATTTGGGTAAAGTAAGGGGAATAGTTGACTTTTTGTATAATCGAGTTTTGGTAGGTTGACCTAGGATGGTTAGATAGTTCTTGTCGTCCTGAGTTCGATGACAGGCGGCACGTGTTCATCGGACTTACGAGGCGAGAGTTACGGGTCTAGGAAGTTTTGGTAAAACCGTAAAATGAGTAAAACGGGAGGGTATTTTGGTCATTGTGGCACATTGGGATTTGTGCACAGAGGAAAGGAATGGACGGCTGGGATTAGGCCATGTGGGAGTGTGTGGAGTGGATGGTGACACATGGCATGTGTGTAGAGGATTCTGGTGGAATCATGTGCATTCACGGCCCAATTAATTGGGGTGCACCCGTGCTATGCATTCTGGTGCTTCGACACACAGAGAGAAACAGAGGGAGGAAATTGAGAGAATTGGAAGGCTGATTGTGGTGGCTGGTGAGTTTGTGAGTGTGTGAGGGAGATTAGAGAGTGGGAGAGAGCAGTTGAGACGGTTGGGAGGTGAGAAATCGTGGTGTGTGCAAGTGGGGAGCCACGGGAACCAGGGAGGAACTCAGGAGGGAAAACGGAGAAGATTGAGGGCTTGTGGTGGTGCGGTGGCCGTGCACGGTGCAACGAAGATCGCGGTGGTGTCGTGAGGGCTGTGGGGAGTCGACCAGCCCCGGAGGAGCTCACGGCGGCAGCAGGAGGCAGGTAATTTCCTCATCCCCGTTTCGGTACTCTGTTTTCCGTTGAGGTTCAACGTGGAAGTCGTGGGTCTAGGGTGAGAGTCGAGGGAATTGGAGGTCAGGGCGAGGTTCAGGAGAGTCCTAGGCGTCGACTAGGATGGTCGCCGTGACGGGGAGGTACACGGCGGAGCTCAGACGACGGCAGACACTCTGGTGCTCTGTTTTGCTGTGATGTTTGAACCCAAAGTCGTGACGATTGGGGCTGAGTCGAAGGTCTAGGAGAGTTGGTTTAGGTTCAGTGAGGTTCAGGGAAGAGTTTGGTGAAGCCACCGTGAAGGGTGGTGAGCTGGGTGGCTGGATCGTGAAACAGGGGTTGTTGGCCGTCTGGTTGCGAGCTTCAGTCGACGGGATTGAGGCGGTGTCGAGGTCTGAGGAGCTGTGGAATGGATATATTGGAGTTGGACGAAGCTATAGGAGAAGGAAGGAGGTGTTTTCGTGCAGGCACGGCGGAGAACCGTTGACGCCGGTTCAAGCTGTAGCCTACTGTGTTAAACCGGGTCGACGTGAGGTTGAGGGTGCACTGTAGCTGGCGCGTGAGGGCCACGCGCAGCCACTTTGGGCGGCGCGTGGGGGCGCGTGCGGCGGCGATGGGGAAAACGGTCAACATAGTTTTTGGTCTAGGAGTTGTTGTGAGTTCAATGGAGTTGGTTTCGGGTCAATCGGAAGTCGTTTGAGTTTAGTTCCGCGAGGGTGAAGGTTTAGGGTTCCGGGGTTCTAGGTCTTCGGTTCGGGGATTTTTGAGGAAATTTAGGAGAGTGTTGGTAGATGTATTAGTGATGTAATTTGACGGTGTTTGACAGGATCGGGATTTCCCGAGGAAGCCGAGGAACGGGCTGGACGTTCGGGACGCGAGTAGGGCTCAGTACTGTGAGTGGACCCTTTCCTTAAACTCGATCATGCATAACGGTTTTTATAAATGTATTTTATGGTTTTACTTATGACTAGATGTTTCTTGAATATGTTATGATGGTTTTATGTGTTTGCACGTTTTTCGAGACAGTTACAGGTTTTAGCATGTTTTACGATAAAGACTTTGATTTTTGCTTATGATGCAATACTTTTGGGTTTTCAATCTCTAAATGGTTTTACCGATTATAAATGGATTTTGGAACATGATTTTGAGAATCAAGGTTTTGGTTTTGAAATCGAAATTGACAATTGGACTTTGTTTTTAAAGTTGGAAAGTGAATTCCCGGATTTGGGTTCGGAATGACGGTTCTGGATGCCGGAAGGGTATCGGACCAGTAATTTCGAATTCGGGTTTGGATGTGGATTGGTAAATGGTTTTCAAATGGTTTTAGGATTGGATTTGCTGGATCTGGATATTGGGTTTAAAGACCCGGATGTATGTGACGGGGGACCGGCCGGATTGGGTTTAAAGACCCGGATTGAGTTTAAAGACTCGGGAGTTTAAAGACTCGGATATATATTGATTTTCCCCCGTAGGCCTTGAGTTTAAAGACTCGGGAGTTTAAAGACTCGGATATGATTAAGGCCTGGATTGAGTTTAAAGACTCGGGAGTTTAAAGACTCGGATAGATCCAGCAGGTTTGATCGGGACATTTATGAGTTAATGTTCATGGTTTATGATACAGTTTTCTGATACTCATGTTGTGGTTTCTTATGATATTTTATAGTGTTTTTGTTTCTTATGATGTGTAAGAATGATTCTTTTATAACTGTGTTCATAACTGCTGGTTATGCATGTGGTTTCAAAACGGAGGGTTTAACTCGGTTTTCTTATAAAATGGTTTTTGAACTTTTGTACTTTCTGGTCCACTCACATTTTCTGTTTTAATTGCCCTCCAGGTTGTGGAGCTAGCGCGGGGTCTTGACGTCGAGGCAGTGTCCAAGGCATAGAAGTGACGTGAGGGATCCTAGGAGAGTTAAAGGCTTCTGTGTGCGTGTACTTTACCGGTTGTTTTTTTTGTAATTTATTGCTATGCTCTGTAAACGATAAGGTTGGGATATTTTGAAATTACTCCTGCGTTTGACTGGGTTGCGTGAGTGTTCCTTAGGTGTTGTGTTGGGGAGTCAGACGGGAGCGGGATTTACCTCGGGTTTCGGGGTGAAACCGGGGTGGGTCCTGACACCCTGCAGCAGGCTAGGGCAGCTCCAGGTGTTTTCACAGGTACTCTTAATATATCTAATCTTGTTGTTCTTGTTTTGATGGATGTGGGGCTACGCGTTCTTTTATTTCGCGAAGTTGTGAGGGCATGTTAGATTGTGAGATATCAGCGTTGAAGAGTGAGATGGGTGTTGGTACACCTATGAGAGTTGTATACGTGGTGAACCAAGTGTTACGGAGATGTCCAGTGAGAGTGGAGGATGTAGATTTACTGTCTGATTTTATTATTATGGACATATATGACTTCGACGTCATCTTGGGGATGGATTGGTTGTCGGAGCACGGTTCACTCATCAACTGTTGTAGTAAGAAAGTAATCCTACGGAGTCCGAGTTTGCTGGAGGTTACTTTCAGGGAGAGCATGACAGTTCGCTACCTGAAGTAATTTCCTCACTTACCGCCACCAAATTTCTACGGAAAGGTTGCCAAGGTTATCTAGCACATGTTGTGGAGTCACGGGGTGATACTCCGAAAGCCGAGAATATACCGGTAGTACGAGAGTTTCCGGATGTGTTCGCGAAAGAATTGCCTGGTTTACCACCACATCGGGAAATCGAGTTCACGATTGAACTACTCCCCGATACTTGACCTAGATGACAGGCACCATACCGGATGGCACCGGTAGAGTTGCGAGAGCTTAAGACTCAATTGCAGGAGTTAGTGGATCTGGGATTCATCCAACCGAGAGCGTCATTGTGGGGAGCACCAGTGTTATTTGTAAAGAAGAAGGAGGGAAGTCTTCGATTATGTATAGATTACAAACAGCTCAACAACGCAATAGTAAGGAACTAGTATCCCTTACCTAGAATTGAAGCCCTACTCGATCAACTGCGGGGAGCATGGTACTTGTCCAAGATTGACCTACGATCAGGTTATCATCAGCTGAGGATCGCTGAGAATGATGTTCCGAAGACTGCATTTCGAACTAGATATAGGCACTATGAATTTTTGGTGATGTCGTTTGGATTGACGAATGCACCGGCTGCATTCATGGATTTGATGAGCAGAGTTTTCTACTTATATCTAGAAAAGTTCGTGATCGTGTTCACTGATGACAACCTAGTATATTCCAGGAGTGCCGGAGCACATGAGAAGCATCTACGGTTGGTATTGAGGAAGCTTAGACAGAAGCAGTTATACGCCAAACTAAGTAAGCGCCAGTTTTGGTTGAACAACATTGGTTTTATGCGACATGTCATTTTAGCTGACGGGATTAGTGTGGATCCCCAGAAGACCAAAGCTATGACTAATTGGGTGTGACCGACGATAGTGACCGAGGTACGAAGTTTCGTGGGTTCGGGGAGCTACTATCGAAGATTGGTAGAGGGTGTCTCTAGTATTGCAGCCCCTTTGACTCAATTGACCCGGAAGGGAGTAAAGTTTGTAGGGGATGAACGGTGCGAGTAGAGCTTTTAGGAGTTGAAACATCGATTAACCACTGCACCCGTCCTTTCACTTCCAGATAACAGCGGGGAATTCGAAGTCTACAGTGACGCATCATTGCAAGGACTGGGTTGCATATTGATGTAGAATGGCAAAGTGATTGCCTACGCTTCAAGACAGCTTAAGCCACATGAATTGAATTATCCTACACACGATTTGGAGTTGGTGACGGTGATTCATGCCTTGAAGATTTGGAGACACTATTTGTTCAGAGAGACTTGTAGAATTTTCACCGGTCACCAGAGTCTGAAACATTTGTTTACCTAGAGGGAGTTGAAAATGAGGCAACGACGGTGGCTAGAATTGATCAAGGACTACAATTGTACGATCGAGTATCATCTGGCAAAGGCGAATGTTGTGGCAGATGCACTTAGTAGGAAGTCAGTAGGATCGATTGCTCACCTGAGGATGGTATATCTTCCCTTACTTGTGGAACTCCGAAAGACTGGAGTCATGCTAGGGATGGACGATCGGGGAGCTTTATTAGCCAGTTTTCATGTACGACCTGTGCTGGTCGATCGGATCATTGAAGCTCAATTCCAGGATCCTACACTCTGTGTTTACAGAATTGAAGTTGAAGCGGGCGAGAGAAAGGACTTTTCTATCCGAGGCGATGGAGCTCTGGTGAAACTGGGTCGTATGTGTGTACTTGTAGTGGCAGAGTTACGGACGGAGATTCTTGAAGAGGCGCATAGTTCGCATATACAATGCATCCAAGAGGGACAAAGATGTACCGTACCCTCCGGGGCCACTATTGATGGGCAAGTATGAAGAAGGATATAGTAGGGTTTGTTAGCAGATGTTTGACCTGTCAGTAGGTTAAGGCAGAGTGGCAGAGGCCGTACGGAGCCATGCAAACACTTCTTATCCCTGAATGAAAGTGGGACCACATCACCATGGATTTTGTATTCAAGTTACTGAGGACGCGGAACGGCTTTGATGGAGTCTGGGTAATAGTGGATAGATTGACGAAGTCGGCACATTTCTATCGGTACGTGAGACGTACAAGCCAAATCAGTTGGCTCAACTATTCGTAGACGAGATCATTCGACTACATGGTATGCTAGAGTCGATAGTTTCCGATCAGGATCCACGCTTTACTTCCAAATTCTGGTGGAGTCTACAGAATGCCTTGGGTACGAACCTACACTTCAGTACAGCTTTTCACTCACAGACTGATGGACAGTTTGAGAGGACTATACAGACATTGGAGGACATGATGAGGGAATGTGTGCTACAGTTTCAAGATTCGTGGGATACCCATTTTCCATTGATGGAGTTTGCGTACAACAACAGCTATCAAGCAAGTATCGGAATGGCACCTTACGAGGCACTATATGGTCGGCAGTGCATGACACCTATTTGTTGGATGGAGGTAGGAGAGCGAGTAGCAATGGGCCCATATTTGATGGATATAACCTAGGAGACAGTCCGAGTTATCAATGAGAGATTGAAGGCGGCACAGGATCGCCAGAAAATCTATACAGATCGACGAATTCGGGACTTGGAGTTCGCTGTTAGAGATTTTGTATTCTTGAAGTTATCTTTGTGGAAGAGAATCATTCACTTTGGTCGACGTGGGAAATTGAGTCCTCGTTACATTGGACCGTACGAGATTAAAGAAATGATTGGTTCAATGACATATCAATTGGTGTTACCTCCAGAACTTGCCAGGGTACACGTCGTATTTCATGTGTCTATGCTACGGAAGTATCTACAGGATGAATCACATGTTTTACAGAAACAACCATTAGAATTGAGGACTGATATGAGATTGATGAACAACCAGTGCAGATTTTGGACCGGAAGGACAAAATACCGAGGAACAAGATGATTCCGTTGGTAAAAGTGTTGTGGAGGAATCATGACGTAAGGAAGCGACGTGGGAACCGGAAGATCAGATGAGGGAGCAGTATCCGTATCTATTTGAGTAAATTTTGAGGCCGAAATTTTTGTAAGGTGGGTAGGTTGTAACTACCCGAACTCTTATAAATAATTTTTTAATGCAAAATGACCATTTTGCCCCTAAGGGGAAAAATTTGACATTTAATTTGGGAGAATTTTAGAACTTTAACCAATGACCGTGACGTAGATCAAAACGTCACGAGTCCGTAGACAGGCGGCACGTCGAAAACAGACGTTCGACGGAAAAGGTATGGTCACGGAATCGAAATCGGTTAAACTTACGTCCTATGATTTGATTAAAATAACATTAAATCTGATAAATGGCTAAATTATTGTGAACCCTTGAATGAGTGACAAGTGTCACTCATCCCATGGCCAAATGTCCCTAAAATATGGATCTTGTCCATTGGTCATCCTTTTTATATTCTAAACACCCCCCCCCCCCCCCCCCCCTTCCCCCACCGTCTATCATCTTCACCTCATCAAATTTCCTTTAATCCTCACCCTTTATTATCATCAGTTCATCTCCATCATTTTTCTTCGAACCCGTGCACGCTATTTCGTACAAAACACCATAACCTTCACCTTCATCTGTCATTGACCAACTGAGGGATCCCATGAGTGTGTGACTGTGAGGGTGTGACCAGTGAGACAAGGACGAGACGACGGGGAGGAGATCATGGTTGTCCACGGTGGAGGGATCATTCTAGGGTTAGAGACGAGTTGTTTGGTGCCGGTTTCGTGGATCAAGGTAGCCGGAAATTGAAGAACACAATGGAGGAAAACTGGGTTGCGGGTTTTGATTTATAGGTAAAATTCTCGAGCTTTTTAATGGTTTTTGGATCCATAGAACCCTAGGCTAGACTTAGATGAGCATGTAGGAAGAAATTACACTGAAAATGGTGGAAAAAGGAAGGAAAATCGAATGGGTCGAGTTGCGGGTCGCCGTGACCAGGTTGCCAGAACCCGCGTTGACCCGGTAGGAGGTCAAGGATGATGACGTTAGCATGCTGACGTCACCATGTCAGACTGGCCAGACCTGTAAGACCTGCAACCAATCCTGGGTGACAAGTGGCAGTATCAGGGGTCTGACACGTGTTAGACATGACGTCAGTAGTGACGTCAACTGATGATGTAATCTATGACATGTCAGTCTGACAGCTGTCAGGTGAAGTCAGCAATGGCGTTAGCAGTGATGTCATGCTGACGTCAGCACCATTGACAGTGTTGACCACACGTTGACATGCCGCGTGGGGACCCGTGGGAGCGAATATTCAGGTGGGACCAACACCGTTTTCAAGGTTTTGACAATACGAATCCAATGGTGGTGGTTTCGTGTCGATCGGAGATCGTTAAGTTGGTCAAAATTGGGTTTATTACCTCGGGAAGCGTGTTGGGGACATGTTTTCAGGACGATACTACTCCTAGGTTTTAGGTATGAGTTTGTAGGAACCCATAGTGACCTCTGTATATGTTTTGGACATGACAGAGACTGTACCATTGCATCAAGACAGGTTTATACATTCGTTTTAGCGGCGGGACCGGACTGTGAATGGGCCTTTGATTTCATTAACCCTTGCATGCATAAACTGTTTTAAGTACTTTATTCTGTGATTTTAACTGACGTATTTGGGATACTAAGATTTACTATTTCACACGTTTTACGAGATAATGGGTATGAGACCCGTCTAGTTAGTATATGAATTGTTTTTAGAATCAAGTATGGTTTTCGATGATTTTTCTTAAATTCTGCACTGTATAGACTACCTTAGCTTTACTGTCTCCTCCAGCTATTGGTACCCTGGAGTGTTCACAGCGCATTGCCTGTGAGGGGTCATTTTACGAAACGATCGAACTGTAGGGTGACTCAGGAGAAGGATTGCTTACATTAGACGTCTGGGACGTCAGGTATCTAAGATGTCATACCCGAACAGGGTTCGGGATTTGGACTCGAGATTGAGACCCCCGGCGGCACGCGTAGCCTTAAGACTATGACCTTATTAGGCGTCTGGGACCTCAGACATGTGGGATGTCCGGGTTGGGATGTATAGTGTAGCTGATTTCATGATTATGATTATATTATTCTGTTTATGGCTATATGATATATTATTATGGATTGCTAATCTGGTGCATGCATGATTTGAAAACGGAGGGGTAAAACTGTATGTTTATTGTATACTTAAACTGTTTTATAAACTATATATGTATGGCCCACTCACCTTTATTATTTTATTAACCCCTCCAGGTCGTGCTACTGAGGAAAACAAGGTCCCGGAGTCTGAGGCATAGACTAGACGTTGCGCATCTGTACGCCCTTTTTGTGTAGGTTGGCATCATACGTAAACCTAGATATCGTGCTCGTTATTGTATTTCAAACTATCCCTAGTCTGACATTGTTGAACCCTAAAACTTATGTATGAACTTATTTATCGTGATTTATTAATGTTGAACTGTTTAAGGGTAATTTTGGTATTCTGGGGTTGTGTGTCAGACGGGAGCAGGGCACGTCTCTGGGTGGTCCCAAGGGGATCGGGACGGGTCCTGTCATCCAATATTAAAAACTTAATATTTTAAGGCCAACAGAGACAAACAAAATTCAAAAGTATCTATATCAATCTTCTTTGGAAATTGGTAGGAAAATAGAAGAAAAACGAATAAAAACCTAATCGGAAAAGTGAGGAAGGCGAGATAGGATGCGGTGGAATCCAGTGAGTGAAGCGTAGACGGTGAGCTTATTAGGGGACACATAGGCTCCTCTCCCTACTTTCAACATGTAAGCTTTCCTAAGCACTTCACATGGGGTTACCATCTCGAACTGCTTGTTGCACCACCGAAGCAAAGCTACTGTCTAACTGCTAATCAACTGTATCCATAGGCCAAACTCATAATGCATGTTGCAAAAAAAAAATCTGAATAGATAAAAGAATAAACATTATAATTTTCAATGTTTATGTGTTTTAGTTTTTATTTATGTTCTTTGGATGTTACATTGTTCAATTCATTTGTGGTAGCTGTGAGATGTAATTGAAATTTTAATTCATCACAAAACACAACTTTTATCAACACTTACACTGATGCTTTAACAGTTAACTTAGAATCCCATAATTCTTAGGCATCCTAGTTTGAATTTGCATCACAATTCGGATATTTTCTCTAAGTTTTTCGTTAAGAACTTTTATCAAACAGTTGGTGTGCAACAACATATTTGCATTCAACATTACATTCAAAGATCAAACATTATCCATACAACGAAAGCAAATCCTAACCAACCATTTTCAGGTATTTGAAGAATCAAATATGCAAATAATACCATAGAAACAAACTAACATGCAAAGAAAATAGTTGAGTTTTAGAGATAAAAAATGATGTTAAATAAATTCATAAACAAGAAGTTACCTTAGGATTCCTTCAAAATGCAACAGTATCTTCTGCTATCCTTGTGAAAAATAAAATGCAAGCTAAGTCATACAATTTAAAGTTTTCTTTGAACAAACAAAATTAAATGATACAACATTGTTATAGTCCAATTAAAATTAACAATACATGGAAACAACTTATAAACCCCAATTTGGATGAATATTAGAAATTCAAATTCAAGTGAAAAACCATAGAAAGCAAATTATGTCATGCCAAACTCATCATCAGTTGACCAGGATTGTAACAAAAAAAGCTAATCCAATCCTTGTCAAATGAAGCACCTCCAAAAACGAAATGGGTTAGAACCGAAGTTAGTGCTCACAAATCCAATGATAAACCCCTATACTCCTAAGTGTAAAACATAAAAGTTTTCATACTCTCAAATTATTTTGAGAAACATGACCCAAACATTATAAATCATTTTCAACAAACCCAATGTACATAACAAATTGAATATAAAACGAAACCCTAAGATGCCCAGTCAAGATTAAGTCAAAAAAATTACTAAAAATCCATAACTGAAACTAATTGAGGAAAAGAAACAGGAAAAAGTCCCTCAACTTGAACAAAAATTGAACACCTTACCCAGCGAAGATGGAGGATATAGATGGTGTGGTGACAAAGATGAGGAAGACGCATGAAGACCAATGGATGATGTCCTCACAAAGAAATAAGAAGAAAAAGAGATTACTAAAAATCCATTACTGAAATTAATTGAGGAAAATAAACAAAAAAAAAAATCTAACATATTATTCAGCGAAGATGAAGGAGATGCATGGTGTGGTGACGAAGATGAAGAAGATGGATGAAGACCGCTGGATGATGTGATCACGAAGAAATAAGAAGTAAACGGAAGTTGGAAGAGATGGGAAGAACATGGTTGGGTCATGAACAAAGAAGAAGAAAAGGGGGAAAATCTGAGGGCAACCACATAAGGCTGACAACTATGAAAGGTAAATTAGTAATTATACTATTCATAACGGAGGAAAACAAAAATAGAAGGGATATAAGCGTCAAAGCACTGATCGTGAACAGTGTTGAAGTCCAGCTATTTTAGTGTAGGCTTACTAGACTAAATACACTATGAACTCGCATATTTGTCACACTTTACACTCGGCACTCTTTATTTGCTCACTTAACAGTATGAAATGGCTAGTAGAGCCACTCAGCTCCTTTTTCATCCAAAGTGTTATGTTTGTCGTGAAAGAACCTATGTGGCACCTACGTTGTGAGGACCTATGCCTTGGGGGCATGGTTAGCAATCCCACATCGCCAGGGGATCTAAGGGATGCGCCTTATATGTGTAGGTGTACATCTATCCAACAAGAAGCCTTTTCGGAGCTCACTAGCTTTGGATTCCTAGGGAACTCCAAAGTTAAACGAGTAGGAGCTTGTGCAATCTCAGAATGGTGACCCACTGGGAAGTTGCACGTGAGCTCTCGAGAACAAAACCGTGAATGCTGGGTCCAAAGCGGACAATATCATGTTGGACAAGGTCGGATCATGACAATTTGGTATTAGAGCCCAACCATGGCCGAAATTGAGTGTGCTAGCGAGGAAGGTGGGCCCCAAGATGGATGGATTGTGAGGAACCGTGCCTTGGGGCATGGTTAGCAATCCCACATCGTCAGGGGGATGCATCTTATATGTGTGGGCGTGCATCTATCCAACAGGAGGCCTTTTAGGAGCTCACTGGTTTTGGATTCCTAGGGAACTCCAAAGTTAAGGGAGTAAGGGCTGGTGCAATCCCAAGATGATTGACCCACTGGGAAGTTGCACGTGAGCTCCCGAGAACAAAACTGTGAAGGTTGGGCCCAAAGCGAACAATATCATGTTGGAGAAGGTCGGGTCGTGACATATGTGGATAAAAATATATTAAATTGGAAAAGAGAATTTTTGGAACTTCACAATTGGCCATTTCAATTTGAATCCCATACTGAGAAACCCTGAATCAACACGACAAAGTTTCTTCTCCCCCCAAGCTTCAACACGAACCCAGTTCCTACTTCCCCAAGCTTTGATGCCAACTCGGGCTTCAACGCGAACCCAGGCTTTGACGCCACCCACCCTCATCGGTGCGACCCACCCTGTACTCATCCACAAGATTGTCGAAGAAGAAGAGATGGAGGAGCATGAAGCCAGAAATTGCTACTGCAGGAAGAAATCTAAAATCCTGACTTCGTGGACTGACAGACATCCCGGGAGGAGATTCCAAGTGTGTCCATGTTCTGGGTAATGAAAAATCAAAAAATTGCGTTCTTTGTTGAAATTACGATGAATATGCATGTCTGTTGAAATTAGATTTATTACTTTAACTTTCAGATGAAAAATGTTCAAATTTCATTCAATTGTTGGGATTGTGTGTAAGTTTATGATAATAGAGTCTGTTTTGATGCAGGAAAGCAAATGTGGGTGTTGGGAATGGTTTGATCCTGAAATATGTCATCGGTGCAAGACAATCATACTTAGATTGTTAAGGAAAACTGGTAAATTGGAGGGATTTGAAAAGGTACAAAGTTAGGACATGGAAGCTTTAGGTTGCTCTAATTGTAGTCTATCTTGTGGCGATGTTTAAGAAGACTGGAGTTTACGTTTAAGGATTCCCTAACAATCCAATTTTGTTTGTAATCGATGCTAAATGACAATGTAATTTGGAAATGTAACCTATTGATTGTTCTAGCAATGGAATGATGGTTATTTAAGCATTTCTGCAATGTAATTCTATGGATTGTTCTGTCAAATTCGGCCAATCAATATGTTACAGGGTGAAAATTTGATAGTTCATGGTGCAAAGTGACACATGCATTAGTAGTCCAGGGTGCAATGTAATACACAACTAGAAGTACATGGTGCAATGTGACACACCCTTAGTAGTACAGGGTGCAAAGTGATACACATACAGATGAACATGATTCAACTAGTGCAAAAGTAGGCCATTTTGTTTGTTACATGGTGCAATGAAACACAAAATTTGTAGTTCATGGTGCAAATACAATAGATGTAGTCCAGGGTGAAAATTGACACAGAAAACACCAAACAAAACATTCACCAATCAGCTTGCACCCACCAGCCTACACCTAGTTGTCTTGCACTTGATGCTAACAGCTAACCTAACACACAAACCAACCTACAAAACCCTATGCCTCATTATTGATGCTACCTTTTCCACCTTGCTGGAGATTTGAACCTAAGTTTCTTACGAGGAGAGGGTTTAGTCAATGGAAGAGGATTTGGTGTAGGCTGTGTTTGTGGTTGAGGTTGGGGTCCTGGTTGAGGTTGGGGACTAGGTTCTTGTTGAGTTTGGGGTTCAGGTTGAGTTTGGGGTTCAGGGTGAGTTTTGGGTTCTGTTTGGGATTAGGGATGGGATTCTGTTTGGGTTTAGGGCTGGGATTGGGGTTCTGTTTGGGATTGGGTTTGGGGTTCTATTTGGAATTGGGACTGGGATTCTGTTTGGGTTTGAGGCTGGGATTGGGGCTAAGATCCTTCTTGCTGACTGGATCCACTTGCCTTGGCTTGTTCCCTCCTTTCTTTAGCTTCAACTCTTTTTCTTCTCAAGCTTTCAGCATTTTCTGTAATAGGCTTCTGTAAAACAAACATCAAACCAGCAATCAAAAAAGCATCCAAATTAGGTAAATAAGAATTCGTAACTAAGGTGATTTATACCTTGCATTTGTTAAGCCTATGCACAATTGCTTCATTTAATCTCAGTGTAAAACTTGCCAAGCTTGGTTGGATTTTAGGGTAGGTCTGCCTCACCAGTAGACTTTTTCGTGCTTTTCCTTGGTCTGCCTGGTTGCCAGTGGTATGTTGGGGGCTTCAAAGGAGGCAAGCCCGAGGAAGACCATTGATCTTCACTTGTCATTGGCTCAATGAACTTGCCATAGAATCTCATGTAAACTTCCTTGTTGTAGCATTCACGGAGATAAGCTTCTGGTTTCCCATGCAAAAAAAGCTATTGATGCACTTCATTCCTTGCATGCCTTGTAACATACCACTGTCCCTATTTCTGTTTCTTCTCCAAAATCTTCCTTATCCTTGGACCAGTTTAGTGACCACCCCCAACAACCCCCCCCCCCCCCCCCCCCCCTCCCTCCCAATTCACAACTGCTTGCTTCCTTGTAGAGTACAACATCATCAAATATGTCATGATTCTCTCAATTAAGGTTATTATAGGCTTGTCCCTTCCTGGATGTATGGCCTTATTGAATGCCTCATTGAGGTTGTTGAGCAGAATATCACACTTGAAATGTATGTTAAAATGTGACCTTGTCCACTATCTTGGATCCATCCTTCTTTACCAATCATGGGCACCAGGACTCAAAGCAGCCATTTTCTTTATCTTAGTGTGGTAACAAGCCACATTGGTGCATCTTGAGATCTTTTCAAACTGCCCCTTCAGTGCTAACCCCTTGTGAAGGGCATTGGAGTTTTCATACATGTGTCTGGTACAATGCCTATGTTCTGCTCTTGGAAATTAATCCCCCGCCGCAGCCTCAAGTAAACCGTTTTGTTTATCAATGATGTAAAGGTACCCTTCACTGTTTTGAATCTTCAAGTCCAATGCCAACAGTTCAAGGAACCACTTCCAGGAAGAGTATGACTCAACCTCCACAATGGCATAAGCCACAAGGACCATGCCATTGTTTTCATCAACTGAGATAACACTCAATATTTGCCCACTGTGGGGAAGTTTACTATGAGCACCATCCAGCTCAATGAAAGGCATACAACCAGTCAGCCAACCTTCCTTGGAAGAACCCAAGTAGACATACACCATTTGGAATCTAAATTATCCATCACCTTCAATATATACCTTGATTTTCACTATACTCCCTTGGTTTACTTTAATAAGCTCCTCACAATAATCCTTGAGTCTCTCATATTAAGACAAGTAGGTCCCCTCTAAAAGCTGAAAAGCCATCCTTCTTACCATATAACATTGAGTCCTACCAGGCCTATATCCAGTTTCCTGAACTACCAACTCTTGAAATTCACCTACATCCCACGTATTTCTTGTGAGTTGCCTCATATACTTCTGCTTCAACCACTTCACATTGGTATGATAATTAACAGTCCATTTTTCCACATAAATGCAAGTCATTATAAGTTTTGACATGCAGGTACTCCCTCATGTTTACCTTAGAGACATATATGACAAAGGGACATCCTTCTGCCTCGACACACTTGACCCTAATTGGGACTCCCTTATTCACCTTGAACACATTCCTTTTATGTTCATTTACAGAATATGTCCTCATAGCTTCTCTGAAAACTGCACCACTTGAGAACTTTATTCCTAGAGCAATCCTTGAATTTTTCATATCTACCTCATTGTTAAACTCCCTAAATGCCCCAACAGACTTCCTCATCCTTGACAGTTGTAACGACCTGTCCCGAATTCCGGGATTAGATTAGTGACTAATCGAGGATTAGTGAGGATAATCGGTGATTAGTTGAGCGAAATCGAACGAACGATGCAAAATGATCATTTTGCCACTGATCATGGGTAAAATGTTGACTTTTGATCGGGAGGTCCGATGGCCAAGGGCTGAGGACGGTCACGTAGATCGGGTTGATACGAATCTGTAGACAAGCGGCACGTTCAATTCGAACGTTTGATGGAGAAGTTATGGTTCACGGAAGTTTCAGGTCACTATTGCACGATTTACGAAATGGGGAGCTTTTGTACTCAAGTGGGCCCAAATATTATAGGAAGGCCCAATGGATGAGTGACAAGTGTCACCCATCCATTGCAAAGTCCAAACACGTTAATGCATATCACCCATTTCATTTTCTTTGTTCTTCCCCGATCTCACCCAAAATCAATCCCTCAAAACCCATTCCTTCTCTGCTTGACTGGACTTGAGAGATTGAGTGAGAGACATTGCTGGAGAGCTGAGGCACGGCAGGGAGGCAGCAGGACTGCCGTCCACGGCGGAGGGGAGGAAAACCCATAAGGTACAATTTTTGTTTCAAATCCCATCTTTTTGTTTTGGATGTTATGGGCGGCTTTGGATGTTAGGATGATGATTAATAGGGTGGTAGAAGAGCTTAGGAATGGTTTATGGTGGTGCTGGATGGTTGCACGGCCCAGGGAGGTGGCCGAAAAAACAGAGGTCGTGAGGGAGGAATGGAACCTCCACAGTTTTCCTAGTTTTTCTTGATTCTAATTAGGTGAATAGATAGGAAACCTTAAAATAGGAAGATTAGGATTGGATTGGATCGATATGGATGAAAAATGGAGAGGGAATAAGGCTGAACCGGTCACGCTGGTCCAGTTGCAGGTTTTGGACCGGACCGGCCGGTTCGGGTCGGTCTGACTGAGGAAAAATAAGGACTGTACACCGGCGTGTGGCTCCCACGCGCAGGGGCTTTGGCCGGCGAGTGTGGGCGCGTGGTCCATTTTCTGGGGAAACTTCCAACACAAGAAATCATCCTTTCTATGTAACGAACATTTTGGGACTGGTTTCATGTCGATCGGAAATCATTACGATAAGTTTCCGGGTGTCCGAAGGTTTAGGCTCGATTACGATTTGGACAGGTTTGGGAGTCTTGGTGACAGTGATTGGCCCGAGAGAGCCGAATGGCAAGCATATCGAGGCGACAGCTCGGACGGTCTGTGAGTGGACCTTGTTTTCTAAATTGATGCATGCATAAATGTTTATTATGTGTTTAAATACTTGTTTTGTGATTCCATGAGTGCACTTGAGTGTGTTCACGTATTGGCACGTATTTTGAGGTTTCAGCCTTATACGGTACTTATACGTACTATTCTTTCTACGATGGTGTAAATGAAATGATTTTGGATTTTAAAAAGGATAAACTCGGGCATGAGACCCATTTGGTTTTGTCTTGGGCATGTAGCCTTATTGATGACCTACGGGTCTGAGTCGTGGTCGCGGCGAGTGCTTAGTGCACGGCAACAGGCGATACGACGCTCGCCTCTGGACTGGGATGCGTTCCTTTTGTAGAGGTCACGATGCACGTACCGTTGTCGAGCAACCGATGGAGGCTCGACTTTGGAGTGCTGATGGTTCAGGATATCGATCGGTGATGAGTGCACTATGATCTAGTGGTGGTCGCGTCGGTTGATTCGTTCACAACGACATACCAGGATTGAGGGCGGTACTGGACGGATGGTTGCACGCATCACTACGATCGGAATCGTGACTGACCCTGAGATATCGGGCACGATGCCCAGTTGAGTCATGTGTTCGGGCACGATACCCAGTTACTTTATGTTTATGATTTCGGGTCAAGGACCCTAAATGGATTTCTAGTTTCATGACGGTTTATGGGGTCGGGCATGAATATTTTCGTTATATATATATATATTCATATGCCTTCCTTATTTGGAATGTCTCCTTCGGGGAGGGTCGTTGGCTTGGGTGGACCCCGGAGTAGTCACAGAGCACTAACTGAGTGGAGTCGCCCTCGTTGGGTACCTTAATCTCAGTAGGGCTTGGATTATAACCTCAGGGAGGGTCATTGATCTACGGAAATTGACCTGGGTGGACCTTGGGAGACTTGGGCTTTGAGACCCCGGGTAGCACGCGCGTAGCTTTAGAAACCGTGACAGGATTGGTTATGTGATTTATACGTATGTGTTATATGTTATATGATCTACGTACTGGTTTTGGGCTGAGTCCCACATGGATTTGGGCAGTGGCCCGTATGGTTGGTTTCATTATGGTTCTTTTAGATAAATGGTTTTTGAATGCATGCATACTTTTTAGTGAAGGGTACAAATGTCTTTATGGAAATTTTTTTATTAAATGATTTTTTTTGTCCATTCACAGCTTTTAATGTTTTAACTGCCCTTCAGGTTGAATACGGTGCGGACTGTAGCAAAGACCGAGACATCACATACCTCCTCCGGATCCTGACGTACTCTGAAACCCGAGCGGGCTAAAGTCGGAATTTCCCTTGTCTGACACTACGTGTCAGACGGGATCAGGAGCATTCCGCGTTAATCCCGGGGGGATTGGGACGGGTCCTGACATAGTTTTTTAGGAAGAGGAACCAAATCCTCTTCCTCACCAATAGCTAGTTGTGACTCAAATGCATTGAGCCTTGTTGAATTAGGTGCTTCATCTTCTTCTTGAACTACCTCACCATCATCTTCAACATTTTCAACATCCACATATGCTGAAAAAAAAAAAAAGCTTTCATCATACTCATCCATGTTTACCTCGGCCTCTTGCCTAAAGTTATCAACAACCCACTCAGGATCTTCACTATCCTGATCATCTTCATCATCTTCCTCATCGCCAATCTTTGAATCTGATTTAGTAGAAGAATAATGAATCTATCTCTTTGGAAAACTTCTCCATTTAGGAACCTTCCTCATATCCACAGCCTCACTTCCAATCTCCACATGCCCTGAAAGTTGGATCCCATCACCCCGTCCCTTTTCCATGTACAGAGGGATACAACCACTACTCTTTGCATAGTTATCACATAGTTTAAATAACTGGCCATCAAAATTTATCTTCCCCAATATTTCACTATCTATATCATTAGAGTATACAGACAACTCAGAAGGTAGATAGCCTAGATTATTCCATATGTACTTCAATTCCAAAACGGAAATCCAATCTACTATAACAAAGTCGTAGAACTTAACTTGTCCCCCTATGTAATTCTAACAATCCTTATCTTCTATTAGTAGTTCACCTCCATAGTAAACTTTCATAGTAAAGATATTTTTGTCATCTACATACATAAACCAAATAGTAACTAAGAAACTAACCAACTAACTACAAATTGTGACTAATTAATGAGCTTAAGGTGCCTAAGTGTAACCAACAGTCCAAGTACAGGGTGCAACATGTAATAAATATAATCGGTACATGGTGCAAAGTGAAACCAAATCATCAAGTTCATGGTGCATAGTGAAACCATAACATTGAGTTCAAGGTGCAAAGTGAACCATAACATCGAGTTCATGGTGCAAAGTGAAACCCGAACATCGAGTTCAGCATCCCCTTTCACCAGCAACAACACAAACCAAGTAGCACGACACAAAACCAATCCAAATACCTCATTTTTCAACAGATATGCCAAAACCAACGACACAAAATAAGCCTAGATATCCTATTTCAACATGCACATCAATTTGAGCATACTATTCGGACTAAGGAGAAAATAGGCAAATAAAGACACAAGCTAACCAGATATCATATTGAAACATGGAGGAAGTAAAGACATATAAACCCAACAAGAATATTCCATGGATAATCTAAGAAATATGAAACCAGAAGCATGGAGGAAAGGAAAACTAACCATAGATAAGATGCTCCACTCCAGGCTCGCGAGGAATCATATTCGAAATCGTCTGCACCTACTTGTTCGCACCTACGCATCGATTATATTAAAACTTTTCAATCGATTCAATGCCCAGTCGTCGATTCAAGTCCCAATTTCAATCTAACTCAAACCCTAAAATTTTCCCCCAATTTCGAAATCGAATGCAAACTGGAGAGAGATGACTGATTTGCCACTTATGGGTCCCAAAACCATCCCATGTTGTGGATGACATGGCAAAAGGGTGCTAGCGTGTCACAATTTCCCATTTTACCCTTACTTTTCACGACAATATAACACCTTGGACGAAAAAGGAGCTGAGTAACTCTACTCAACCATTTCATACTATTAAGTGAGCGAATAACGAGTACTGGGTGCAAAGTGTGATAAATGTGTGAGTTCATGGTGCATTTAAGCCAAAAAGTCTTTAGTATATTAGTCATGTACCCATTAAATTCAATTTGCATAGACAAGAAAAATGAAGATTTGAGAAAAAATTTCTACATGCACACGAGGAATCACTCTCCACATCAGCAACGTGACGACAGTTTCTCTCTTTCATTTGCAATAGGCTAATATTAGGGTTTAATTTTTCTTTATTGAAAGTGAAAGCCATAATGGCGTCATTTAAATAATAATAAAAAAGAACAAATCTTAATAACCTTTTGGGCTTTAAGATTCGATCCAAAGCAAGACTTCAAGCCTATTTTTCAATTGGAGCGATATCTGGTGCTCAATGAAATCTCGACATCAATGCTAAGAATACCCAACACAAAAAATATTTAAGGCGGAGTTCTACTCCAATAAAAAGGTTTATTGGTACCACAATAAAAATTACATCACTTACGATTCCTTCAATTCCTAAGCGATGTGAGGGATTTGTGCGATCATAAATCATTCAAAATTTGTGGAGCTGTCACGTGACTCATAATTCTCATAATACCAATATTACCCCTAGTATAGATGATGACAGCATGAAACGATCTTCATATTAATTTAATATATTTACCAGTTAAATATATTAATTAATCGAATTAATACCAATAATGAATAATCTCCCCATAAGATATTTATTATTATTTATAAAATTAATAATAGTGATTTCACGTTGTACAGTCACATGTTAAATGCTATTTTCTTTAACCAATCAGATGCTCAGGTAACTCTCAAGGTTCACTATAAATACATGGCATCACCGCATCTCTAGAGATAATTTAAAACTCATACTAATACTCTATCAATTTATTTTCTCGATTAAACTAACTTATAAATTAGAGCGTTCTTAGTTGAAATACTTTATCCGGACTTCAACCTTAACTCTGTTTATTTCTTATTATTATGTATAGAAATGGAGAAAGAATTCTATAAATTTTGACAATTTCTGCAACAAAATACATGAAAAGGAGCTCAACAGCAACATCCTTATTCTTCTCAATCATCTTTGGCTTAACCGTTGGGTCTGTTGCCGAGCTGCTATTAGAGACCGAGGGCAAAACCCTAAAAGAAGTACAAGCATTAATTACCCATTATTCTGAATTTTTTTTATAAAAAAAAAAAATTGTACTTTAAACCCACCATATTCTCACGTGAAATTATGAAAGTTTTACTTTACACTCTTTTCATTATTTGTTTAAAATGCACCCTAAAGCGCCCTAGTTGTTCCATTTAGCACTTTTTCAGTTAAATCTATCCATTTGCCATCAATTATAAGGGTAATTTTAAAATTTTAGAGGTAATTTTAGATTTTAAGGGTAAATCCATCATCCCAATCCCAGAACACCCATTTCTACCCCACAACCTAGAACTAGGGATGTAAATATCGGTGATGTCGCCGATATTTCAGTCGAAATATCGGAAAATGGAGGAGTCGGCTTCTAAACAGGGGGGGGAAGAAATTTCTTCCCCCAATTTCCACGGTTTCCCCAAGTGTCGATGGATATCGACGAAATCGGCTGATATTTGACAATATCCACCGGAATGTCGACTGTCGGAATCGAGGAGGGGCTTTGTTTGGTGTCGTTGGTGAGCTTGTTGTTGGTCAGATTTGAAGACAATAATGGCGGTTGGTGTTGTAGTTGCAGAGAGGGAGAGAGGAAGAAGAAGACTCATAGCCAAGAGAAATTGGGAGAGACTTGGGATACTCCTTAACGTCGGCGAAGGTGGAAGCCATGGCCCTGGCGTCGCGGACGTAGTTCTGGCCTTCCAGGTGGGAGTCCGGCCTCGGCGTCAATGTCCGAGAAGTCCACGACATGCTGGAGCAGTCTGGAGAACAGTGGGTCATCGAAACCGGCGATTCTGATGTCCATGATGCACTCTTAGAGTCTTAGGCGATTGTGAAGTTGAGTGAATATTAGTTGTTGGATTTGATCGATGGTGATGCAGACGAGGGGCTGTGCTTATGAGAATTTATAGTGGGAGGAATTAGGGGAGAACGTGGGGATATGCCGCGAGAGAAATGGAAGGTTTCGGAGATACCTGGACATGAAGTTCCAGACTTATAATTGATAGGAAAAAAACAAAAGATAATAACCCAAACATATTTTAATTGGTTGTCAATCTTTGTGGTGGTTGAATGTCAGTATTCAATATTATCCATCATTATATATTTTTTTAATTATAATAGATAATAATAATAATTAATAATAATAAAAAGATAATTAATAATAAAAGCATATATGGTTGACGATGTGTTAATCTTTGTAGTTTCCCTAAAAATTCTCCACCATCTATATTATTATTATATATTATTTATTTATATTCATGGATGTAATAATAATAATAATATAGATAAATAGTTTATAATTTCAATAATTTATTTACAAAATAAAAATTCTCAAGAATTCAATTTTTATGTATTGAATTTTATCATTTAGTTATAGTAATTTACTTCAATTTATATATATGTTTAAAATTTTATATTATTAGTTATCGACAGAACCATATTATATCATATTATTCATCATATATTTATTATATCAAAATCATTTTATAATTTTTATTAGTTCTATATAACCATTGTTGGGTACTTAAGGTTTTCTCAAATTTTCATTCCAAATTTCCAACTTTTAGGCCAAATTTCCGTTATTTTTGTTGACCGTAAACGATATCGATATCGATATCGATATTTGGAGCGATATATCCGTAAATTTGAATAGCGATATATCCGTCGATATCGATATTTCAAACCTTGCCTAGAACACTCATTTCTACCGCACAGCCTAGAACACCCATCTCATTCCATCATCCCTCAATCCAGGATAGAAAAGTCCATAAAATTGTGCCCTTTATTGATGGTCTCAGAATGATATGTACATTGTAGTCTAGTATAAGACACTAGGAATACTTTCTCAAACCTATAGCGTACTTTAACCACCAATAGACGAATGGTTGGAGATTGAAGCAATTCATAATACAAGTAATCCCATGAGAAAGAAAAAATAGGGAGATCGAAAAGATGAGCTCTTGCTTTCTATTGAACTTCTCGCGCTCAGGGGGCCTTGCTGATTTCATCAATCTTGTCTTCATTAATCGCTCCAATTCTCCCAATCACACTTTATGCCTCTCCTTCATCCCCCATTATCACTACGCTCTCACGATAACTCCTAAGTCTACCCCTCGCCAAAACCAACATGCAATCTATCAAAACTAAATATACACAACCAGGAATCACATGAAGTAAGAATCGCGCTCAAAGCCTACCAATAGAGATCTGAAAACCCGTCTAGAAGCTCGCGACCACCGTCGTCTTTCGCCTCGTTTCTCATGCCGCGATGCACCTCGACAAAGGATAGGGCATGGTTGAGCTCGTCTCGTCAAGACGCATCAATGGGCAATGGCTAGACCATCTGGATTGATCAGAGTTTACTCGAGACCTCCATGGCCATCCCTCGATTCCCCCTCAATTCTCACTCCACCGTGGTCTGTGACGATAGTGGTTGACCGGGTTGAGTTAGTTTCATTGAGACAAATAGGAGGGTAGTGTCATTGAAGGCTAGGTCATCAAATTATCGAAGATGGCGATGAGGGGTGATTCCCAATGCTTGCATGTTTGTCTCAGTGACGTAGAAGAATCGAGAATGAGCGTGAAGGATGAAAAGAAAGTGAGGTTATATGGAAGGGAGAATAATCAATTTACCCTTCTTTGATGTCCACTTAACAGATCGAACAAAAATGCACTAAAGTGGAACAACTCAAATGCACTAAATTGGAAACAACTCGGACGTTTTAAGGTGCCAAAAAAGAAAAACTTTCATGTGAGTACAAGATAAAAAAGCCTACCAAAAAAAAAAAACCAAGAGGAAAGGCCATTGTGTGAGTGCTTCATTGTTCTAGATTCAGATAAAGAAAATACAGAAAAAAATCAAATAGGAATTCTACTTGGGCATAAGCTTCAAAGGTACCAAAAAATTATGCATAAAAAACAAAATTACATTCTGATCCCACATATCCCAACATGTTCCTGAACGAAGAGTGTAAACTCTTTCGAGAATGTAAAACGTTAGTCTTGGCTAATTCAGACTTCAATTGCATGTTGTCGAACCTTTCAGAGAATTTCTGGGATATCTAGAAAATCAAAACCAGTCATTTCGGAGAAAATTGACCAATAAATTTATCGAGCAGCCTGTCCCTGGGAATGTTCCAGAATCTGACCAACCAACTTGTAAGTGCGTCCGGATAATGCCTTAGTGTGGTCTATGAGTTGCTCATACCTGGAAACCAGTCAATACATTAGAACAGTCAACAATTGAAACTCAGAAAAAGTCTGAAAGCATAAAGACAAATCAGGCACTGCAATTTATCAATTTGGCAATCTACATCAATGAACTTACACGTTTGGATGGTTAGGTTCCATGATGACAGTTCCCAACTCTGAGTCAATCTTGGCATCAAGCTTTGAACTTCGAATTAAATTCACAATCCATCTCTCTGCTTCCTCATACTGTAAGCTCAATTTTTCTGCAAGCACCCTGCCAAACAGAGATTCAAACCCATCTTTTATTCATTGAAAGGTGAAGAAAGAAAGTTCCTTTTCTACTAACAAAGATACACAACGATGGCTACAAATGTTAATAAGATACAGTCAATTATGTTTCATAACACTCATGGCAAGTTATACAACAATCATTCGAATACTTTATATAACAGAAAACCATAGACCAGAACATAGTAAAAATAAATGCCCAACTCTTTTCAACCTAGCCAAAGTCCCTACAGATTCCTCTCTATTGCCCAAGTTCTGAACCAAGAACAAAAAATATCTTAGACCGGTCAAATTGCACCCATAAATAAAATGCCCTTCAGTGTGCCTCTTATTGTAGTAGGGGCGCCCAAAGCACAGTAATTCCATGAAAATTATTACACAAACAAAAAAATCAAGATACCAAAATTTGATCTGTTTTGTACTTATATAGTGATGGAATACAGATGTTTACCACCATTTTCCTTTTCTTAGATAGAAGTACAGTAAAACATCCTAACAAAGAAAAGGTGGGCACAGAACAAAACTCAAAGAAGAAGCAAATTACTTGCCTCATGTCAATGCGCTGATGTATACGGCAGTAGGTCTCAAAGATAAATAAACGGGCATTCTCAAGGAACTCATCCCTCAATGGTACAGTAGAGAAATTTCCTTCTTCAACTCGTTTTCCAAGGAAAGGATCATTCAATATTACCTAAATTGTCACAGAGCTCACATTGTGGGATCAAGATGTAGTGAAGGGATAACCAAAGTTATGCATAATATTGAGTACAACAAGAAAACACTTATTTAAGCTAACACAAGTATACATTAAATAACACAAGTGAAATGTGGCATTTGAAACACGCCAGGGGACTTCATTCCATCGACAGTGTCATTTAAACTAAAATGGGTATCAAAAATACATAAACAAGCAAGCTACAAAAGGTTCAGCCACTTACTTCTTCACACTCCCTCATCTTCTTTTGTGCACCATCAAAATCATAATTAACATACACACAGGTTAAAAACTCTGTGATGGGATCTTTATAAGAATGTTGTTCCTGCTGAATAACCTTTATGAAATCCTTGAACTGAGGTCTCCTTCTCTTATTGACGATGAATGCAGTGGCTAAGTAGCGCACAAGATGAGGAGCATTGGTTTGAATGGCATTCAGATACCTATAAGTACAAAATGTCAAGCAACTCAGTGTTAAGTAAATCAGTTTTCCATTGGGGAGCATACCTTATATAGCTTAAAACTCATATTTTGGTTTTTTTTCCATATTATCTAATATAAAAATAAAATCACTACCTTGATGGAATTTGAGCAAAAAGGCTACAGTCCATCCATACTTATAATTAAGCAGAGTTTACAAAATTCAGAAAAAAAGTAAATTAAGCCATCCTAAAAGGAGATATTAACTAAGAATATTTCCTTCTATTTTTTCCTAACATATTGACACTATCCATTCATAATAGGCAAGATATTATCAACATTCTATGAGAAAGAATACGTTGTCACATTTATACATAAACATTACAGAAGCAGAAGTCACAGCAACAAGGGTGTCAATATAATGATGAACACAATTTGAAAGTTTCAGGGTGGCATCGTTTGGGTAACAACTAAAGCATAAATTGATTGCACAGCAAAAAAAAAAAGACGAGCAGGTGGCATACTTGTCCTGATTAAACAGGTCAATGATTTGTGTTCTTCCATTATCATGGTTGAAAAATATGAAGAGACTCCAATGCATTAACCAGATCCTATTTTGCACCTGATTCATTGGCGAACTGAAATTCTGCAAAACAAAAGTGCCACCTTTATTACTACAAAATATTCAAGAAACAAAAACGTTTAAAGCAACAAGTGTATGAGAAGAAAAGATAATCAACCTTTGAATCAATAATTTCCTTCAAGTGGTTAAGCTCTTCAAGAGCAATATCCCAATTTTGCATCAATATCTCAGCTGCCAGCTTTCCCCACAATGCACTCAAACTCCTATCACTATTTGTGCATAAACCTCTGTACTGATAGAGATAATCAGCAGCACCAGAGTAGTTACCACATTCAAACTGAAATTTTGCATATTGATATAATGCCTCTATCTGCTGTGGACCAATCTGTAAAAACAAAACATGGCCCAAGAATTAACCTAAGAAGGAACCAAAAAGAAGAACAAACAAAAATCGAATCTTTGTTCAAGGAAAGTAATGTTAATCATATAACAATTAGTCCTTTTCTCAATTAAATACTTGAGCTTTATATAATAACATCTTATAAATACGTGCAATACTGCACTGCTTATGCCACTCTTTTAAATGGTTTTCTTCTTCTCATGGATACTAAAATTGAACAGGAAAAAGAAGCTGAGGCAACCTGGTAACGGTCATTGAGCATCTGGAGATTGTACTGCTTGTCGGCCCTTAACTCCTGAACAGCAGCGGCATTCTGCAAGAAATTCACTAGCGGCGCCGCTGACTCCTCCAGAGCCTTGAGGCGAGCCACCACTTCCACCCTCCTCTCCACCATATCTAAACATATCCATACGCGCACACAAATAAAAATTATAAATTGCCAAACAAATAATTGGTGCATAAACAAATATATATATAGAGATTAATAATTTACCTTGGGGGACATCGTCGGTACGATAGAGGGACTTGTGGATATCCATGGCGTAGTCGACCATGTTGGTCTTGTTGAGGAGCTCGATCTTGGACTTGAGGATCTGCTCATCGGGGTACAGCTGCCGCTCCTGCAGGAACTCCAGAAGCGGGAACACCAGATGCCTGTCTAGGTTGGGCGAGATGCGAGGAGTTAGATCGTACTCCGCCATCGAGAGAGAAGAGAAAGTATGTGAGTTCGTCAGTTTTGCGGCAACAACAGAGAGAGGAGAAAGTATGCGAGGGTTTTGTTTTCGTAGGTTTAGGCGTTTTGGGCATCGCATCTATTTTTCGTTTTTCTTTTTTCTTTACTTTTTTGTCGCTTTGTTTATTTTTTATTCTTGTTTTTTGTATTTTTAATTTTTTTTTTACCTTTTTTTTACTTTTTACCGAAAATGCACCATGGATTAGTATCTTTGTCTTAAAATGTACCCTGAACTTATTTTTGTATCAAAATGCATTCCAAACTCTTATTGTCGTTCCAATATGGTCTTTTTCCGTCTGAGAGGTTAAAATAAGGGTTATATTGGTCATTTTGTACAACTAAGCATCTAAAATTAAATTTTAAACTATATGGTCTCCACATTAGCCTCCACCTCAGATAAGCATTTTAAGCCCTAAATCCCACCCATGAAGGAAGAAGCTCGATCAAAAGAGAAAAAAACAGACGAGTTGTCATTGAAACAGCGACGAGAACAACTGAGAGTAGAGACGAGTAGCAGAGAAGGTCGTCGCGTCGGTAGAGTGAAGTCGAAGCTCCCCGTGAGCAGCTAAGAATTGATTGGGTTACTAACAAAAAACCGATTACGCTTATTCCTAATCCTAAATGGAAGAGAAGCTTGTCGCGAGACAGCCAGCGAGGTTCATCGACGCCCAGCGCAGAAGCGATGATTACTTGCGAACCCGGAGGCGAACAACCAATATACGATTAGTTAAATGGTTTGTTTCACCGTTTTTTAATATGGGTTTTATGAAATTGAGGGTGTACTAGGTTAACTCTCATGTATGGAATTGATTTTGGATTTGTTGATGCAAAAATTGTACCAACGAGACTGTAAAGACACGCACGCACACCAAGACACAAGAAAGTACGTGGTTCACCCAAATTGGGCTACGTCCATGGTGTTGCCTCACTCTCATTAATAATATGATGTTGTTGTTTGTACAAGTATAAGAGGTTTAGAACCTTTAGAGAGAGAAAGTAGAGAAAAGGGAGAGAGAGATATATCTTTTAATAGGAGAGTGGCTCCCTATTTATAGAATTTGTCTAGGATTTAGGTTACGGGAATAGTGATGGGCTTTGAGGCATGGGCCTTGTGTGATCTTTGAGGTCTTCTAATGGGCATACTATGTGGCCCAGTGTAGTATTTTGACATGCCCGCTGTTTGGTCAGATGTCATGTCAACAAGTCCACCAGTTCTTAACTGAGGCGGACTGCCTCGGTTGAGGACTTTCATGTAAAGTGCACTGACCGAGCAACTCTTCACTTTGCACTGCTTCACTCGGTGTATCATTAGTCCCCCAAGTCCTCGGTCGAGGTAGGATACGGAAGAGAAGATGCCATGTAGTGTGTTGTATGTGACAAGACCCATCCCCAATCCCACGGGATTAAGGGCTAAGTTCTGCTCCCGTCTAACTTACGCATGACACGTAGGCTAAACCGACGTTCAACCTTCGTGTGACACGTAAGTCGGACAAGGGATTCTCGAACCAACCGTACAAAAGCTCCCGGACTTCCTAAAGTGCAGAATCTACTATGGATCGCGTGTGTGATGTCTTTGTCTCTCTCAACTGACAGCCCGCACCGCAACATACCTAGAGGGTATCGAAAACACAAAAAAAAACTGTGAATGGACCAAAAAAAAGTATAAATTCAAAAATAGTTCATAAAACAAGTACATTTATACCCTCCAATTAAAAACCAATGCATGCATAACAAATTCATGTCATAAAACCATTCAATATTCAGGATAAGCAGCCATGTAAGAAAAACCAAACATAGTTTCCTTTTCTCAAACCCCGGGCCTCAGCCCAAAACCATCAAAAACCATTTCATCCGGGCAGAGCCCAAAACATCGGAAAACCTTTATTGAAAACCAATCAAGATCAAAACTCAGTGAAATCCAAACACATTTGAAACCACATATCCATCCATCGAACTTGCTGGATCTATCCGAGTCTTTAAACTCAATCCAGACCTCAATATAATCTGAGTCTTTAAACTCCCTAGTCTTTAAACTCAATAGGCCTACGGGGGAAATATCAATATCCGAGTCTTTAAACTCCCGAGTCTTTAAACTCAATCCGGGTCTTTAAACCCAATCCAGGACCGTCCCCATCATAATCATATCCGGGTCTTTAAACCCAATAATTAGATCCAGCAAATCCAATCCGAAACCGTTTCAAAACCTTTTTCCATTTCTGAATCCGAATCCGCAATCTCATCAGGATCCCGAATCCAAACCCAGAACTCATGTCCAGCATCCATTTCCAAATTCGAGTTCGAAACCATCATTCCGTAAGCTAGCATCCGGAATAACCATTCTGAATCCAAACCTGGAATGTCAAGACCGGTCCCAAATCCCCCGGGATTAACGTGGGACCCACCTGATCTCGTCTGACGCCACGTGTCAGACCAGGGAAAATTCCATCTCTGCCCTTGTCAGGGGCTATCAGAGTGCATCAGGATCGTAGAAGGAGGGGAGTGATGTCTCGTCTCTGCTACAGCCCGCATCCGCGATCAACCTGAAGGGCATTAAAACATTAAAAGTCGTGAGTGGACAAAAACAATCTTTTAATAAAAACATTTGCATACAAAGACATTTATGCCCTTCAATAAAAGCATATGCATGCATTCAAATACCGTTTAGCAAAAGTTCATAAAAACACTTTGAAAACATTCTCAAAATCTTACAAGGGTTCATGCCCAGCCCCATAAACCGTCATGACCCATTAATCCATTTGGGTCCCTGACCTGAAATCACAAGTTAAAACCCGTAGGTCAAATCAATAGGGACTCAGCCCAAATCACATCACATGGGTCTCAGCCCAAAACCTTTCTCAGTGAAATACCAAAACATACCATACGGGGTCTCTGCCCCAAACCACTTTCCAAAATATAAATTATGGAACAGGGGTTCTCCGCCCCCAAATCACTTTCATAAAACCTCGTACGTACCGACATACGTATAACCCATCCGCGGCACTTCCGAGAAGATGCCAACTCGGGGAACACAGCCCCTAGGGAACACATCCCCGATATATGTCACGATATCATCAATCTATCTAGTGTGCACACTACTCGGGGTCTCACTCGGAGTCTTCTCCTAGGAATATCCATCTAGGAGGCTCAATCTCTGGATCTAGTCTGAGCTCTCTCTCTGGATCTAGTCCACATATCTCTCCGAAATCTGGTCCGGGACCACAACATAATATAATAACCACCACTCCTAGAACGGGATCCCTATGGGGATACCCCTTCTAGTCTGTGGATCGTGACTCTCCAGGTCGACACTGGAGGAGACCATATAAATCATATGGAGGGTTCATTCATATCTTTTCAAGTACTTTCTTTCTTTCTCAAATACATTTCTCAACTGGGTCTTATACCCGATTCATCTCAACAGAATTCCTCGAATCCGATTCAAATCCATTTCACAGGCCTCGGCCTAAATCCTCAGTTCAATAGGGTCACATGCCCGAATACTCATTTCATAAACTGAACTGGGACTCAAGCCCGATTTCACAATCAACAGGGCCTCAAGCTCGATACTACATGTAATGACCCGTCCCGAATATCGGGATTGAATATTAATTAATTATGAATTAGAATGACTAATCGGGGATTAGTTGAGTGAAATCGGACGAAACGTGCAAAATGACCGTTTTGCCCCTGGTGTGGGCAAAATGTTGACTTTTAGTTCGGACGGTCAAATGGACTTTGACCGATGACTGTGACGTAGTTCGGGACGTCACGAGTTCATAGACAGGTGGCACGTTCGATTCCGACATTCGTAGAGAAAGTTATGATGTTCGGAAATTGAGGGGCATTTTGGTAATTTGGCATAGTAGGGGCCAAATGTTGACTTTTTGGCCGGGAAGTCCAACGGACGAGGGCCAAGGACCGTTACGTAGGTCTCGTCGATACGAATCCAACGACAGGCGGCATGCCGAAATCGGAGATTCGACGACGAAGTTATGGTCACGGAATCGGGCTCGATTAACCGAACGAATCGGGAATAAAATAATATTTTAATATGAACAGTACCTGGTGACTGTGCACATCCGGATGAGCGACAAGTGTCACCCATCCCTTGATTCCAGCTCCATGTTTCCCTCCCAACACCATCATTACAACATCATCATTTATCCTTCATCATTTCCTCCATTTTCTCCTTAATTTTCTCCTTCTTTGTTCTTCTTACCCGTGAGCATTGAGCAGCAGAATTGGAGAGTGTTAGCTGCCATTTCTAACTGGTTTTGAGGGCAAAATCGAGTGCTTGTTGAGACTAACTCAATTGGGTAAACACGGGAGATTGAGAGTGGCTGAAAACTGGGAATTCGAAAATTGGGTTTTTGGGAGGAAAAATCAAATTGGATGAATTGAGCCTTGTTGATCAAAATTGGGTTCAGTTTCAGTCTTCTGGAATTACTACGATCAATTTTGTAGAAGGAACCAAGTGGAATTGGGATCGAATTGTGGAAGAACTGAAGGAGGGTGGCCTCTGAAATTTCGAGATTGAGTCGAGGAATTGGAGGCTTTGATTGTTGAAATTGAGCTGGGGATTATGTTCCTGAGGATCCCACGATGCTTCTGGATCCATTAATTGGAAGAAACTGGTTGAGATTGATTGAACTCCATGGTTGCACAGTGACGAAGAATCGAGCTTGAGTCGTGGCGTTTGAGCCACGAATTGATGCAATTGAGTTGGGGAAAATACTTACCTGAGTCCATTGAAGCTTACTGGTGAATCAATTGAACGAAATCAAGAAGGTTTGATGGTTTTCGAAGGATGAACAGTGGTCGGATGTCCTTCGATTGATCATCTGTGATCGTGAGGATTGACGTAATGTTTCATGGAATTATTGTTACAGAACTCTAATTGGACTTAAGTAGAAGCTAATTGATTGATCAATTGATGAATTCAGTGTCGAATTGATAGGATTGGAACCGGGTCTGATCGCGGGTTAAACGACCCGTTTACCAGACAAACGGGTGAGGGAGACAGCACTGTAGCTGGCGCGTGGGTTTCACGCGCAGCCACTCACGGCGGCGCGTGAGGGCGCGTCCGGCCTAGTCTCAAGGTGAGGTCAACATGACTTTTGATCCTCTCAGTGTAACGAACATTTTGACGTTGATTTCGATGAAGTCGGATATTGTTTTGTTAATGTTTCGCGTATCCGAAGTTTTGTATTACGTTAAAAATACGTATTTAAATCCCGAAAAAATTGGGGAAAATTATATGATGTATTTTGAGATGTTAGTAACCCTCTATAATGATTTTGGACAGGAGTTGTGATTTCCAGATTTTACGGAAAAACGTGCAGCTCGAAAACGGACCGTTTTGGACGATGTGTGTGAGTGGACTTTGTTTTCTAACCGTGATGCATGCATACATGATTTAAATGCCTTATTATATGATTTTATATGCTTGGACATGATTTATGTTTCAATCCGGTAATTTCTCGGTTTTATGAATATTATATTATTATTTTTGGGCGATTTTCGAGAAATTACGAAATTTGGTAAAAATGATGTTTGGACTCGGATTATTGAGTCATGGATTGAAAGATGATGTGGTGACTCGGAAATGAGTCGAGGGTCAATATCGTGGATTTACGTGAAAATGGCAACGGAGGTTGCAACGCATGGATTTGCGTGATAATGTTATTTTGGGCGTGAGAACCCAAGTGATTAGTGATTTTGACTCGGATTTGGAGTCATTTGTGAAATTATGAAATTAATGATTTATTGGGATTTTATGATTATTTTAATCAGTCTTTCGGGCACGTTTTACGAGGAACGTGCAAATGATGTTTTGGGCTAGGCCCGGAGTTTAAATGATTTCTAAAATGATGTTTTGACTTGGTTGGTGAGTCAATGATGATTTTCGGATTATTCTATTGATTTAAATGTGATTTTAACGGTTTATGTGTAAAAGGTATTTTGGGCTTGAGACCCAGTTGAGAATGACCTTGACTTGGTATGAAGTCAAGATTTGATTGAAATGTTTTGGGATGTAATTCCCGGGATGGTTTTCATTGTGATTGTGATATTCCCAGACGGTCGGTGCTTGGGGGGATTACCCAGATGACCGGAGCTTGGGGGATGTGATTGTAGGATCGGGAGTTGATCCTATGGTAGTCAGCTTCTCGGATGAGACTGAGCCTGGATGAACCACTCGGAGGTGTCTGATCCTGGGGATGTGTTCGCCAAGAGGTGACTAAGCCCGAGGGGGTTGAGCCCAGAGGTGTTTATTCCCGAGAGAGTGACTGGATATTGGCCTACGCGTAGTGCAGCACTTGTGAGTAGTGCAGTTTGATTGATTTTGCACTTGTGAGTAGTGCAGATGTGATTTGTGATATTTTATGCACTTGTGAGTAGTGCGGATTGATTGAATTGATATATTTCTTATGCACTGGTAATTAGTACTGATTGGTATTGATTGTGATGATGTACTGGTATTGAGTACGGGTTTTTGGTCTTTGTGGCCAGTGATTATGTTTTCATATGGTTTGGCCTGAGAGCCGGGATTTGATGTTTTATAACATGAACTGATTTGGTAAACATGAGTTTTATGGACCATGGGAAAATATGTTTTGATTTTATCGGTCACTCATGTTTTACGATATGCATGCAAGTTTGTGAAAACTGGAGGGTAAGAATGTATTTTTGATAAATGTTTTTATAAGAAGTCATTTTTGTCCACTCACACCTTTTCTGTTTTGTGACCCTCCAGGCCGTGGTACGACGTTCGGGACTGATCGTGAGGCAGTGACAGCAGCAAAAATCCGCGCAAACATCCCTTGTCTGGCAAGCACTGAAGGGGAGTTTCGGACCTTTAGTTGACTTGTCAGACGGGAGCAGGACCAGGCACGGTTTTTGACGTCCAGTTGGGACGGGTCCTGTCAAATTGGTATCAGAGCATTTGGTTCTTGATTTCTGTTGATACGTCATGCCTCCGAGTCGTACGTCCCGTACACGGTCTGAAGATGGGAGGGGCGAGAGTAGTATTAGTAAAGGCCCAGATATTGAGCGAGCTCGACGGTTAGGAGCCACTGTGTTTCGTGGTGAGTCGGGACCGGATGGTGCCGAAGATTGGCTTACTCGATTGGAAAGGATTTTTGAGGTTATGATATGTCCCCTTGAGGACATGGTGCCCTTAGCCACTTTTCTTTTGGATGGCTATGCTTACAGGTGGTGGCATAGTTTGCAGTTGACTGGCTGGGATGCCCGTACCTTGGCATGGGATGCATTCCCAGAACGATTCTTGGATCAGTTTTATCCTCGCTCATTTCGGAACGCTAAGGAGGTTGAGTTTCTCCAATTGCAGCAAGGGAATCGGTCAGTGGTCGATTATGAACAGCAATTTTTGCACTTATCTAGTTTCGCTCCTCTGTATGTGGCTACTGAGGAGGATAAGTGTCGAAGGTTTGAGCAGGGATTGAGGAATGAGTTACGAGGTGCTGTAACTGTTGGCTCGTATTCTACCCTGAGGGAATTATCGGATGCTGCTATCCGAGTGGAGGCTACTATTCTACCTGTGCCAGAACAATCTTTGGGCTCTGGACGACGCCGAGAGCGTCAGGATACTGAACAGATGAGTCAGGAAACAACGAAGCGAGTTAGCCTTCATACTCTTGTGTCGCAATCCTCGGTAGGCGTTCATTCGGGTGGAACTTCAACCCAGTCGACAAGTAAGCGGCGTGGTGGCGCAAGTCGCCTCAGCACTGCCACTTGTCACTTTTGTAGGAAACTTGGACATTTGCGAAGGAACTGCCCCGATCGACTTGACCATAGGTCAAAATAATTGTATTGATACCTTGTAAATGGTTTGTATTGTCCATTTGTGTTGTAATATTGTATCATGTGTTTTGGGTGTGTCGGACTAGTGTGGGTCCGGATGGTTGTTTTTGTTAACAGTTTGGTTTGTAGATGGGCATGGTGGGCCCAGAATAAGCTTGACCCGGGGATGAATATTGGTGTTATCGTTTCGGATCATCCTTGGTTTTCCCTAGGTGGATCGGGTTTGTGATGTTCATGGTCAGCTGACGTCGTGATGGATCTGGACCGTAATCCTGATGATCCAGTTGGGTAGAGAGTTTGTCACTCTTACTCCGGTATGTGAGTCGTAAATGACGGGACTGAACTTCTTTTCGAAGTGGAGCTCTTTATGGTATATTACATGAGTGAGTAGGTTTCCGAAGTGGTCGGATTTTGTCAACCTTAACAGTGTGGTTGTTGGATTGGCTTCCTTATGAAGTCAACCGAGTATAATAAATGGGTAACCGATAGGTAACCGATAGGTTCGGTTTTGGTGTGTCCGAGTGGACGTGAACGAGATTTCGGGTTTTGGAATCGAATTTCTGGGTGACGATTCAGGATTCGATTTTAGAACTTGAAAGTGGAATACTGGATTTGGGTGCGGAATGATTATTCCAAATGCTAGCTTACGGAATAATGATTTCGGATTCGGATTTGGATATGAATTAAAAATGTGATATATGGATTTGGATTCGGGATTTCTTACGAAATTGCGGATTCGGATTTGGAATTGGAATTAGATGATGGGTGGAGTTTCGATTTGTCTCTTGCTGGTTTGGGCAAATGGACTCCAGTGTTGGAACGTATTTGACTATGACCTAGGTAGGTTGTGATCTTGTCAAATGATAGATGTATGTACCTTGTTTATGGTTTGGGGTATGATACTTTGCAGACTTGTGGTGTCGGGTGACGGTATACGGGTTATACCAGTAGTACGTTGGTGAACGTGTTAGTAGTCGGCTTAATCCTGATACCATTGGATGGGTTGTGAACGTGAACTGGACATTGAACACGATGCACTGGGCAGAGTGATTCTGATGATTTCAGTGATTGTTTGAGCAGGTGCTCTTAGCCATGGTTGGCTAGTATAACTCTAGTGTTGAGTTGTGTGATCACTGCTAGGCTGGTGTTCAATGTGTTCCAGTTACACCGTCTGTTTGAGTGTGATGACGGTATGCGTATACTCAGGATGAGTGAGTTGGTGGTTAGTGTGACCGCAAGTTGCTTTGCGGCGAGATGTTACCTTGTCGTGACCTTACCAGCATCTGGGATCGCTGAGGGGGTGACAGTTGTGGATACTGCTGTTGGTATTTGTCGCAGGATTGAGTTTTCCCTGCGAGGGGAGATCATGTTGTTGATCTTGTGCTACACTGACGGACGTGGTGGTATGATGTGTTGTCACTAATTTGTTACTGATTGGCGCTTTACTAGGGTGGTAAAGCTTGGTGGTGACAGTTTGGCTTGTGGTGTCAGCATGGACTGACTAGTGAGTTTTGGTGACTCTCTATGAGAGTGGATGGCAGGGCACAGTAGTGATTACGTGGGGCCGTCAAGCTGAAAGAGTCGGCTTAATGGTGATATTGCCAATTTCTGGTGATCGATTTCACTCGAGGCGGTTGAGTGTAGTTAGTATGACGTGCATTGGCGATGTGACGTCTGAGTGCAGACGAGTTCTGCGTTGGCTAGTGGGTGTACAGGTGTACACGTGTTGTGAGGCCCATTTGTTCTCCACGAGGTAGTTGTGGAATACGAGTAGTTGGAATTTCGGGGACGAAATTCTTTAAGGAGGGAAGATTGTAATAACCCGTCCCGAATATCGGGATTGAATATTAATTAATTATGAATTAGAATGACTAATCGGGGATTAGTTGAGTGAAATCGGACGAAACGTGCAAACTGACCGTTTTGCCCCTGGTGTGGGCAAAATGTTGACTTTTAGTTCAGGCGGTCAAATGGACTTTGACCGATGACTGTGACGTAGTTCGGGACGTAACGAGTTCATAGACAGGTGGCACGTTCGATTCTGACATTCGTAGAGAAAGTTATGATGTTCGGAAATTGAGGGGCATTTTGATAATTTGGCATAGTAGGGGCCAAATGTTGACTTTTTGGCCGGGAAGTCCAACGGACGAGGGCCAAGGACCGTTACGTAGGTCTCGTCGATACGAATCCAACGACAGGCGGCATGCCGAAATCGGAGATTCGACGACGAAGTTATGGTCAAGGAATCGGGCTCGATTAACCGAACGAATCGGGAATAAAATAATATTTTAATATGAACAGTACCCGGTGACTGTGCACATCCGGATGAGTGACAAGTGTCACCCATCCCTTGATTCCAGCTCCATGTTTCCCTCCCAACACCATCATTACAACATCATCATTTATCCTTCATCATTTCCTCCATTTTCTCCTTAATTTTCTCCTTCTTTGTTCTTCTTACCCGTGAGCATTGAGCAGCAGAATTGGAGAGTGTTAGCTGCCATTTCTAACTGGTTTTGAGGGCAAAATCGAGTGCTTGTTGAGACTAACTCAACTGGGTAAACACGGGAGATTGAGAGTGGCTGAAAACTGGGAATTCGAAAATTGGGTTTTTGGGAGGAAAAATCAAATTGGATGAATTGAGCCTTGTTGATCGAAATTGGGTTCAGTTTCAGTCTTCTGGGATTACTACGATCAATTTTGTAGAAGGAACCAAGTGGAATTGGGATCGAATTGTGGAAGAACTGAAGGAGGGTGGCCTCTGAAATTTCGAGATTGAGTCGAGGAATTGGAGGCTTTGATTGTTGAAATTGAGCTGGGGATTATGTTCCTGAGGATCCCACGATGCTTCTGGATCCATTAATTGGAAGAAACTGGTTGAGATTGATTGAACTCCATGGTTGCACAGTGACGAAGAATCGAGCTTGAGTCGTGGCGTTTGAGCCACGAATTGATGCAATTGAGTTGGGGAAAATACTTACCTGAGTCCATTGAAGCTTACTGGTGAATCAATTGAACGAAATCAAGAAGGTTTGATGGATTTCGAAGGATGAACAGTGGCCGGATGTCCTTCGATTGATCATCTGTGATCGTGAGGATTGAGGTAATGTTTCATGGAATTATTGTTACAGAACTCTAATTGGACTTAAGTAGAAGCTAATTGATTGATCAATTGATGAATTCAGTGTCGAATTGATAGGATTGGAACCGGGTCTGATCGCGGGTTAAACGACCCGTTTACCAGACAAACGGGTGAGGGAGACAGCACTGTAGCTGGCGCGTGGGTTTCACGCGCAGCCACTCACGGCGGCGCGTGAGGGCGCGTCCGGCCTAGTCTCAAGGTGAGGTCAACATGACTTTTGATCCTCTCAGTGTAACGAACATTTTGACGTTGATTTCGATGAAGTCGGATATTGTTTTGTTAATGTTCCGCGTATCCGAAGTTTTGTATTACATTAAAAATACGTATTTAAATCCCGAAAAAATTGGGGAAAATTATATGATGTGTTTTGAGATGTTAGTAACCCTCTATAATGATTTTGGACAGGAGTTGTGATTTCCAGATTTTACGAAAAAACGTGCAGCTCGAAAACGGACCGTTTTGGACGGTGTGTGTGAGTGGACTTTGTTTTCTAACCGTGATGCATGCATATATGATTTAAATGCCTTATTATATGATTTTATATGCTTGGGCATGATTTATGTTTCAATCCGGTAATTTCTCGGTTTTATGAATATTATATTATTATTTTTGGGCGATTTTCGAGAAATTACGAAATTTGGTAAAAATGATGTTTGGACTCGGATTATTGAGTCATGGATTGAAAGATGATGTGGTGACTCGGAAATGAGTCGAGGGTCAATATCGTGGATTTACATGAAAATGGCAACGGAGGTTGCAACGCATGGATTTGCGTGATAATGTTATTTTGGGCGTGAGAACCCAAGTGATTAGTGATTTTGACTCGGATTTGGAGTCATTTGTGAAATTATGAAATTAATGATTTATTGGGATTTTATGATTATTTTAATCAGTCTTTCGGGCACGTTTTACGAGGAACGTGCAAATGATGTTTTGGGCTAGGCCCGGAGTTTAAATGATTTCTAAAATGATGTTTTGACTTGGTTGGTGAGTCAATGATGATTTCCGGATTATTCTATTGATTTAAATGTGATTTTAACGGTTTATGTGTAAAAGGTATTTTGGGCTTGAGACCCAGTTGAGAATGACCTTGACTTGGTATGAAGTCAAGATTTGATTGAAATGTTTTGGGATGTAATTCCCGGGATGGTTTTCATTGTGATTGTGATATTCCCAGACGGTCGGTGCTTGGGGGGATTACCCAGACGACCGGAGCTTGGGGGATGTGATTGTAGGATCGGGAGTTGATCCTATGGTAGTCAGCTTCTCGGATGAGACTGAGCCTGGATGTACCACTCGGAGGTGTCTGATCCTGGGGATGTGTTCGCCCAGAGGTGACTGAGCCCGAGGGGGTTGAGCCCAGAGGTGTTTATTCCCGAGAGAGTGACTGGATATTGGCCTACGCATAGTGCAGCACTTGTGAGTAGTGCAGTTTGATTGATTTTGCACTTGTGAGTAGTGCAGATGTGATTTGTGATATTTTATGCACTTGTGAGTAGTGCGGATTGATTGAATTGATATATTTCTTGTGCACTGGTAATTAGTGCTGATTGGTATTGATTGTGATGATGTACTGGTATTGAGTACGGGTTTTTGGTCTTTGTGGCCAGTGATTATGTTTTCATATGGTTTGGCCTGAGAGCCGGGATTTGATGTTTTATAACATGAACTGATTTGGTAAACATGAGTTTTATGGACCATGGGAAAATATGTTTTGATTTTATCGGTCACTCATGTTTTACGATATGCATGCAAGTTTGTGAAAACTGGAGGGTAAGAATGTATTTTTGATAAATGTTTTTATAAGAAGTCATTTTTGTCCACTCACACCTTTTCTGTTTTGTGACCCTCCAGGCCGTGGTACGACGTTCGGGACTGATCGTGAGGCAGTGACAGCAGCAAAAATCCGCGCAAACATCCCTTGTCTGGCAAGCACTGAAGGGGAGTTTCGGACCTTTAGTTGACTTGTCAGACGGGAGCAGGACCAGGCACAGTTTTTGACGTCCAGTTGGGATGGGTCCTGTCACTACAGTCAACTGGGCCCTAAGCCCGAAACCATAAACCAACATGACTTCATGTCCGATTTCACAACCAACGGGGCCTTAAGCCCGATATCTTAACTAAATGGGTCTCAAGCCCGATATCATAAATCAACGGGGCATCAAGCCCGATAGTACCACTAACTGGGCCTCAAACCCGAATCGTAAACCAACTGGACCCTCGGTCCGATCGTATAGCTCAAATGGACCGTAGGTCCGATTCCTCGTCAAATCAAATGGACTCCAAGTCTGAGAGTTCGTAAATAAAATAGGTCTCGTGCCCGATTTCATATTTCCAAATCCAAAATCCATTCATTAAATCATCATTGAAAACGCAGTACGCAAAGGTACGACATAAAGCCGAAAACCTCGAAAAACGTGCAAATATGTCGATCCTAAGCTACCACAAACAAATGCACTCATGGCATCACAAAACATATTCTAAAACAATTATAAAACATTTATGCATGCATCAATTTCGAAAGAAAGGTCCACTCACCGACCGTCCGAAGCTGCGCCTCGATACGCGTGCCATAATCGTCTCTCGGGTCAAACGTTGCCTCCGGGATTCCCGAACCTGTCCAAATTCATTTAGAGGGTTACTAATAGCCTCATTAACCTCTCATTGAAGTCCCATAATTTTCCCGATTTTCTAACTATTTTTAAAACCGAACCTAAACCTTCGGACATCCCGAAACCTATCGAAACAATGTCTGATTGACACGAGACTAGTCCCAAAATGTTCATTACATCGAATAGATGATTTCATATGTTGAACACTTCCCCAAATTACTGTTCACGCGCCCTAAGAAGTCCCTATGCAATATTCATCATCTTCCACACACAGCCAACCGGTCCGGCCGGTTCACCTGGTTTGGCCGGTCCAACTGGACCGGCGTGACCGGTTCACGGCTCTAGACTCCCCATTTTTCATCCTACTTCTTCCTTTTCGATTCCTTTCTTCCTATTTTGATGTTTTCTGTCAATTCCAATCCTTAAACTCAACCAAAAACGTCTAAATCCCATGGTTTGATTTTGAACCAACTGGTTCAATGGTTCCAAGTTTTTCCCAGGGCTTTCTCAGCCGTGAACCCCTTCCAAAAAATCTTAGAAACATCATAGGGACCTAATAATCATCCCCCAATCATCCAATACTAACCATAATGCTCAAATCGAAATATATGGAAAAATGGGCCTAACCGTGCAATCGGGTTCTTCATGGCCTTCACCGCCGTGTACGGCGGCCCAGCTAGTCACCCAGCCACCATCCTCTGCCTCCTCAGCCTCTCTCTCACTCTCTGGTCTCAGTCATGATCATAGGGTTGAAGGGTTGGATTTGGGGTGATGGTTTGATCGGGTTTGGTTTGCACAAACAAAGAAATGGAGGATGCATGAATCAATTTGGGTGGGCAATGGATGGATGACAAGTGCCATTCATCCATTGACCCTGCCCCAAAATATCTGGGCCCACTTAAGTCCAAAAGTAATCCGTCTCGTAATTTGTGCAATAGTACCACGGAACTTCCGTGAACCGTAACTTCTTCGTCGAATGTCCGAATTCGACGTGCCGCCTGTCTACGGATTCGTATCGTCCCGATCTACGTAATGGTCTTCAGCTCTCGGCCATTGGACTTCCCGGGTCAAAAGTCAACCTTTGGCCCAAATTACCAAAGTGCCCTTGAACTTCCGATGTCACGATTATCAGCCAAAGTCCATTTGACCGCCTGAATGAAAATTCAACGATTTTCCCATTCTAGGGGCAAAATCGTCTTTTCGCCCGAACGTCCTCTAATCCTCGTCTAATCGTCTTTTCCCATTAATTCTTAGTTAATCCCGTTAATTTGGGACGGGTCGTCACAAACTTCCCCCCTTGAGGAATTTCGTCCTCGAAATTCAAATCGACTTGATTCCACCACCCAAACTGTGGAATCCAACCAAGCTCCTCGACTTGGATCGCTGCACCCACACGAGAATACTCGTGTAGCATTACACGTCCAACACACACAGTACTCGTCGGTACTGTTCTCGGTACATACCGTCATCAGAGCCTCCAAAGCTCCAATTCATTTTTGATAACTACACGTTTGCTCGTGTGTCTCACTCGAGACAACATGTTGACACTCGTCGATCTCGCCTGTCACTCACTTTGACAGGTAAGCAACACCAAGCTGATATTCCAACGACTTTTCAGTCTAACTCTCTAACAGTGTCCATCCTACAGTCTTGAGGATGAAAATATGTACTCCCACTAAGGGTTAACACATCCAAGCTAGCATCCTCTCAACATCCTATCTCGCAACATTCTATAGATCCTGCCATCACAATGGCACGAATCCCATCTCGTAGGTCATCCTCAGACCTATGCCCAAACTGACTCTAACTGCTCGTACGAGTCAACTCTCTCAAATTCCTATACCCAAAATTGCCTCTTCTGAGAGTCCCATCAACCACATCGATCCGAACGCATCGGATAAGTATCCATTCATTACCCTCACCGGTCACATCCGTCGTGACCAGCCGGTAACTCCCGGTTTGACCTCGACTCGCTCTCGAGTCCTTGCATCGTACCTCGCATCACTCAGCGATACCACTTGTCATCTAGACTCAGCTCGAGTCTCTAAACTGTCACTATCGGATTACTATCGGACCCAATCCGATCGTCACTCATGTCCATCTAGGACTCTATCCAAACTACAACGTACTCGTACTCTCGGGCACTCTCAACTCGACAAATTGATTGACCGTAGTCAACCCCATTGTCTAACGTGCACACCCACTGGTGCACCCATAATGCAACAATATTGGGGTGTCACCCGACCTACTCTAGGACTACTCTCTAGCAATGTCCAACCACAAACTACCGTCCGCACTCCAACTATGGTCCGAACCCCAACCGTCCGTCACCAAGCAGACTTCAATCCATTACTTCGGATACTCACTCGTCACATCCCGTGACGCTAAACACCAACTACTAGTCAAGTCAAACACGATTGACCCACAGCCTAGGTGTTTGGTTCTTACACCCTCTTGAACTCCTAGTTGTCACAACACTCCTCGTCGTCCCACCTAGGGACAAATCCAAGATGGTGACATCCATGTTCATCCCATGTCATCCCCTAACACTCAGCACCACCTACGTGACCTCGGAGTATCCATCTCCGATGCGGAATCAAGTACTCCTCTCATCGTCTCAATCGCAACTTATCTTGATTCCGATGTTCCAATCACGTTGGAAACATGTGTCCTTTCCAAATACTGGGCTCACTCAACACCGGAACATTTCTCACGTCCTCAATCACGCACATCTCGTACCTTTAATCAATCTGATCCAACTCTGACTCACAGAATTGATCGGAAACCACTAACATCGGTCGGTAGGCTAAACAGATCGCAACGTCTGTCGTGATCTGAAGCCAAATCTCTGCGTACTACCAAATCTAACCAACCGACCATACGTCATAAGACGTCACTTACGTCATCCATTCATATATGGATCTCACGTTTCACCTCAACGTTACAACTTCTGAGTACACCCTTGCGACTCAATCTCGTAGAACTGGGGGAACTAGTCTCCATTACTGGGGAAACTGGTCTCCATACCAAGTACTCCCGTACCTCGCACTGAGCCCCTCGGGATCCTCTCTGTCCCACTTATAATCATCGCCTTCACTAGAGCGTGGCAAGTATGCCAACACCCAACGTCAACATCTAATTCTGCAATCTGACTCAGCCGTCACCGAGTCGAATCCAGAATCACTGCTCATATTGTGCGTCACTCACGCATCTCGTATCATTGTCACGATTGACGAATCCTATCGTCACAATCGTCACAGTAACCTGAGTCTATCCAACTCGATAAGACTCGATCACGTCCATTGATAGTAGCGTTTGTCACATTCTCGTGCAGATCAATGTCCAAAACGTTATGCTATCGAACTCTCAATCCATACGGTAGTCTCACCGCCGGTACCAACTTCTCAACACACAACATCCACCGATCGGTCCACCTCTGAATCCGATCACAAGTACCACACTCTTGGTAACTTGTCCAATCAATCACTAACCAGGGTTAGCACAAACCCCGGCTACCCGCTGCAGCCCAACCATCCTGACCGATCCCTCGATCTCGACTCCGAAGAGTCGTCATACGCTAATACTGGTACCCAACCAGCCAATAACTACGCTCTGAGGATCTCGTTCTCTCGTAACTCTACGGCTCTCAGCCGCTGGCCTCCACAAGAACAGGCCATACTCCGGGTCCTATACTGCACAAGCGTTACGTGCAATCACATCCTATTGCGTCACACCACTACTACTCCGGCATCTCCTTCCAATCGACATCCCACCGGGATTTGACACATCGAAACATGGCAACACATGCCAAATAGAATCACACGTTCCTATTCCCAATTGTCGTGACTGTAGTCGTACATGGTCATCGTAAATTGGGCGACCCTGACCTCTTACCACACTGGTATTAATCCATACATCCTCTATCCGACATGACACTACCGTTGAGCGGTCACGACTCTCAAGTCGTCATACGGTCTCTGCTGATCTACTGGATCCTACTCACCAGTAACGATACGGCTCTAAACCGTTGGATTCACACGAATACTGATCCTCCTAGGGATCCATTTCCTCAAAACAAGTGGCATGCACGGTAGGGAATGCCAATCGAAACTCGAACTAACGTATCACGTGCTAAACACCATCTAACTAAGGTTCGATTCTATCAAATCCTCGTACTCATACCCTAACTATCAGGTTGATGACGGGCTATTACGACTTCAGAGACATCACATCCTCGACCTGCGCGCACTCCACGCTCTGATACCAGCTGGTATCAGAGTACCATGAGTATCAAATGAGCCAACCACGCTCTGATACCAATTTGTCAGGACCGGTCGCAAATCCCCCGGGATTAACATGGGACCCACCTGATCCCGTCTGACACCACGTGTCAGACTAGGGAAAATTCCATCTCTGCCCTCGTCGGGGCTATCAGAGTGCATCAGGATTGTAGGAGGAGGGGATTGATGTCTCGTCTCTGCTACAGCCCGCATCCGTGATCAACCTGAAGGGCATTAAAACATTAAAAGTCGTGAGTGGACAAAAACAATCTTTTAATAAAAACATTTTCATACAAAGACATTTATGCCCTTCAATAAAAGCATATGCATGCATTCAAATACCGTTTAGCAAACGTTCATAAAACACTTTGAAAACATTCTCAAAATCTTACAAGGGTTCATGCCTGGCCCCATAAACCGTCATGACCCATAAATCCATTTGGGTCCCTGACCCGAAATCACAAGTCAAAACCCGTAGGTCAAATCAATAGGGACTCAGCCCAAATCACATCACACGGGTCTCAACCCAAAACCTTTCTCAGTGAAATACCAAAACATACCATACGGGGTCTCTGCCCCAAACCACTTTCCAAAATATAAAATATGGAACACGGGGTCTCTGCCCCCAAATCACTTTCATAAAACCTCGTATGTACCGACATACGTATAACCCATCCGCGGCACTTCCGAGTGCAGTACGCAAAGGTACAACATAAAGCCGAAAACCTCGAAAAATGTGCAAATATGTCGATCCTAAGTTACCACAAACAAATGCACTCATGTCATCACAAAACATATTCTAAAACAATTATAAAACATTTAAGCATGCATCAATTTCGAAAGCAAGGTCCACCCACAGACCGTCCGAAGCCGAGCCTCGATACGCGTGTCATAATCGTCTCTCGGGTCAAACGTTGCCTCCGGGATTCCCGAACCTGTCCAAATTCATTTAGAGGGTTACTAATAGCCTCATTAACCTCTCATTGAAGTCCCATAATTTTCCCGATTTTCTAACTATTTTTAAACCGAACCTAAACCTTCGAACAACCCGAAACCTATTGAAACGATGTCTGATTGGCACGAGACCAGTCCCAAAATGTTCGTTACATCGAATAGATGATTTCATATGTTGAACACTTCCCCAAATTACTGTTCACGCACCCTCACGCGCCCCAAGAAGTCCCTATGCACTATTCATCATCTTCCACACACAGCCTGTAACGACCCGTCCCGAATATCGGGATTTAATATTATTTAATTGTGATTTACTAATCTGGGATTAGTTGGGCGATTTCGGACGAATTGTGCAAAATGACCGTTTTGCCCCTGGGCGTGGGCAAGACGTTGACTTTTAATTCGGATGGTCAAATGGACTTTGACCGATGACCGTGACGTAGTTCGGGACGTCACGAGTTCATAGACAGGTGGCACGTTCGATTCCGACGTTCGTGGTGAAAGTTATGATGTACGGAAGTCCAGGGGCGTTTTCGTAATTTGGACGATATAAGGGGGAAATGTTGACTTTTTGATCGGGATGCCCGATGGCCGAGGACCGAGGACCGTTAGGAAGGTCTCGATGCCCTGAGTTCGTAGACAGGCGGCACGCATCAATCGGAGTCCGTATGACCGAGTTACGGGTCAGGATGCGTGAGGGGCATTTTGGTAATTTTCTGCACAAGGGCAGAATTGTAATTTTCTTCACGGGACACTGTTCCATTGAAGTAGCCGTGAGGTGGATGCTTTGTGCGATCGATCCCTTGTTTTGTTTATGATTTAATTGAGTTAATTGGACCAGTATGAGGTGGAATTGCACATGTTTGGTGCTGGCAATCGATCAAAAGGACATGGGCACTGGTTGTTTAATGTTTTCGGGTCTGTGCAGGGGAACCTTGCACAGTCATTTGAGGACACTTTTGGACGCCTTTAACGGCTGAATTGAATTAAAAGAATGGTGAGTGAGTCGAGAGCGGTTCACTGAGATTGAGAATGAGAGGAATGAGTGAGTTTGGGGCTGAAATTCTCTGAAAACCCGAAACTGGGTTCTGGGGAATTCAAATTCGAATTTCCAGTTTCAGGCCAGCCCAAGCCTAATTGATGAGTGTTTGAGCTTCCTGGAACTTCAACGAGTCGAACCAGATCAAATGGGGCAAGCTTGGGAGCTCCTAGGGCCGTGAACGGACATGGTGGACGGCCGGAAAACTCGAGCTTGAGTTGTGACGATTGAGGTATTGTCGAGTTAAATTAATGATGCTAATTAGTTCGTAGTGGTCCTTATTAACTTCCTGTGAAGTTAATTTGATTTTGGTTAAGGATTGGAGGAGCTCTGGTGATCGACCCGTTTTGGGTGATCACGGGTTGTCGACAAGATTGATCGACGGTTGATGCTAATCATGGACGCAGAACTGAAATTGGTGGATTGGTGATTGTTGTAGGATCAAGAACGGATGGAATTGTTATCGAATTGAGGGTGTTTGAAACGGATCCTATCGCGGGTAATCTGACCCGTTTACCAGTCATTCGGGTGAAGAAGGAGCACTGTAGCAGGCGCGTGGCTTTCACGCGCAGCCACTCACGGCGGCGCGTGACGGCGCGTGGGCACGAATCTCGAGGTGAGGTCAACATGACTTTTATCCTATACATTGTAACGAACATTTTGGGATTGGTTTCGTGTCGATCGGACACCGTCTCGATATTGTTCGGGATGTCCGAAGGTTTTAAATCCAATTTAAAAATACTTAAAAATTCGGGAAAATTACGGGGCTTGAATAGGATGTTAATGATGAGGTTAGTGATCCTCTAAATTGATTTGAACAGGATTGGGAGTCCCGGTGATAGTGAGGTGGCCCGGGAGGGCCTATGGCACGCGTATCGAGGCGCTCGGTTAAACGGTCTGTGAGTGGACATTGGTTTTATAAATTCGATGCATGCATAACTGTTTCATGATTGTTATAATTGGGATTATATGATTTATTTTGGATATCAGTGAATTTATATGTTTTCACGCTTTTCGAGGCGATTTACGTGTTTGCACGTGAATCGAGGTTTTCTGGATTTGCACTGATTTCCATAAATATGGATGGATATGATTTCATGAAACGGTCACGGATTTGATAATGTGAAATCGGGCCAGGGGCCCAGTTAATTTGTTGAATCGGGCCAGGGGCCCAATTGAATTATGAAATCGGGTCAGGGGCCCAGTTAACTTATGAATCGGGCCAGGAGCCCAGTTGACTTGTATATGTGATTTCGGGTCGGGGACCCTAAAATGGAATTGAATGAACTATTTCGGATTTGATTCAACTATTTGGACTTATGACGGTTTTATGGAAATTCGGGGCAGGGCCCTTGTGATATTTTGGAAATGAATAATAAAATGTGTTCCATAAAACCATCTCGATATGAGGATATTTATATCCTGGTCTCCTCCAAGTGTCGGGGACACTGGAGAAGTCACGGTGCATTGCCTGCGAGGGCTCATTGTACGGAGCTACCGGACCGTATAGTGATCCAGGAGCAGGATTGCTAGACGTCATGGACGTCAGACATCGGGGATGTCAGAGATATGGACCCGGTGAGACCCCGGGCAGCACGCGTTGCTTAATACCGTGAGATATGACGTCTGGAACGTCAAGCGTCTAGGACGCTAGGCATCGGGGATGCCGGAGATGGAAAAATAATAAATGAATATTACTGGATTGATGAAATAACTCTTGGATTTACTTTTGGAAATTGAAAATATGCTTTGGTTTCCGGGCTAAGGCCCTAATGGTTATTTCTAAATAAATATGGGATTATTGGTTTTGGTGCATGCATATGATTTTACTGAGGGGCATAAATGTCTTATAAATGTTTTAAGCAGACTTGTTTATTTTCGTCCACTCACAGCTTTTGGTTTTTAATGCCCTTCAGGTTGATTCCGGATACAACTGCAGCAGAGACTTGAGCATCGCACACCTCCTCCATCGATCCTTACGCACTCTGGAAGCCCGTTTGGGCAATGGCAATCGGTTATCCCTTGTCTGGCGCCTCTTGTCAGACGGGAGCACGTCACATTCCATGGTAATCCCGGGGGGATTGGGATGGGTCGTGTCAAGTGGTATCAGAGCAGGTTTTGCTCTTTTGTGCGCGAAGGACGAGGGTGTGATGTCTCTTTGGGCTGTTGTTCCGTTGTCAACCTGATAGATAGTTTTGGGTTGTATGGTGAATTGGGTGTGTTTGGCCCGATACGCCGTGCATGGTTGCGATTCAACCCAGGTGGGGTTGTATACGATTAACTGGTAATGTGGGACCGTCGGTTCGGTCATGAGATGGTGGATTGTTGTGCCACTGGGCACAGCTAGGTTCAGGGAACCCCATTTGATTGGAAATGTGAAACTCAGTTGAGTATTGGTCTAAGTCTTGGACCCTAGTAGTGTTGGCTAGTGTACGGGTGTTGGTGCATCGGAGTTAGCCGATGACCTTCGTGGTGGAACCCACGAAGGAACCCACGTTGAATTGACGTTTGGATTGGATTGGACGTCTATACGATGTCAGGACCGCAGAGTCGGTCAGGTTGTGGATTTTACTGCAGAAGGCAGTTGGGTTCGGTGGAACCCTAGGGTGTGACCTTGGAACCCTAATTTATAATTGATGGACCGAAAGGTGAACCTTAAGTGAGAATTTGTGCTGCGACGAGCGGCTGAGGTCATGGATGACCATGTGGATGACTCTAGTGAGTCTAGTCTGGATGATGGGATTCGATCCACGGATGCGGTTATGAGATAAAATATGGAATCCCGTGTTGGATCGAATAGTAGTGTGATGTGTGGATACGGATCTTGACAACGATGACTGTTGGTCGACAGTTGTGTCGAGATGACTGGCTATCGAGGGTATTTAGTGTGGTTTTAATACTTGGGGATGTTCAGGGAACGTCCATTATCCTGATGGGCCAGTGGTCAAATTGGAGGTACCCATAGTCGTGGGGTACGAGTGGTGTTACGGGATCGTCGTTCGTAATGAACGGAGATCCAGGGTAACAACTTTGCACACTGTGTGCTAGCATGGGTGTTCGTGTGCTAGCATGGGTGTTCGTGTGCTATGTATGGATGTTGGTATGGTGATACCTTTATGCCAATACTGGTATGGATGCCTGTGTGCTGATACTAGTGTTGATGATGGTGCGTTGGTGCTGGTACTAGCGCTGGTGCTGGTGACAGTAATTGTGATGACGATGAGCCACCAGTTGGGGTGTGACTCTGTCATGATGAACAGATGATTGGTATCTGCGACTCAGTGGTGGTTGAGTCTTGGACTGGATGGGATCCAGTGGAGGTTGTGTCGTGTTGGGATAAGTCCTAACAGATTTATGATGACAAGTGATGAATGGATAAAATGGTATGATTGAAACTTGGGGAATCTAGGGACGATGTTCCCTATGTCATGCGAGTTGGTGGATTTGGGGAGTTGTGGTCAACTCCGAGATTGGTAAGTTTGTGTACTGCTTATATCCCCTGAGAATACAAGGAAATTATTGGAATTGGAAAAGTCGGGGAAACCATTCGTGGTATTGATGTGGGATTTGGTGATTATGAATCACTTGGAACCTGAGGATTGAACCTGTTAAGGTCGAGATGTGAGACGGAAGCTGTGTGGTATGTACATCCAGGCAGAGTTGAGGAAATTTCCGTTCGGAATCGGGGTGTGTGCATACATGACTATTGGCGGACGTGAGGTCCGAGTAATGAATTGATTTTGGACACGTGGTGGTCCAAGTGAGGTATGGACGTGGGAAGTCCCGTGGTTGGACTTGACATCTCATTGGGAGCATGTCTGTTTCCAACATGGTTGGAACTCTCTATCCGGGGAGAGTTGTGATTGGGAGACGAGGGAAGTGCTCGTTTCCACACCGGTGATTGGTATTCCGAAGTCTTTGGGGTTGACTTCTTATTTCCTGCCGTGGCAGGTGATGATTGTTGCTACCAGTACGTTGAGCGTGTATTGGTAGGTGGACCCATGTTTGGCTTGGGTTCATTGGACACAAGCAGTTGTGTATGATTTTGGATTTGGCGGTGAAATGCGAGGTCATCTTTCCACCAAGGGAAATTTGGCGAAGGATTCAACTGAGGGTGTAAGACCCTACGATCAGCTTTCAGATGGATTGTTAACTGCGTGGGCATGCGTGGATCCTAGGTGGATCTGATTTGAGATGTTGTCGACTTTGGTCGATGTGACGATCTAGGATCGTGATGTTACTTGTCGAGTGACGTAGCGATGGATCTGGGTTGTGGTCGTGATGATCCAGATTGGATGAGAGTTATCACTCTTACCTTGGTATGTGAATCGTAAATGACGGGACTGAACTTCTTCTCGGAGTGAAGTCCATATGGTTTGTGACTTGGTTGAGTAGGTTTCCGATGTGGTCGGATTTTGTCAACCTTTGACGTGTGGATATTGGGATGGGCTTCCCTATGAAGTAAATCGAGTGTTTTGGAGAGGCAACCGATAGGTTCGGTTTTGTTACGTCTTGGTGGACGTAAACGAGATTTTGGGTTTTGGAATCGAATTTCTGGGTGACGATTCAGGATTCGATTGCGAAGCTCGAAAATGGATTACTGGATTTGGGTGCGGAATGGTTATTCCAATGCTAGCTTACGGAATAATGATTTCGGATTCGGATTTGGAAATGGATTAAATATGTGATGTTTGGGTTTGGATTCGGAATTTCTTACGAAATTGCGGATTCGGATTCGGAATTGGAACTAGATGACGGGTGGAGTTCGTTTTGTCTCATGTTGGTTTGAGCAAATGTGCTCCATTACTAGAACGTGTTTGGCTATAACCTGGGTGGCTATAGTCAGATTGATGGATTGAGGTACGTACAGGGTACGTTGTACGAGGATTGATACTGGTTAGGCTGAGTGGTGCCTAATGGCGGTACATGGGATGTACCAGTGGTGTGTAACTAATGTGTTGGTAATCGGATTGGTTCTGATATCATTTGTTTGGCTATATTGTGGACTGGACATTGGATACTGTGCGCTGGGCAGAGTGATTTTGTCAGGGTTCAGTGATTGTATGAGCAGGTGCTCTTAGCCATGGTTGGCTTATGGAACCCTAGTACTGAGATGTGTGTCACTGCTGTGCTGGTATTCAATGTGTTCCAGTTACACCACTTGATTGAGTAAGTTGGCGGTATACGTACACTCAGCATGAGTGAGTTGGTGGTCAGAGTAACCACGAGTAGCCTTGCGTGATGCTACTACGCCGTCATATTTTCCAGCGTTTTGGTTCGCTGAGGGAGTCGGCGATTATGGACATTGAGATTTATTTATGTCGCAGGATGGGCTTGCCCTGCGAATTGAGATCATGTGGTTGATCTTGCGCTACATCGAGAGTGATGTAGTACGTGGTGTTGTCACGGATAGACAGATGGTTGGGGCTTTATCAGGGTGGTAAAGTTTTGTGATGACAGTTTGACTAGTGGTGTCAGCATGGACTGACAAATGAGATTTGGTGACTCCCGGCGGGAGCAAATGTAAGGATTTATTGGCAATGGAAAGGAACCATCTAGCTGAAGGAGTCAGCTAAATGGTTAGGCGATTTTATCGCGGATCAGGTGATCATTTCCACTCGAGGTGGTCGAGTGTTGTTGCTATTATGACGTATGACTGAGGTGGTATGTCTGGGTACAACGAGGCTGGTGTTGTCCCAGTATGTGGGTGTACAAGTGTACACAGATGTGTGGTCGAATTGTTTCCACAAGGTGGTTGTGGAATAAGGTTATTGGTAATTTCGAGGACGAAATTCTTTAAGGAGGGAAGGTTGTAACGACCCGTCCCGAATATCGGGATTTAATATTATTTAATTGTGATTTACTAATCTGGGATTAGTTGGGCGATTTCGGACGAATTGTGCAAAATGACCGTTTTGCCCCTGGGCGTGGGCAAGACGTTGACTTTTAATTCGGATGGTCAAATGGACTTTGACCGATGACCGTGACGTAGTTCGGGACGTCACGAGTTCATAGACAGGTGGCACGTTCGATTCCGACGTTCGTGGTGAAAGTTATGATGTACGGAAGTCCAGGGGCGTTTTCGTAATTTGGACGATATAAGGGGGAAATGTTGACTTTTTGATCGGGATGCCCGATGGCCGAGGACCGAGGACCGTTAGGAAGGTCTCGATGCCCTGAGTTCGTAGACAGGCGGCACGCATCAATCGGAGTCCGTATGACCGAGTTACGGGTCAGGATGCGTGAGGGGCATTTTGGTAATTTTCTGCACAAGGGCAGAATTGTAATTTTCTTCACGGGACACTGTTCCATTGAAGTAGCCGTGAGGTGGATGCTTTGTGCGATCGATCCCTTGTTTTGTTTATGATTTAATTGAGTTAATTGGACCAGTATGAGGTGGAATTGCACATGTTTGGTGCTGGCAATCGATCAAAAGGACATGGGCACTGGTTGTTTAATGTTTTCGGGTCTGTGCAGGGGAACCTTGCACAGTCATTTGAGGACACTTTTGGACGCCTTTAACGGCTGAATTGAATTAAAAGAATGGTGAGTGAGTCGAGAGCGGTTCACTGAGATTGAGAATGAGAGGAATGAGTGAGTTTGGGGCTGAAATTCTCTGAAAACCCGAAACTGGGTTCTGGGGAATTCAAATTCGAATTTCCAGTTTCAGGCCAGCCCAAGCCTAATTGATGAGTGTTTGAGCTTCCTGGAACTTCAACGAGTCGAACCAGATCAAATGGGGCAAGCTTGGGAGCTCCTAGGGCCGTGAACGGACATGGTGGACGGCCGGAAAACTCGAGCTTGAGTTGTGACGATTGAGGTATTGTCGAGTTAAATTAATGATGCTAATTAGTTCGTAGTGGTCCTTATTAACTTCCTGTGAAGTTAATTTGATTTTGGTTAAGGATTGGAGGAGCTCTGGTGATCGACCCGTTTTGGGTGATCACGGGTTGTCGACAAGATTGATCGACGGTTGATGCTAATCATGGACGCAGAACTGAAATTGGTGGATTGGTGATTGTTGTAGGATCAAGAACGGATGGAATTGTTATCGAATTGAGGGTGTTTGAAACGGATCCTATCGCGGGTAATCTGACCCGTTTACCAGTCATTCGGGTGAAGAAGGAGCACTGTAGCAGGCGCGTGGCTTTCACGCGCAGCCACTCACGGCGGCGCGTGACGGCGCGTGGGCACGAATCTCGAGGTGAGGTCAACATGACTTTTATCCTATACATTGTAACGAACATTTTGGGATTGGTTTCGTGTCGATCGGACACCGTCTCGATATTGTTCGGGATGTCCGAAGGTTTTAAATCCAATTTAAAAATACTTAAAAATTCGGGAAAATTACGGGGCTTGAATAGGATGTTAATGATGAGGTTAGTGATCCTCTAAATTGATTTGAACAGGATTGGGAGTCCCGGTGATAGTGAGGTGGCCCGGGAGGGCCTATGGCACGCGTATCGAGGCGCTCGGTTAAACGGTCTGTGAGTGGACATTGGTTTTATAAATTCGATGCATGCATAACTGTTTCATGATTGTTATAATTGGGATTATATGATTTATTTTGGATATCAGTGAATTTATATGTTTTCACGCTTTTCGAGGCGATTTACGTGTTTGCACGTGAATCGAGGTTTTCTGGATTTGCACTGATTTCCATAAATATGGATGGATATGATTTCATGAAACGGTCACGGATTTGATAATGTGAAATCGGGCCAGGGGCCCAGTTAATTTGTTGAATCGGGCCAGGGGCCCAATTGAATTATGAAATCGGGTCAGGGGCCCAGTTAACTTATGAATCGGGCCAGGAGCCCAGTTGACTTGTATATGTGATTTCGGGTCGGGGACCCTAAAATGGAATTGAATGAACTATTTCGGATTTGATTCAACTATTTGGACTTATGACGGTTTTATGGAAATTCGGGGCAGGGCCCTTGTGATATTTTGGAAATGAATAATAAAATGTGTTCCATAAAACCATCTCGATATGAGGATATTTATATCCTGGTCTCCTCCAAGTGTCGGGGACACTGGAGAAGTCACGGTGCATTGCCTGCGAGGGCTCATTGTACGGAGCTACCGGACCGTATAGTGATCCAGGAGCAGGATTGCTAGACGTCATGGACGTCAGACATCGGGGATGTCAGAGATATGGACCCGGTGAGACCCCGGGCAGCACGCGTTGCTTAATACCGTGAGATATGACGTCTGGAACGTCAAGCGTCTAGGACGCTAGGCATCGGGGATGCCGGAGATGGAAAAATAATAAATGAATATTACTGGATTGATGAAATAACTCTTGGATTTACTTTTGGAAATTGAAAATATGCTTTGGTTTCCGGGCTAAGGCCCTAATGGTTATTTCTAAATAAATATGGGATTATTGGTTTTGGTGCATGCATATGATTTTACTGAGGGGCATAAATGTCTTATAAATGTTTTAAGCAGACTTGTTTATTTTCGTCCACTCACAGCTTTTGGTTTTTAATGCCCTTCAGGTTGATTCCGGATACGACTGCAGCAGAGACTTGAGCATCGCACACCTCCTCCATCGATCCTTACGCACTCTGGAAGCCCGTTTGGGCAATGGCAATCGGTTATCCCTTGTCTGGCGCCTCTTGTCAGACGGGAGCACGTCACATTCCATGGTAATCCCGGGGGGATTGGGATGGGTCGTGTCACAGCCGACTGGTCCGGCCGGTTCACCTGGTTTGGCCGGTCCAACTGGACCGGGGTGACCGGTTCACGGCTCTAGAGTCCCCATTTTTCATCCTACTTCTTCCTGTCTACGGATTCATATCGTCCCGATCTACGTAATGGTCTTCGGCCCTCGGCCATTAGACTTCCCGGGTCAAAAGTCAACTTTTGGCCCAAATTACCAAAATGCCCTTGAACTTCCGAACGTCATAACTTTTTCTTCGGACGTCGGAATCGATCGTCCCACTTGTCTATGAACTCATGACGTCACGAACTATGTCATGGTCATCGGCCAAAGTCCTTTTGACCGCCTGAATGAAAAGTCAACGATTTGCCCATTTTAGGGGTAAAATCGTCATTTCGCCCGAACATCCGCTAATCTTCGTCTAATCTCTGATTAGTCTTCGATTAGCGAGGCTAATTCGTCATTAATTCTTAGTTAATCCCGTTAATCTGGGACGGGTCGTCACACGGAAATCCATTTTCAAGTTCCATACCGAATCCCGAATCGTCATCTAGAAATCCGATTCTAAAACCCGAAATCACGTTCAAAACCACTTTTCTGAACTGGGCTTAGAGCTCGAAATCACTTTCCAAAATCCATTTTAAATCATTGGAATCAAATCCTATTTCAAATCCCGAAATCAAATCATTAAAACCATGTTCAAATCACAACATTGATCGAAATCCCGTAAAACACGCAATTCCGTAAATATCTCGAAAAACTTGTAAAACCGTAAACCATCAAGATCATAAATCAAATCATAGAATCAAGTATAGAAATCATATAAAAGCATATATGCATGCATCGTAAGTTTGAAAGCAAATTCCACTCACAGACCATTTCGCCGCTTCCTCGATACGCGTGCACTTACGCCGTTCCCAGCCAATCCACTATCATCGGCTTTCCCGAACCTGTCCAAGTCCCATAATAAGGTCACTAACTACTTTATTAAGCTTCTACTAGATCCCCATAATTTTTCCAAAATTTTAACTATTTTTAAAGAAGGCCTAAAACCTTCGGACAGCCCGAAACATATCGAGACGATATCCGATCGACTCGAAACCAGCGCCAAAATGTTCGTTGCATCAAATGCTTTAAAAGTTGTGTTGGAAACTTCCCCAAAAGGGGCCCCACGCGCTGCCCAAAGGGGCTGCGCGTGGGAGCCACTCACTGGCACTATTCATTATCTTCAACCCGTGATCAACCGGTTCAGACCGGTCCAACAGTCCAGCTGGTTCAACTGAACCGGCATGACCGGTTCAAGTCAATTCCTTCATTATTTCCAACCCGTTTTTAGTCCAAGTAACTCCTAACTCATCGTTAAACCATGCCCTAATGATCTAAGACCTCAAAATATTCTAAATCAAACGAAAAACTTACCTTATTGTATAATGAATATGACGAGTAAACTGGCCCCAAACGCTTCTTTGTTTCCGGCAACCTTAGCCCGCTGTTGGTCTCAAAACCGTACGCAAAACCTTAAAACAACCTTCAAATCTCCAATCCAATCATTCAAACCCATCCAAAATTCCTAAAAGCCAATATCCAAGTTTGGACCTGAATACGTACCTGTTCATGGTGGTGCCGACCACCATCCATGGTGGCCTCCCTTCCTATCCCTGTCGACTTGTCAAAACGTCCAAAACCTCCCCCTAATAATCAAATATGATCAATAATCATTTCAGCCAAAGTTACCATCCTTAAAGCAAAATAGGACAGACGTTGTTCTTACCCTTATTCTCACCGCCGTACACGGCGACCTTCACAGCAGCACCACCACCTTCCTCATCGTTTGTTCTTCCTTTTTCCTTCACCAAGTATTCTTAATCGATGAAGAATCAAGGGTAATGGTTTCACGTTTCCCCTTGCTCTGTTTCACGGGTATCAGAGCCACCGTCCGTGACAGCTCAACACCGTGGCGCCACTCTACTTCACCTTTCTAGTTTCTCTAATTACCACGTTTCTTATACCATAGTTCACTCTGATTTTCACCCAGTCACACACTCACACAGCACCGGGCTCTTCTCTCTCAACTACGACAGAATGCACGACTCACATCCCCCCTGCCCTATTTTTAATCGATCACATTATGGGAAAGGGCTGGAACCAACCAGAAATAATCCACGTGTCTTCATTTCCAAAATGTCTGGTGAAATATCCAATTCCTTACGGACACTTGTCCCTCTCTGGTTGCTCACACATTCCAAAGGTGGCCCAAAAGACCATTTTGCCCCTAGTGCTTAAATTACCATTTTTCCCTTCACATACTTAGACTCGTAACTCAACCGTCCGATATCCGATAAAGGCGTGCCGTCTGTCGTTAGAATCAAGGCATCAAGACCTTCCTAACAGTCCTCGAAGTTCATGAAAATTCCATATCGTATGAAAAGTCAACAAATTGCCCATTTTTAACGAAATTACCGAATTGCCCTTGGACTTCCGAACGTCATAACTTTTCCCTCGAATGTCAGAATCGGACGTGCCACCTGTCTATGAACTCGTGACGTCCCGAACTACGTCAAGGTCATCGGTTAAAGTCCATTTGACCACCCGATCAACAAGTCAACATTTTGCCCAATTCCAAGGGCAAAATTGTCATTTAGCACCGTTCGTCTGAACACCTCCAACTAATCACCGATTAACTTCACTAATCTGTCGTTAACAACTAATCTAATCCCGGTTCCCGAGATGGGTCGTTACAATCTACCCCCCTTAAAGAATTTCGTCCTCGAAATTCCGAATCTCGTACTTCCGTAACTAACTGGGGAAATCTAACTAGTCCCACACCTGGGTCTCCTACCCGGTGTTTAGCACCTGCCAATCCGAAGTAGCCTGACAGTGCCCGAACTATCACCACATCTCTCCCAGTGAATCAACTCAACCAACTTTTAGTTCATCAGGAGATCGTCCCAAAAGCACTAGGGTCATCACAATTCCATCTCATTCCCACAATATTTCCACCACCACATCAGCCGACACTCACGGCTTAACTATCATTAGGTAAGCACCACTGCTATCAGGTTTAACTCTCCTGACTCCCTTCGAGTCGAGCGTACCTCGTACCAACGTCCCAGAATATCTTGTAAGTCCGCCGTCAACAAACACAAATCTCAAGTACGGCATCTACCAGTCTCGGCACGCCAATGCATCAAGATTCGTACCATGTTCCATATTACTTCCGTCAGCGATCCGTGCCGACCTTACCGAAGTCCCAACATACTCGTCCAAACCCCTAATTCAGCCAATCATCTAACAAGTGGTTCCACTAACCACTAACACAGACAACCTGTAAAAACACCATAAATATTCCATTTTATCTCTCCAATACTGAGCCCTAAAATAAACCGGTTTAACCATGATCGACAACTCAAAGTCAGGGTCCCACCAGTCACTCATGGCTCTGAGCATCCAGCTCATGTCAGTATTCATCACATATCACTCTAGATCCCCTGGATCCAATCCACAAGCTCCACTAAACTCCATCAAACTGGAACACGCCGATCATCCATCTAATCACAACATCCCTCGGCACTAAGCCGATTACCCACACTCCTATCAGAACATCACGCTGCACGTCCGAGTACATCAGCATGATTCCGACCACTGCAGCACCAGTACATACACAATCCAAGTACATGCACCAGTTTCCACCAACTAGGACCACAGTGCATACCATCAACCGCACGCAAGGACAACCCTATGAACTTAAATAAAACAAAGGTATTGTAGAATACCTCAACATAGCTCATAGAGTATATCCTCACGTACTTCCAAAATATCAACTCAAATCTACTTCCAAATTTTCCGGTCTCCTAGGTCGCTCGGCCAGTATGAATCTCAAGCTCCTCTTATTATGTACACAGGGCAGACCCTGTACTAGATCCAAATACGATACTCATACGTCTGTGAGACGGACCACACATGTCCTGCACAATTCCAAGGTGGTCAAGCTATCCATCTTGTGTCTCATAGGCATCCTCCTGTTCCACAACTACTCAAACCTGTCAGAAGCAAAATAATCCTGATCCACACACTCCTAAGTTGATCCTACTGACTAGGTTTCAGACCTCTGCATCCAATCAATCTTATAAACCACACATCTAGATTGTGGGTTGTAACGACCCGTCCCAAATTCCATGATTAGATTAGTGACTAATCACGATTAGTAAGGCTAATCCGTGATTAGTAGAGCGAAATCGGACGAGCGATGCGAAATAACCGTTTTGCCCTTGAGGGTGGCAAAACGTTGACTTTTTAATCGGGCGGTCAAATGGACTTTGACCAATGACCGTGACGTAGTTCGTGACGTCACGAGTTCATAGACAGGTGGCACGTTCAATTCCGACATTCGAGGAGGAAGTTATGACGTTCGGAAGTTTAGGGGCATTTTGGTAATTTGGATGAATAGGAGGTCAAATGTTGACTTTTTGACCGGGAGGTCCGATGGCCGAGGGCCGAAGACCGTTACGTAGATAAGGACGATACGAATCCATAGGCAGGCGGCACACTGAAATCGGACTTCGAACGGGAGAGTTATGGGTCACGGAAGTTCGATTTCACTATGCACGAACTTCGAGACGGGGATATTTCGGCGAAATCTGATTGGGTGGATATTTTGGTGGGCCCCATGGATGAGTGACAAGTGTCACTCATCCCATTGCTTTGATCCCCCAAAATGTGGATCTAAATAATTAAATATTATTATTTTAATTATTTTATAATTAAACCTAACAACTATTAATCCTAACCATCCATTACCAACTAACTATCAATCCTCACCATCAATCTCTCCTTCTCTCATCAGCCATCCTCTTCTTCTTTGTTCCTTACCACCCGAAACCCATTATCCCATTTTTCTTCATTTTCTTCATCCTCCATTTTCAAACACCACACCATACACATACCACCACATCTCATCATTTTTCATCTTATGTGTGACGTGAGGAGGGACCGTGATGATGAGGACGCGACGGCGAGGACTCACGGCGGCGGACCACGGCGGGGGAACCCGAAAACCCGTGAGGTACATTTTACTCAAAATTTGGATTTTTAGTTTTAGGGGTTTTCGATGATTTCTAACGATTAGGAATGGTTTCTAGGGACCCTAGGAGTCTATTGGGATTGGATTCGAGGGTTAGGAAGGCCTGGAACGGCCGTGAACGGCGGAGGAAGTCACGGCCGCCATGGCTGGATTGAAGGTACGTGGTTTCGATGCTTTTCTTACATTTTAAGGTCATAGGACTGTAGTTTGGGTTGAGACGAAGAGAATGGGACAAACGGGGAGTGTTTTGGTGGCCGGAGCTGGGAGAACCGGCCGGGTCAAGCCGCGGGTCACGACGACCCGGTTGCAGACGTTCGGGTCGACCCGCGGGAGGGCAGGGATGACAGGTGACGTCATCCTGCTGACGTCAGCCTTGTCAGATCTGACAATGTCAGCTGACATGTCAGAAAATAGGCCAATAGGAGTGCGACACGTGTCACATGTCAGTGCACAGTCAGCACTGACATGTCAGTGACGTGGCCCAATCAGGGGCTGACACGTGGCACCGACGTGGACCAGTGCCGTGATGACACGTGGCACTGACAACACAGTAACGTGGACCAATGGGAGCATGACACGTGGCACCTGTCAGAGTCTGACATGTCAGATCTGACAGCTGTCAGATGACGTCATGCTGACGTCAGCGATGACGTCAGCAGGTACTGTAGAGGCGCGTGAAGCCCACGCGCAGCCACTTCGGGCGGCGCGTGAGGGCGCGTGGCAGGGAATCTGGGGAAGGTTCCAACATGTGAAATCTTCTATTCGATGTAACGAACATTTTGGGACTGGTTTCGTGTCGATCGGACACCGTCTCGATATGTTTCGGGGCATCGGAAGGTTTAGGTTAGGGATTAAAAATAGTTAAAAATACGGGAAAATTACGGGGCTTTGGTAGGAGGTTAATTAAGTAGTTAGTAACCTTCTATTACGATTTGGACAGGTTTGGGAGTCCCGGTGACGGTGATCGGCTCGGGGAGCCGTATGGCACGCAAATCGAGGCGGCAGCTCGGACGGTCTGTGAGTGGACCTTGTTTTCTAAATTGGTGCATGCATAAATGTTTATTATATGTTTTATTACTTGTTTGATGATGCCATGGGTGCATTTGTATGTGGTTACGTATAAGCACATATTTCGAGGTTTCGGCCTTATACGGTGCTTATACGGGTCTGTATGTCTTTATTGATTTAAATGAACTGGATTTGGATTTCAAAAGGATAAACTCGGGTATGAGACCCATTTGGTTTTGTCTCGGGCATATGACCTCAGATATCGGGCACGGTGCCCAACTGATGTCCTATGTTCGGGCACGAGACCCCGTCACTTTACGGTTTATGATTTCAGGTCAGGGAACCTTAAATGGAGTCCCAGGTTCATGACGGTTTATGGGAACCGGCATGAACCCTTGTTATGGTATTATGGTTCATGACGGTTTATGGGAACCGGCATGAACCCTTGTTGGTTATTACGGTACATGACGGTTTATGGGAACCGGCATGTTACCTGATTATGGGTATTATGGATTCATGACGGTTCAGGGGAACCGGTCATGAATGTTTATGTTATGTATATATATGTTCGTCTACCTTCCTTTACATGTTCTACTATCTCCTCCGGGGAGGGTCGTTGGCCTGGGTGGACCCCGGAGTAGTCACGGAGCACCGACTGAGTGGAGTCACCCCCCAGTTGGGTTCCTTACTCTCAGGAAGGCTATGGTTACTATTACCTCGGGTAGGGTCAGTGGTCTGCGGACATTGACCTTGACTTTGAGATGACTCGGATTGAGACCCGGGTAGCGCGCGCGTGGCTTTGGATACCGTGACAGGATTGGTTGTGTGACTTATATATATGTATGTGATGGATATATGATATATGATATGTGGTGTGTACAGGTGTGCACAGGATTTGGGCAGTGGCCCGTATGGTCGTTTTCATTGTGGTCCTTTCGACCTTGGTTTATATCTGCTTTGGGCTTAGTCCCACATATGGTTTGTTTTGGATAAATGGTTTTCGAATGCATGCATGCTTTTTAGTGGAGGGTACAAAGGTCTTCTCGTTAAAATGTTTTTATAAACTTTTGTTTTGTCCACTCACAGTTTTTAATGTTTTGACTGCCCTTCAGGTTGACATCGGATGTGGACTGTAGCAGAGACCGAGATATCACATGCCTCCTCCGGATCCTGGCGTACTCTGATAGCCCGGGAGGGCAAAGGACGAAAATATCCCTTGTCTGACACTTCGTGTCAGACGGGAGCAGGGTCATCCCGCACTAATCCCGGGGGGATTGGGATGGGTCCTGTCATGGGTTCTCTTCAATAACCTCATATCGATCAGTTATAGTCACTCCATTTCCATTCCCTTCTGTCATCCTCTAACGGAACTCTCAATGGTCCACAACTAGGATATCACAAGTCGTCTTGCCTTAATCCAACTTAACACAATCTGTTAGGGCCCACCCCTAATCCCGTAGGATTAAGGGCTAAACCCCGCTCCCGTCTGACTTACGTATGACACGAAGGCTAAACGAACGTCCAACCACCCTGTGACACGTAAGTCGGACAAGGGATTTTGGATCCTACCGTCCAAAAACTTCAGAACTTCCCCGAGTGCACAGAGTCTACTATGGATAGTACGGGTGATGTCTCCGACTCTCTCGATCGACAGCCCGCGCCGCAACAACTTGGAGGGTATCGGAAACACGAAAAGACTGTGAGTGGACAAAAATAAAGAATAAGTTTAAAAACAGTTCAATTTACGATTTTACCCTTCGTCGTTCTAGACCCAAATCTCACTCGTCCAACGTCCGATAAAGGCATGCCGCATATCGTTGTACTCAGGACGACGAGATCTACCTAACGGTCCTCGGTTTGCATGAAGAACCTTCGTCGTGCGAAAAGTCAACATTTGCCCCTCTTTTAACCAAATTATGAAAGTGCCCTCAACCTTCCAAACATCATAACTTCCTCCTCGGATGTCGGAATTGGGCGTGCCACCTGTCTACAGACTCGTGACGTCCCAAACTACGTCACGGTCATCGGTCAATGCCCAATTGACCGTCCGAACTAAAAGTCAACTTTTTGCCCATTCCAAGGGCAAAATCATCTTTTTTCGCCAAACGTCCAAAAGTAACCAACTAAACACCGAATAACCTAGCTAATCCGTCACTAATCACTTCGCTAATCCGGACTTCTGGGATGGGTGTTTTATAAATGGTTTCAAACATTGGGTTATGCATGCATGTTTTCAAAACGGAGGGCAAAACCCTGGTTTGTTTATTAAACAGTTTTTTATACTCTTTTTATTTTCTAGTCCACTCACACCTTCTGGTTTTTAAATGCCCTCCAAGTGGTGGTGATAGCGCTGGGGTTGATGTGAAGGCAGAAGAAGAGGCATAGAGTATTCTAGAGTTTTAACGGAGTTTCTGGCGTTTTTCGTTGTGCGTGTACTTTGAGTAGGATATCTGTCTTTTCGTTTTGTACTATGCTCTGTATGGTTGTTGACTTGTTAGACTTTGAATTCTCCCTTGTCTGGCAGTGTTTTATTTTTGGGTTTCGTGAGGTTGTTTCGGTCTTTTGTGTTGGGTTGTCAGACGGGAGCAGGGTTCACCTCGGTTATCGGGGTGATAATCGGGGTGGGTCCTGACACAATCCTACGGCACTCGCCACCCAGGCCACTCCCGACATCACCATTTACTCTTTCTATTCCTGAACACATCCACAAGTGTCCACAATCAGGGGGGGGGGTCACAAATCCTGACGTCCTAACAGTGAGTCTCCTAACTCAACTCCAGAGTACCTACCACACAACCTAATCACTACCTCGGAACCAGACACAGTATCTCATCGTATCAAGCTCAATATCTCCTAATTCCGATATTCCAACTACGATTCTTCATCCTCAAAGATACCACCTCCGGACTACCTATCCAAACGTCTGTTTACTTACTACACTGAGGCAGTCCACGTCTCCTATGGATCATACCCGCGTATCCCAGATCAAGTCAACTTACCAACCACTCACCTGTTGGTTATTCCCGTTTATGCCCATCCAAACGGGCATCAATCATCACTCCTTCTGATGATTGCATTCCAACCCTTTCGAGGTTTACCTTCGGGCACCTGCTAGAACACTAGTCACCAACTCTCGAAATCCTCAATCACTGACCTCAGACTCCCCAAGTACTACCCTCGAAGTCGCCACTCACAAAATGCCAACCTTGGCACCTGCTGACAGATGCCATCATGTCAGGGGAAAGTCTACTAAAACCAACCTCACGAATGGTTAAACCCCAACTATACAAACTTAGCCCCATTCAACCCAAAGCATAGGTCCACCGTGCTTCCGCTGCGCTACTCTGATCCACTAACAGTATCCTGACTGTTCGTCTCGAAACATAACCTACCAATGGTCATCAAATCTCCCAGCTCGATTAGTGGTTCGTTCCAGACACCATCACCTCACTACTGGCCACAACCTCAACTTGATGTTCCCATCCGATCGTTCACAAGTATCCCAACTTGTGGGATATCCTCTCTACTCTAGGACTCCCAGTTCATCAGTCCCGAACCTCTGCTCATTTCGAGTCAAATCCTTGAACTTCGCTCGAGTCGGGGGAACCAACATCCCTCGTCAGCCACAACTCTGAGCAACCAAATGCTCAACCAACACCGCAATCTTACTGGACTTGTCCAGAGAAATCCACCGACCATCTACTACCTCGGTTGCACCTAGCAGCACAATCTCCAGCAGCACAATCTCCAACTAAACACTTACTCTGGGGTTTCTTACTCAGGTAATCATAATCAAAACCAGTCATCTCACGGGGTTCCTCAAATCATCCTCGTCGTCCAAGTCATCCAAACCCGCAACTGCCACTGCTTCACTACAACCGTACCACTCGGGTCGTCACATCCGACTAAGACCATCCCTTATTGTAACTCCACACACCAACATCTACCAGTATCCAAGACTAGGGGAATTACCTCAAATCCACAAGGTAGTTTCCTGTACCCCGCCACTCGAGGCATCCGGCTACTTATAGCCGCGCAAATCCAGCTTAACCCAACTGACCAAAAGGTCATCAATCCATACTATCGTCATCTAAGCACCATCCGTGTAAGACCCATGTCCTGGAGGGAACGGTGAACAATCCCACATTCCTGCGAGGGGAAATGGTCTGGGAGAGGATGGTGGTGTGCCTTAAAGGTGTAGGCACACACCTATCTAGCACGAGGCCTTTTGGGAGCTCAAGTGGCTTTGGGGGGATTGGAACCCCAAAGTTAAGCGAGTTGAGGCTGGTGCAATTCCATGATGGGTGACCCCCTGGGAAGTTGCACCGTGAGCTCCCGAAAACAAAACCGTGAGGGCAAGGGCAAGGAGGCCCAGAGCGGACAATATCGTGCTAGATGAATCGGGACCTGACAGAAGAGGGTCGGGTCCGGACAATTTGGTATCAAAGCCAGACCCCGACCGGGAAGTGTGCCAGCGAGGACGCTGGGCCCTAAGGGGGGTGGATTGTAAGACCCGTGTCTTGGAGGGAACGGTGAACAATCCCACATTCCTGCGAGGGGAAATGGTCTGGGAGAGGATGGTGGTGTGCCTTAAAGGTGTAGGCACACACCTATCTAGCACGAGGCCTTTTGGGAGCTCAAGTGGCTTTAGGGGCGATTGGAACCCCAAAGTTAAGCGAGTTGAGGCTGGTGCAATTCCATGATGGGTGACCCCCTGGGAAGTTGCACCGTGAGCTCCCGAAAACAAAACCGTGAGGGCAAGGGCAAGGAGGCCCAGAGCGGACAATATCGTGCTAGATGAATCGGGACCTGACAGAAGAGGGCCGGGTCCTGACAATCCGACCCAACAGGCCACCGTCAACCGGCCTCCTCGGCCCACATAAACCATTAGCTCAATAGGCTACCATCGGGTCCCACAAGCCTATAGTCCGACCACCGAGCATCTCTAGTGTCATACATGTTAACTATTCCGGCCATAAGCCGACAAACATCATTCCATGCACCGCGTATCGAACGACTATCACCCTGGCACTAATAACCGCCGCTAACTAACCCCAAACGAACGTACAATCTCTATCGCATCCAAGTTGCTGACGGGCTGTTCCGCGTCGAGACATCACATCCACAGTAGCATCACACCACCCAAGTCGACGAACCAACGACTCTGGGAACCAAACCTCGCGCAGAACACACGAAACCTGCTCTGATACCAAGTTGACAGGACCCACCCCCAATCCCCCGGGATTAAGGGCTAAGTCCTGCTCCCTTCTAACTTACGCATGACACGTAGGCTAAACCGACGTTCAACCTTTGTGTGACACGTAAGTCGGACAAGGGATTCTCGAGCCAACCGTACAAAAGCTCTCGGACTTCCCAGAGTGCAGAATCTATTGTGGATCGCGCGTGTGATGTCTCCATCTCTCTCAACTGACAGCCCGCCCCGCAACATACCTGGAGGGTATCAAAAACACAAAAAAAAAACTGTGAGTGGACAAAAATAAAGTATAAGTTGAAAAACAGTTCATAAAACAAGTACATTTATACCCTCCAATTAAAAACCAATGCATGCATAACAAATTCATGTCATAAAACCATTAAATATTCAGGATAAGCAGCCATGTAAGAAAAACCAAACACAGTTTCCTTTTCTCAAACCCCGGGCCTCAGCCCAAAACCATTTAAAACCATTTCATCCGGGCAGAGCCCAAAACATCGGAAAACCTTTATTGAAAACCAATCAAGATCAAAACTCAGTGAAATCCAAACACATTTGAAACCACATATCCATCCATCGAACCTGATGGATCTATCCGAGTCTTTAAACTCAATCCAGGCCTCAATATAATCCGAGTATTTAAACTCCCGAATCTTTAAACTCAATAAGCCTACGAGGGAAATATCAATATCCGAGTCTTTAAACTCCCGAGTCTTTAACTTAATCAGGGTCTTTAAACCCAATCCGGGCCTGCCCCTATCATAATCATATCCGGGTCTTTAAACCCAATAACCAGATCCAACAAATCCAATCTGAAACCGTTTGAAAACCTTTTTCCATTTCCGAATCCAAATCCGCAATCTCATCAGGATCCCGAATCCAAACCCAGAACTCATGTCCAGCATCCATTTCCAAATCCGAGTTCGAAACCATCATTTCGTAAGCTAGCATCCGGAATAACCATTCCGAACCCAAACTCAGAAATCCATTTTTAAGTTCCAAACCAAATCCCGAATCATCATCCGGAAATACGATTCTAAAACCCGAAATCACGTTTTTCAAAACCACTTTTCTGAACTGCGCTTCGAGCCTGAAATCACTTTCCAAAATCCATTTTAAATCATTGAAATCAAATCCTAACAGTCCTCGAAGTTCATGAAAATTCCATATCGTATGAAAAGTCAACAAATTGCCCATTTTTAATGAAATTACTGAATTGCCCTTGGACTTCCGAACGTCATAACTTTTCCCTCGCATGTCGGAATCGGACTTGCCACTTGTCTATGAACTCGTGACGTCCCGAACTATGTCACGGTCATCGGTCAAATTCCATTTGACCACCCGATCAACAAGTAAACATTTTGCCCAATTTTAGGGGCAAAATCGTCATTTCGCACCGTCCGTCCGAACACCTCCAACTAATCACCGATTAACTTCACTAATCCGTCGTTAACAACTAATCTAAACCCGATGCCCGGGACGGGTCGTTACAATATGTCTGAGTGGATTGACGTTGTGGTGGTTGCACGCTTGTAGTCCCCTGGTGAGTATGACTCCTTGTATGAATTTGATTGCCTGCAAGTGATTCTTTGTTGTATATTTGTGTGGGTCGGCATGTGAGCTAAGTTTAGCTTTGAAAGTGGGCTCGGTAATGCGCTGAGTAGAGACTGATTTGTGAGTGTTAGCCGAGTGTGCATGTACGTAGATGCTGACATTCGAGTCGAGGACAAGTGTGTTGTGTAGCTCGATTGTGGGTGGAGCGAGTGTATGCTCTATAATGTCTATAGCACCTCGGTATGTGTTGAGCTGATGTGGGTGCGCAGTGATGGGCGAGTAGCTCGGTAAATGTGTTGAGCAGCTCGATAATGTGTCGAGCCATGTGGGTGCTGGGTAATGTGTCGAGCAGGTCGGTAAAAGGTTTAGAACGTTTAGAGAGAGAAAGTAGAGAGAATGGGGGGGGGGGGGGAGAGAGAGAGAGAGAATAGTGATGGGCTTTGAGGCATGGTCCTTGTGTGATCTTTGAGGTCTTCTGATGTGCCTACTCTGTGGTCTAGTGTAGTATTTTGACAAGCATGTTGCTTGGTTAGATGTCACGTCAACAAGTCCCCCAGTTCTTGATTGAGGCTGACTACCTCGGTTGAGGACTTTCAAGTAAAGTGCATTGACCGAGCAACTCTTCACTTTGCACTACTCCACTCGGTGTATCATTAGTGGCGAGAAAAATTGAAAAGAACCGACATAACCTTTTGTATCGATTCCCACAGACAGCGCCAAACTGTTGATGCAAAAATTGTACCAACGAGACTGTAAAGACATGCACGCACACCAAGACACAAGAAAGTACGTGGTTCACCCAAATCGGGCTACGTCCACAGTGTTGCCTCACTCTCTTTAATAATATGATGTTGTTTATACAAGTATAAGAGGTTTAGAACCTTTAGAGAGAGAAAGTAGAGAGAGAAGGGAGAGAGATAGATCTTTTAATGGGAGAGTGGCTCTTTATTTATAGAATTTTGTCTAGGATTTAGGTTAGGGGAATAGTGATGGGCTTTGAGACATGGGCCTTGTGTGATCTTTGAGGTCTTCTGATGGGCCTACTCTGTGGTCGTGTAGTATTTTGATATGCCCATTGCTTGGTCAGATGTCACGTCAACATGATTGATGGCATTGGTTTTTGAATTGATTTTTTAATATCTGTTTTATGGAATTGAGGGTGAAATAACTTGTAAGGTTATCTGAACAATGGAAACATGTCAATTAGGATTACATACTCGTAGAGGAGGGCGTAATGCTACTCAAAATATATGTTGGCAAATTTAAACTGAGACACTAAATGGTAGATTTGAATATAGAAATCATTTGAGGTGCGGGATCCCACTCTAAAGCACACATTGAGATATTATGATGACCAAGAACAAATATGTGGAATGTAGATTAAAGATTTGAATACTAAATGTAACTTCTAATAATCTCTTTAGTTGAAATTCCATGTTCCTATATAACCAGATTTAAGATGAAACCAACAATACCCTGAAAAAGTATTTGCGACTTAGATGAACCTTTAAGATAAATCATCATAAACTATAGGAAGTTCTGTTATGTCTGCATTTGGGATTAGATTGATTACTTAGTATCTATTCCATATAACCGATAACCAGCTAGAAAAATGAGTCACAATTTCATTGGTTACTTGTTTAAATATAACTTTCTTTGCCAGAACCGTTGTTTTTGTATGTGGTAGTGATTATGAATGAGTATTTATGTGTTTTCTTTTCTTCTTCTTTTTTTTTTCTTTTTTTTTCTTGTTTTTGTTTATTTTAATTTGCTTTTGTTGCTGTTGATATAGAGCTTCCTCTTAAGAATGCATCAGAATTCTGACCTGATGTTCCAAAAATAAGTGATCATCAATATTAAAATAGTGAAACTGAAACCAATACAATTATATGTATCTAATAGCATGGGCCACATGTTAAATGCCCACATCCTGGACAGATTTTGGCTACTGTGGGAGTGGATGCAAACAATGGTATGTATCCAATAGCATGAGCTATTGTTGAGGCCAAGAACTATAATAGCTGGAAATGGTTTTTGGAAATTTTAGGGGACGATTTGAAGATAGTGAATATCTGTGGGTACTTATTTATGACTAATAAGCAAAAAAGACTTCTTGAAGCTATAGCTGAGTTGTTCCCACATGCAGAGCATAAACATTGCATTAAACACTTGTATCACAACTTCAAGGCATCTCATAAAGGATTGGATTTAAAAGAGCAATTTCAACGAATAGCTCGGGCAACTAATATACCATGGTTTGAAGCTGAAATGAAGAAGATGCTTGAACTCAGTGAACCTGCACATTATTGGCTATGTCAGCGGGATCCTAAGCAATGGTGTCGTGCACATTTCAACCCGGCCTTAAAATGTGACATCTTAACCAACAATCTCAAAGAGGCTTTCAACAAGGCTATCATTCCAGCAAGAGATATGACAAGACCCGTCCCAATCTCCCTAGATTATTGTATGACATGCCTGCTCTCGTCTGACACCGCGTGTCAGACCAGAGATAAACACGTCACCCACTCGGGGTCCGTCAGAGTACACTAGGATCGACCGTGGCATGTGATGTCTCGATCTCTGCTATATCCTGCATCCGCTATCAACCTGAAGGGTATTAAAACCATAAAAGCTGTGAGTGGACAAAACAACAGTTTAATAAAAATCATTTATATTGAAAATACATTTATACCCTTCACGTAAAAGCATGCATGCATCATAAAACATTATTTCAAATGCTTTCTTGGAAGCAAGACATATTGTTTCCCAAATCAAAATACAATGAAAAATGCTTCTTAATCGAAGCCATTACCTCAGTAGGATCTCAGCCCAAAACCGAATCATACAGGGTCGCAGCCCAAAACCAAATCATACAGGGTCGCAGCCCAAAACCAAATCAAGGAAAACCAGAACGAAACCTCAACCCAAATCATAGAACACGTGGGAACACATCCCATGGGAACTCATCCCAATGTCAATCACGATTCTAATCCTAGCATATGTGCGTATAGCTCAGAACCGCTCACAATCATAGCATGTCGCCGTGAACACATCACTCACCGCGACCGTCTCTAGATCATCACGAACACATCACCGATCAATCTCAGAGACTAACATCAGCACTCTTAAGTCGAGCCTCCCTCGGTCATTACTTCTTGCGGCTGCTCGACAACAAGCAATGCATCGTGACCAGAAGGAGCACATCTGCAGTCCGAAGACGAGCGTCATCATCATCAATATGGCCTTAAACGCAAAACATCACCAAATGGGTCACAGCCCGAAAACCAGTGTCCCACGACACTTCATATCCCAGGATTCCTCGAATCTTATCAAATCCACAACTGGGTCGCATGCCCAAAATACCTTTCATAAAACTCATAATTGGGCCACAGCTCGGCTTATCTCACGTTTGACTATACTCTAAGTCAAACCTCAAATCAACTGGGTCATACGCCCGAAAGATATTTCCAAAGCTAAAAACTAGTTCTCATTTCTAAAACACTTTCAAATCATCTTTCAACTGGGACTCTTGCCCGAATCTCGATTTCACACATCTATATGAAATCCTCCAAAACTGTAAATCAGTTCCTCGATTTTCACGTCTCTTTGTGAAATCTCAGAATCATGTAAGACATAAGCACATAGCATAGTCGTCTGAAGCCTAAACATCATATAAAACAGAAATCTCGAACTACGTGAAATAACGCATTTTCCTCTTAAAATGCCAAAAAATTCATATTTAAATCACATGCACTCATGACATCTCAAAACCTGTTCATATACACATATAAAACATTTATGAAAGCATAATATTCATAAAACAAAGTCCTCTCATAGACAGTCCAAGCTGCGCCTCGATACGGGTGCCATAAGCCTCTTCGGGCTAATCCATACTCTCCCAATCGTCCGAACCTGTCCAAAACATACTCAAAGGTCACCACCAACCTAGAAACCATCACCATTAGATTCGTATCGTCGAAACCTTTAAAATAGTCCTAGTCCTACCTCGAAATGTGTGCCCATGTGCCCCACACAAGGGTCAAAGTAGCTGGTCAATGTTGACCAAAAAGTCAACGCTGACATGAGCGGTCAACAGTCAAAGTCAACGCTAATGTCAGTAGTGACATCATCACTAACATTTGACACGTGTTAGCTGACATGTCAGACTTGACATGATGACATCGTCAATGACGTCATCATCCCTGTCCTCTATCTTAGTTAACCCGATTTACTGTTTCAGGTTGCACAGACCCACAGACCCGACATGGTCCTTTCTTCTAGCTCCAACCACCATTTTCAAAGCCATTGCTTTGAGTGTGATCATCCAATCCTCCTTAGTCGATCTATGTGGTCAAAACCTAGAAAAACCATCTAGAAATTACCTGGGCAATCAATGAATAGAAGACCTATTTTCCTCCGTCGATAACCTTCGATTCCAGCCACCTCCGTCCGTGGTTTTGATCCCGTTGAAGTCGTCTGGTCCTTGGGAACCTGTTTTGGTCATCAGAAAGGTCCAACAAACTCTCTAAACCCAACTTAGAATTTGGACCCATAAAACCAGTTTCGGGTTTACCTGGCCGTGACCTCCTCCGCCGTCCACAGTATCTCTCAGTCCCTCACTCGTCCTCAGTCTTTCTCAGGAGCCCTCAATGAAACCAGCAAGGGAAGGGATAATTGGGTTTGTGGGTTTCGAGTTTGAATGAAACATATGAAGATGTAGGGGTGGGTGCATGTATGTGGGGTGATAGGCAATGGATGAGTGACACTTGTCACTCATCCATTGGCCCTCGCAAAAGTATCTGGAGCCCACACAAGATAAAGGTCCACTCGTCTTGAAATTCGTGCAATAGTACCACAAACCTTCTGTGACCCGGAAATTTCCTGTCAAATGTTCAATTTTTACATGTTGCCTGTCTATGGACTCGTATCGACTCAATCTACGTATGGTCCTCGGTCTATGTGTATTCGTCCTTCCGGGTCAAAAGTTAACTTTTTACCCTCATCCAAGGATAAAATCTTAATTTCGCTTTGAACGTCCGATGATCCTCGACTAATCCCCAATTAGCCTCGCTAATCCATAAATTAATCTTAATTAATCCCAAAAGTTTGGGACGGGTCGTTATAATATTCCCTCCTTAACGAATTTCGTCCTCAAAATTCAAACGGACCCAAGTCCACAACTAAACCGTGGAAATCCAATTATGTCTCCCACTCGAGGCACTCTCGGGTAAACGTACACATCTGACACAACCACACGTCAGCACATAAGTCTCACTCGAGACACCGACACTCGTCGATCTCACCTGTCACTCACTTCGATAGGTTTGCTATACTAAGTCGACCTCGTAGTCGGCTTTTCATCCTACCACTCTGAAACTTTCCAACCTTAAGTCGTCAGGCTGAAATACGCACTCCCACTGAGGGCTATCACATCCAAGTTGACACTCTACTTAGCATCCAATCCGACAAACATCCTCTAGATCCTACCGTCACAATGGCACGAATCTTACCTCGCAGGTCATACTCATATCTGTGGCATTTATCAGCCTCGGTACTCATATCAGTCAACTCTCTCGTTTTCCCATACTTATGCTGACTCTTACTAGAGTCCCATCACTACATACCAATCCTTAGCTGTCGGATACCGATTCATTCCATTACCACAATATGCCAGATTGACTTCGTATGAAAGCCAATCCCATCGACAACTATCGCGACTAGCCGACAACTCCTGGCTCCACTACGCTTCCATTGTGCTACTCTAATCTCGACTCGCTTTCGAGTCCCCACATCGTATCTCATGTCACTTAGTGACCTACGTTGAAATCTTGACTCATCTCGAGTCTCAAACTATCGTCTCACGTATCCTATCGAGACACATGTTGACATCTCACCCATTCTGGGTGTATCTGGACCCCATCGAATATTTGCTAGTAGAGGTAATCACATATATAATCACTAGGGTTCCTCTGGCCCATATGGCCCTGAGCTCTCGACTCACATAATCACTGAACCCTCTTAATCCCCTCTGCTCGAGCACATAGGATTCAACGTCCAGTTAGCACATCATCATGTTGGAACATATCCGATCATAATCCTCTTTGACTGTCACCATTGGATCTAATCTGATCACCATCTCATGTCAATTGTGCACTACTCACAAGTTCACCCACATCACATCAATCTTCAAGGCACTACCTGGCCTACTTAAGGACTGCACTCCGGCAACGTCCAACCACTTACTACCGTCCACGCTCTAACATCACTCCATCACAATCTCTATTCTCATATCCAACATGTTTACTAACCAATCTCATTCCTTGATTCGTTCCAAGGGTCAACCGACTCACGTCACTAAGACCTATCCGACTCGAATCTGTTGGTTACCTATCATCATCCAACAACACTCCATACAATCGCTCAATCCAGAGTGGTAACAAACCTGCCAACATCCAACTCGAGGCATCGGCTATTCATCTTTTACTGATCGATACCCACGTATTGTTCTCGTCTCATGATCATTCACATATCTAGGACAGAGCAATACTCTTTCACATGTCCAACACAAACTCATCCACCTATCCAAGACAGAGGTTGGATAGTAATTTAGTCTTACCTCGGGGTCGTTACAATACAATTCTCCTCTGTTCCTAGCTTAGCATACTCAACAATACGATTCTCCCCGATAACGACCAGACTTCAGTTTACTCGACTCACGGTCGCCACAATCACCTCAATCATCTCGATCATCTTGATCATCACCACACTATTCAATCCTCGTTAGGTCACTGACTCAGGAGAAAGATTGCCAGAGCTTAAAACCTCCCCCCCCCACCCCCAGCCCTCTCAGTCAATGTAACATAACCTATAATACCAACATGGGTCCACTACCTCGGACACTTACTCGTCACATCCGGTGACGCTAAGTACCATCTGGTGTTCATTCAAATTTGACTCACAGGCTAGGTGTCCAGTTCTTACACCTTCTTTGAACCCTTTAACTGTAATATCACTCCTCATCATCCCACGTAGGGAAGAATCAAGGATGATCCAAGATGATGACATCAAAATTCATCCTATGTCATCCTGCGGCACTACGCATCACCTGCTAAAGAGTAGAAAACGAGAAGTCTCCCTCATCGACTTCGGCATACCCATCGCCAAAGTGAAATCAAGCATTCTTCTCTCTATCTCAATCACAACTTCTCTTGTCTAATGACCAAAAGCCAATCATGGGTCCACTAATCAATACGTGATCACCGTACTAGTGACACCCAACACCATCTGATACAGAGCAGAAAATGATAATCTCCTTCACCGAATTTGGAATCAAGAGAAGTTGCAACCATGTTGGAAGAATATCCATCTTTTCCAACTATTGGACTTTCCAGTCCCTAACTCACTCGGATAACATCCACCTATGTGTCCCGTAAACTGTCCAATCACCACTTGATTATCTCCATCATATCTGTCCTCTCAAATACTGTTGAGGAGAATCCCAACACATCTTAACCACTACTGGATTCCATCTAGTCCACCTTATTCGAGATCCCGCGGTGGAATCTCAAGTCTCATAGTCCCATCGATAGCCAAGCCCGAAGCTCTGACCAACCAAACGAAAAAAGAGAAGTTATCACCTTCAACTCAGAGTATTCTTTGACAATTACTGTAATGCTTAATCTTTTTCTTAAGACCAACACTTCCATCGATTCTCTTCGGCTTCTTTCATCACCATTTCTATCGGCATACTAGTTCGCACGTCCCAACCTTTATGGGATCAATGCCATCACCCAACACTCGTGCCATCCGTCCACAACGAGCTAGGGTACCTGTCACCAATCCAGATATACCCCATGCCTCACACAGAGCCACTCGGGATCCTCTCTATCTCGTTCAGTGCCCACCGAACTCACCTGTTTGACATTCTAGGCACATCTACCATCTTGGTCACAATCCAAGCCCTTATTGACATTACAACATTTAGACACACATAGTGTCATTCCGAACCTCCCGATCACTATTGGATTGCATCCAACACGTCTCTAGCATCTCCCAATCATCTTAGTCACCTTCACTGAGGTAGTGTGGCACATTCGCCAACAACCAAAGCTCAACATCTCCTTATGTATTCGCACTCAGTCGTAACCGATTCAAATCCAAAAATCACTGCTCGTATTGTGCGTCACTCACGCACCACCATATCATCGTCACGACTGGCTAATCCCCATCATCTCAGCTGTCACGGTAACATGAGTCTATCCAACTCGATGAGACTTGTCCACATCCATCGATAGTAGCGTCTGTCACAACCACGTGCAGACTAATCCCAGAAACGCTCAGCTTTCGAGACTCCGTACACATGCGGTCAACTCACTACCGATACCAACCGCTCAACACGTAATAACCACTAACTGGTCCACCTCAGGATTCAGTCAACAAGTACCACACTCCTGGTAACTTGTCGAATCAGTCTCAAACTAGGGTTATCACTAACCTTGCCGCTCACTGCAGTAGATATATCCCGACTGATCCATTGCTCTCGACTTCGAAAGTCGTCATACTCCTATACTGGTATCCAACCAACCAGTAACCATTATCCAAGGATCTCGTCCACTCGTAACTCTACGGCTTCTAGCCATTGGGTCCACAAGAACATGGCATTTCCAACTTAGTGTTAGGCACTGCCTAACCACGACATGTCACAATCACCGCATGCCATACTACACAACATCTATGTCGTGGCATCCCATGACCCGACCCACCCCCAATCCCCCGGGATTAAGGGCTAAGGCATGATCCCGTTTAACTTACGCATGACATGAAGGCTAGACCGACGCCCAACCTCCATGTAACACGTAAGCTGGACAAGGGATTCCTAAACGAACCGTCCAAAACTTCTGGACTTCCTAGAGCGCGTAGAATCTACTGTGGATCGCGTGTGTGATGTGTCCGTCTCTTTCTACCAACAGCCCGCACTATGAAAACCTAGAGGGTATCGAAAACATAAAAGACTATGAGTGGACAAAAATAAATAATATGTTCTGAAAAATAGGTTATAGAAAAGTTCATTTATACCGTCCACGCAAAAACTAATGCATGCATATGAAGACCAATTCACAAAACCGAAATCTTGTCCAAAAATCATCAATGAAAACCAGAATCGTTCATTTCCTCAAATCCATAATTCAAATCCAGGGTCTCAGCCCAAAATCATAATTCCTCATCAAAGTACGGGAACTCCGCCCAAAATCCACAAAATCCAAAGCATCCGGGCCATTGCCCAAAAAATCTGAAAACCAATGAAAAACTAGTGAAAAACATCAATCAATCAAGTTGCTGGATCTCAAGTGCGCCCGAGTCTTTAAACTCAAAACACATGTGCATAATCAGGCTTTCCCAGAATATCAACGAGTCTTTAAACTCAAAACATAATCAACAGGCCTCGGGGGATACCACAATAACCGAGTCTTTAAACTCAAAACATATTAATCCAAGGCCCTCCTCCATCAATCAACCGAGTCTTTAAACACAAAACCAGATCCAGCCATTTTCTGGGTCTTTAACATTTTTCAACGGGTCTTTAAACCCAAAACCAAGTGAAAACCATAGAAAATCCATATCCGAATTTGCAATAATTATTCCGTAAGCTAGCATCCGGAACCATCATCCCAAACCCAAATCTAGAATTTATCTTTCAAGTTCCCAAATCGAAATCACGTTTACCGAAATCACTTTGATGAACAGGGCTTCAAGCCCGAAATCACTTTTCCAAAATCCATTAGAAATCATCAAATCATATTTCAAATCCCAAAATCAAATCATCAAAACCATGGTCAAATCACAATAAAAATCAGAAACTCGTAAAACGTGAAATCCCGTAAATATCTCGAAATATGTGCAAAACTGTAAATCATCAAGATCATGATCATAAACATAGAAATCACGTATAGAAAACATATAAAAACATTTATACATGCATCATAAGTTAGAAAGCAAAGTCCACTCACAGACCATTAGCGTCGCTGTCTCGATACACGTGCACTTACGCTGTTCCTGGCTAATCCACTATCATCGGCTTTCTTGAACCTGTCCAAATTCCATAATAAGGTCACTAACTACTTCATTAAGCTTCTACTAAGCCCCCGTAATTTTTTTGAATTTTTAACTATTTTTAATCGAGCCCTGAAACCTTCGAACATCCCGAAACATACCGAGACAATGTCCGATCAACTCGAAACCAGTGCCAAAATGTTCGTTACATCGAATACTTTAAAAGTCGTGTTGAAAACATCCCAAAAAGGGGCTCCACGCGCCGCCCAAAGGTGCTGCACGTGGGAGCCATGCGCCCACTGTTCATCTGTCCTACCTTGAGACAGACCCGGTCTGAACCGATTCGAACCGGCCTGGTCCAGCTGAACCGGCTCAGTCTAGCCAAACTGGCCCGGTCCAGCAGAACCGGCGTCCACGGTTCAACCTCCTAATTCATTCATTTTTGAGCCATTTTCTCTTCTGTTCAATCCTATAATTTCCTCTAAGTGTTTTCTATTACTCTACGGTGTCAAAGCATCAAATTGGGCATGAAAACATACCTTCCCGATTGCAAAACGACCGGCCTTCCTGTGATTTCTGACTCCGGCCACCACAAACGGTCTCGGGCCCTAACAACAGGTCCTAAGAGTTCCTGGCATCCTTCAAAGTAGTTTCCCCCCATCACTATCGATTAAGCCTTACTAAAACCCACAATTCCATTTTTGAACTCGAAATTCCTTCTTCGCGGGAACTTACCTTCCAAGCCGCCGTGAGCTCAGCCGTGACCTCCACCCTTCTTGTCTCAACTTCAACTACCATTTTCATGTAGAAACCACGAGCTAAAAACCACGTTTTCCCAAGTGTGTGAAATCCAGGTTCTTCACGATCACGGGTCCCCTGTTCGGTTTTCATGGATTTCCCATGGCCACTGTCCACGGCGGCCCTCTTGGCAGCACCATCACAAGTCTCACTGTCTGCTCTATTTTTCTCCTTCACACATCACGGGTTAAGGATGAAATATTGGTTCACGGTTTCACTCTCTCAACCTCTGTTTCACTCCGTCTCTGTCCAACATCGTGCATAACACAACTCATCCCCTTTAAAATCGTGTGAGGCAGCAGGGAGATTTCCACAAGCCTCCAGAGAGGGCCAAGTGTCCAGTTCTTTGTGGGCAACTCTTCCAAGAATAGCCATGTGTCTAGATCCAACTGGGCACAGATCCCAATGCCTCAAAAGGATCAAAATGCCCCTACCTTCGCAAATGACCATTTTGCCCCTCATATTCCTAGACCCGTAACTCCGTCGTCCGAACTCCAATTGTCTCATGCCGCTTGTCTTTGTATTCAGGAGATCAAGATCTACCTAACGGTCCTCAAAATGTGTGACAATTCCATGCCGTATGGAAAGTCAACAGTTTGCCACTTTTCGCCCAAATTACCAAAATACCCTCGAACTTCCAAACATCATAAATTTTTCCCCAAATCTCGGAATTGGACGTGCCACCTATCTATGGACTCGTGACGTCTTGAACAACGTCATAGTTATTGGTGAAAGTCCATTTGACCGCCCGAACTAAAAGTCAACATTTTGCCCATTCTAGGGGAAAAACCGTCATTTCGCACCGTCCGTCCGAAAGCACCCACCTAATTACTGATTAACCTCACTAATCCGTCATTAATCACTAATCTAATCCCGATTCCCGGGACGGGTCGTTACATCCCCTGCCAATTAAAATCCCCCCAGGATTCAACACACTGAAACATGGCATCTATACCAAATAGGATCAGACATTCCTATTTCCAACAATCTCAACTAGGGTCGTCCACGACCTCCACTGATACCACTCTGACACAATCCCCTATCTGACATGACCGCTCAACATTCTTGACTCTCAAAGTCGTCATACTGGGATAACTGGTCGACTAGGTCTCATCCACCAATAACACTACGGCTCTAAGCCGTTGGATTCACATGAATATCGATCCTACTCGGGATCAAACCTCTCTAAAACACGGCATCCCATGCTAATTGAACCCTAACCCATTGCACCACGTGCCAAGCATAACCTAACTAGGGTTCGATTTCCACTAAATCCTCATACTCTCACCCTAACTATCAGGTTGATCACGGGCTGTTACCACTGCATAGACATCACATCCAGTACCTGTGCGTCTCTCTAGGAGAAACTCATGCTCTAATACCACCTTGATAGGACCCGTCCCAATCACCCTAGATTATCGTAGGAAGTGCCTGCTCCTGTGTGACACCACATGTCAGACCAGGGATAAACTTGTCACCCGCTCGGGGTCCATCAGAGTACGCCAGGATTGGCGGTGGCATGTGATGTCTCGATCTCTGTTACAGCCCGCATCTGCTATCAACTTGAAGGGTATTAAAACCATAAAAGCTGTGAGTGGATAAAACAATTGTTTAATAAAAATCATTTATATCGAAAAGACATTTATACCCTTCACGTAAAAGCATGCATGCATCATAAAACAGTATTTCAAATGCTTTCTCGGAAGTAAGACGTATTGCTTCCCAAATCAAAACACAGTGAAAAATGCTTCTCAATCGAAGCCATTACCTCAGTAGGGTCTCAACCAAAAACTGAATCATACAGGGTTGTAGCCCAAAAACAAATCAAGGAAAACGAGAATGGAACCTCAGCCCAAATCATAGAACACGTGGGAACCATGGGAACTCATCCCAATATCAGTCACGATTCTAATTCTAGCACATGTGTGTATAGCTAAGGACCGCTCATAATCCGAGCATGTCGCCGTGAACATTCACACATCTAAGGTTGACCAAATTCGACCTCGTCAGACACCTACTTGTTCGATTAGTACACCATACGGGATTAACCTCGAAAGGAAGTTCAATCCCATCATTTACATAGCCAAAAAGCCAAGACACATCGTAGACACCTTGTAATGACCCGTCCCGAATATCGGGATTGAATATTAATTAATTATGATTTAGAATGACTAATCGGGGATTAGTTGAGTGAAATCGGACGAATTGTGCAAAATGACCGTTTTGCCCCTAGCATGGGCAAAATGTTGACTTTTAGTTCGGGGCGGTCAAACGGACTTTGACCGATGACTGTGACGTAGTTCGGGACGTCACGAGTTCATAGACAGGTGGCACGTTCGATTCCGACATTCGAGGTGAAAGTTATGGCGTTCGGAAGTTGAGGGGTATTTTGGTAATTTGGTATATTAGAGGCCAAATGTTGACTTTTGACCCGGGAAGTCCAATGGACAAGGGCCAAGGACTGTTACGTAGGTCTCGTCGATATGAATCCAACGACAGGCGGCATGCCGAAATTGGAGATTCGACGACGAAGTTATGGTCACGGGAACAGACTCGATTAACCGAACGAACCGGGATTAAAATAATATTTTAATATGAACAGTACCCAGTGACTGAACACACTTGGATGAGTGACAAGTGTCACTCATCCCTTAAATTCAGGCATTAAACCAGATCCTATGTTTTGGGGAAAACATAATTATTATGTTTTATTAATAAATTAATCTTAATTTCCATTAAACCTCCCTATTTTTCTTAATCGTGTACAACCATAATACCATTTTCTCCCAACCTTCATTCCTCTTCCATTTCTGAACCAGATAGTGAGGAATTGAGAGATTATTGAGATTGAATCCAACTGGGTAATCACGAGAGATTGACAGAGTAATAGGGGCTGGAAATTCGAATTTTCGAAAATTGGGGAGGGGGGGGGGGGGATTCAAATGATGTGAATTGAGCTGTGAGGATTGGAATTGAAGCTTCATTTAGCTTCCTGAGATTGTGACGAGTGGAACCAGATCAAAAACGAGGAGAATTGAGGCCCAATTGACTCTGAACTGGGTCTGGTAACAACAACAAAGTTCGAGCTTGAGTCGTGGAGTTTGAGGCTTCGATTGATGAAATTGAGTTGGGGAAAGAGTTTACCTGAGTCCTTTGAAGCTTCTGGTTGCATCAATTGAGGGAAATCGATTGAAATTGAAGGAGTTCGAATGATGAACAGTGGCCGGATGTTCTTCGAATGATCATCTGTGATCGTGAGGTTTGAGGTAAGTTCGATTGTAATTAAGTCCACAGATCCCTAATTGAAACTAATTCGATGCTAATGGACGTTTGAATTGTTGAATTTGGTGTTGAATTGACAGAGAACAAACTGGGTCGCCTCGCGGGGTTAAATGTCCCGTTTTACAGACAAACGGGTGAGGAAGACAGTACTGTAGCAGGCGCGTGGGTTTCACGCGCAGCCACTCACGGCGGCACGTGAGGGCGCGTCCGGTCTAGTTTCAAGGTGAGGTCAACATGACTTTTGATCCTCTCATTGTAACGAACATTTTGACGCTGGTTTCGAGGAAATCAGATATGTTTCGATAATGTTCCGCGTATCCGAAGTTTTGTTTTAAGAGTTAAATACGTATTTAAATTCCGGAAAAATTGGGGAAAATTATATGAAGTATTTTGAGATGTTAGTAACCCTCTATAATGATTTTGGACAGGAGTTGTGATTTCCAGAATTTACGGAAAAACGTGCAGCTCGGAAATGAACCGTTTTGGACGGTGTGTGTGAGTGGACTTTGTTTTCTAACCGTGATGCATGCATATATGATTTAAATGCCTTATTATATGGTTTTATATGCTCTGGCATGGTTGATATTTCAACCCGGTGATTTCTCGATTTTATGGATTATTATATTATTATATTTGGCACGATTTTCGAGAAATTACGAAATTTGGTGAAAATGATGTTTGGACTTGGTTTATGAGTCCGAGATTGAAATTGATTGAAAATAATGTTTGGACTCAGATTATTGAGTCATGGATTGAAAAATGATGTGGTGACTCGGGAATGAGTCAAGGGTCAATTTCGTGGATTTACGTGAAAATGGCAACAAAGGTTGCAACGCATGGATTTGCGTGATAATGATATTTTGGGCGTGAGAACCCAAGTGAATAGTGATTTTGACTCGGATTTGGAGTCACTTGTGAATTTGATGAAATTAATGATTTTTGTGATTTTATGATTATTTTAATCAGTCTTTCGGGCACGTTTTACGAGGAACGTGCAAATGATGTTTTGGGCTAGACCCGGAGTTTAAATGATTTCTAAAATGATATTTTGGCTTTGTTGGTGAGTCAATGATGATTTCCGGATTATTTTATTGATTTAAAATGTGATTTTAACGGTTTATGTGTAAATGGTATTTTGGGCTTTAGACCCAGTCGGAAATGATCTTGACTTTGTATGAAGTTAAGATTTGATTGAAATGTTTTGGGATGTAATTCCTGAGATGGTTTTCATTGTGATTATGATATTCCCAGACGGTCGGAGCTTGGGGGGGATTACCCAGACGACCGGAGCTTGGGGGATGTGATTGTAGGTTCGGGAATTGATCCTATGGTAGTCAGCTTCTCGGATGAGACTGAGCTTGGATGTACCACTCAGATGGGTCTGAACCTGGGGATGGGTTCACCCAGAGGTGACTGAGCCCGAGGGGGTTGAGCCCGGAGGTGTCTGTTCCCGAGAGAGTGGCTGGATATTGGCCTACGTGTAGTGCAACACTTGTGAGTAGTGCAGATGTGATTGTGATAGTTTGTGCACTTGTGAGTAGTGCGGATTGATTGGATTGATATATTTATTGTGCACTTGTGATTAGTGCTGATTGATGTGGTTTGTGATGACGTACTGGTATTGAGTACGGGTTTTTGGTCTTTGTGGCCAGTGATTATGTTTTCACATGTTTTGGCCTGAGAGCCGGGATTTGATGTTTTATAACATGAACTGATTTGATGAACATGAGTTTTATGGACCCTGGGAAAACGTGTTTTGATTTATCGGTCCACTGTTCATACTTGAATGATTTCAGACTATTACTCATGTTTTACGATATGCATGCAAGTTTGTGAAAACTAGAGGATAAGAATGTATTTTGGCAAATATTTTTATAAGAGGTCAATTTTGTCGACTCGCACCTTTTCTGTTTTGTGACCCTCCAGGCCGTGGTACGACGTTCGGGACTGATCGTGAGGCAGTGGCAGCAGCAGAAATCCGCGCAAACATCCCTTGTCTGGCAAGCACTGAAGGGTAGTTTTGGACCTTTAGTTGACTTGTCAGACGGGAGCAGGACCGGGCATGGTTTTTGACGTCCAGTGGGACGGGTCCTGTCACACCTCGATTCACTCAACTACCATTTCATACCGGATTGACTTCGAAAGGAAGTCGTCCCAACATTCCCATATCCAAATATCCAAGACAGGGCAATAAACTCCCCACCTATCTGGATCATCAAGATCACGATCCAGATCCATCACTACGTCACCCGACCATAAACGTCATGATCCTCGATTGTCACGTCACCCAAAGTCCTCAACATCAAAATCCCGATCCACCTAGGATCCACACATGCTCACTCAGTTAACCATCCACCTGAGATCCGATCATAGGGTCTTACACCCTCTTGAATCCTTCGTCAGTCACATCACTCCTTAACCATTTCCCACATCTAAACAGATCAGTCAACGACAAGACACGTCGAGACTGTGGGTTCACCTATTACCTCGTATCGATCCTTGTCATTCCACCTAGGAAAATCAAGGATGATTCAAGACGATGACAAAAAAATTCATCCTACGTGGATGCAAACAAAATTTGACAGGACCCACCCCGATTATCGCCTCGATAATCGGGAAGCATCCTGCTCCTGTCTGACAATCGAACACAAAAGACCGGAAAACCAAATAATATTACATCACACCCATTGTCAGACCAGGGAGATTAAGCAAATACAATCGACTGGACATCAAGTCCATAATTTCACAGAGCATAATATTACAAACAAGTTAAAGAACAAATCCTACTCTGTGAACTAACTACTCCGCAATGGAAAACTTTATGCCTCTGCCCCTGCCTCGGCGCTAGCCCCCGAACTTGTACCACGACTTGGAGGGTAGTTAAAACAACAAAGTGTGAGTGGACTGAAACAAAAGTTCGCAGAAAACTGTTTAAGGAAATTGGGATCCGCCCTCCAGTTTTATCACACGCATGCATAACCAGCTATTCGAAAACCGCATACTACATTTGAAATCCCTTTTTTCGAAACACATGGAAAACATTACAGAAAACCGTCATAACTCATGTAAAATAATATAATATTACCAAAATCCAGAAATCGTCATTTTGAAACATCGATTAAACAAATCAAGTAAAAACTGAATCAATAAGCACAATTAAGACGTTGGATCCATCCGAGTCTTTAAACTTAATATCAGGCCTTCCCGGGATATCAACGAGTCTTTAAACTCAAAACATAATCAATAGGCCTCGGGGGTATCACGATAACCGAGTCTTTAAACTCACGAGTCTTTAAACTCAATCCGGGTCTTTAAACCCAATTTTCCGGGCCCGTCCCCGTCATCAATTAACCGGGTCTTTAAACCCAAAACCAGATCCAACAATAAACCGGGTCTTTAAACCCAAAAAAATTTATAAACACAATAAACCAGGATTCATCATGATCCGTTTTCCAAAAATCATTCCGAAATCATATCTTGTCATAATAGGACTTATGTCCGAATTCACATGCAAATTCCAAAACATGCAATTCCCGAAATTCACTTCACAAATATAATCAAAACATCATAAATACGTAACATGCATAATCATATCCAAATACTTCATCAAAACATCATTCATGCATAGGAGAAAACCGTAACCTCGAAATGCGTGAAATACGATAATAATATCGAAAAGCGTGAAATTTCGTAAAACCGAATATCATAATCATCACCATAAATCATATATGAAAACCGTAATCAATGAGTAAAAATGGTCATGCATGCACAATTTGGAAACCAAAAGTCCACTCACGGTTTTCGAACGCGTCAATCGCGCCCCGTGCGTTCCTCAGTAGCTTCGGAAGTGTCCGGGCCTGTAAAAACGTACAAGGAGGGTTACAATCATCCCCAAATAACTCGTAAGATTTTCCCTAATTTTTCCGGATTTTTCCGCTTAATTAAACTTAAAGACCTAATCTTCCGAACCCTCGAAATTATCCCGAACGACTCCCGATCGACTTAAACCCTAAAGATAAAATGTTAATTACACTGAAAGGAATAAGTTTCATGTTGACCGTGATCGGAGATGACAACACACGTGTCGCCCAAAGTGGCTGCGCGTGAAGGCCACGTGCCCAGCTACAATGACGTCTCTCCTACCCGACTAGCCTGTTAAACGGGTCTGTTACCCGCGACTCAACCCGGATGATTAACCATCAATTCACCCTCGAATCCTTCCGTTTTTGATCCTAACGTCTTCTCTAATAAATTAATCTTAAGTCTGTGCCATGAATTAACCTCGACTGTCCCTAAATCCGACCGTCGACCCGTGATCAACAAAACGGGTTGATCACCCAAACTCCATGGTTTCTAAACCAAACTCAAATTAACTTCACCAGTAGCTTAAGGGAACCTAGACGAACCAAAACATCCAATCAATTGACCTAATACTAATCTGGAAGTCGTCGTCCGCAACGCTGGTTCTTCTCTGAAACTGGAACCCGGGTTCCTGGGCAAACCGTGATAATTCCTCTTCAATTCTTGCACGGTGATGTTTGTAATGGACCCAGAACTCTAATCCAACTCACGGTTTGGCCCGACTCACCTTAAAACCCAACCTTCGAATTTTCCCTCCAAACTAGTTTTTCCTTCCCCGTCTCAGACCTCTCACTCTCAACTCTCTCTCAGACTACCAAAGTGATGGAAATGAGTTTCCAGACTCAGTGACACTCAGCTAAACCCCCCCAGAATGGAAGACAACCCGTGAGAATCAACTGAATCTCTCTGGAAAATGTTTCCCGCACACAGAGCCCATGGCCATTTTTAAAACTACCCGTGCACTGAAGCTCTGCTCAGCCACGATGGGATGCTTCCAATACCTCAAATTCCATAAACAAATCATCCGTGCAGGCGGTTTCCCATGGTGGTGCTACAGTAACTGCCTTGCAAATGACCAAAATGCCCTCAAGGTAATAATTACCAAAATACCCTCCAACTTCCGTGACGCGTAACTCAGTCATCCGATGTCCGTTTCACGCGTGCCGCCTGTCGTTGTACTCGGGGCCTCGAGACGAACCTAACGGTCTTCGAGTCATGTGAAAATCAATTGTATTTCAAAAAGTCAACATTTTCCCCTACATCGTTCAAATTACGGAAAATGCCCCTGAACTTCCGAACGTCATAACTTTCACCTCGAGCGTCCGAATCGGACGTGCCACCTGTCTATGAACTCGTGACGTCCCAAACTACGTCACGGTCATCAGTCAACATCCGTTCGACCCTCCAATCAAAAAGTCAACAGATTGACCATACAAATCACAAGGGCGAAAACGTCATTTTATTCAATATTTTACAAAATTACATTTTTCGAATTTCCGGGGCGTTACAAAATTTGCTGCACTCACCACGCCATGTAACCCAACATCGTCTGCCACTAAGCAAAAAATGAGAAATCTCATTCACCTAACTTCAAAGTACCCAACTCCTCTTGATGACCCAAATAAAACGCGGGTCCACCCAACAATACACGATCAACGTACTAGTGATAACAACCATCAACTGACATGGCAGAACATGAGAAGTCACCCTAAATGACTTCAAAATACCCATTACCCATACAGAATCTATCACTCCCCTAGTCACCTCAAAGGCAACCTCTCTCGATTCTGAAGTTCCAACCATGTCAAAACCCACACCCTCAGACATCAACCACATGTCCGTAACCAGTCTAACTCACTACCAAGTTCGCCTATCGATTTATACCGTTTATGTACCTCCAAAGGATGTGGACCATTACTACTCGATCCACACGTCTCAATTCGTGCTGGATCCGTCCAGTCCAACTCTATCCGTGATCCACTCCTGGACCACAGATACCGAACACATACCCATCTCCACGGAGTCACATCCCGACTCATAACTCATCATCATCACAAACACCGGCACCAGCACCAGCACTAGTACCGGCACCAACACTAGCACACACTATGCGAATTAGACAACCCTAGATCTCCGCTCATACCGAGCGACGACCCCGTATCTCTGCTAGAATTGGAGAAACTCTGCCTCCCTCGTACCCAACAACTCTGGGTATAGTCACCCTGACAACTCAACCAAGAAAAGGAAACGTTCCTTAAACGTCCCCCGATTCACAACAACCACAGCTACATCCACTCTCGACAGTAGTGCCTGCCACAACTCGTGCAAACCTAACCACCAGACATCACTATCGAGACTCCGCATCCAACGAAATCAATTGCCCGTACTAACTATGCCGTATCCCCGCTCTGAGATTCTATCGACAAGTACCAACCCTAGTAACCTGTCCAACCAATATCTAACCAATCTTAACTCGACTCACCCAATGTCGTCTACCAGGTCATCCATGACCTTAGCAGAACCAACTTTCTATCACAACTAAAGTAGTACGATAACCAACTAAGTCTAACCAATTAATAAAACATCGACTGCAGAGTGCAGTCCCATCACTGAAGTTGACATGACTAGACCGACCGTTGGTCTCGACTCCAAAAGCCGTCAAAGTCAAACCACTCACCAACTCACCTTTTCGAACCATACACCCTACCTTAGGGTTCCACGATCACAACCTAGGGTTCCTCTGAACCCAACTACAGAAGGTAGTATAATCCACAATCTGACCGTCCCCGCAGTCCTGACATCGTAAGGACGTCAATCCAATCCTATCGTCAATTCAACTAGGGTTCACATTTTCTGACCATCGCGCAGATGGGGTTCCATCACTCAATTGGGGTTCGGGAAAACCCGGCTGCTCCCAGCAACATAGCCATCTAACTCAGCAAGATCCGACCATCAAATGGTCACAACTCCAAACTATCGTCAAAACCGATCCTACAACATCCTGAAAGACGATCCCAACCTTATCGCCTCACGATCAAAACTCTAACGTACCGTTACATTTATCCCTCCGTAGGGTCCCACACTACCAACCTCGACATAACTATGGCAACCCAAAGCATCAAGTGCCGAACCAAACGATCCGAGATTCAATCTTACTAACTATCCTACCGGCATCCTAACTATCAGGTTGATAAGGAACTGCAGCCCATAGAGACATCACATCCTCGACCTGCGCGAGTCATAAGAGTAACCGTGCTCTGATACCACTTGTCAGGACCCGTCCCAATCCCCCTAGGATTAACGAGGGACACTCCTGATCCCGTCTGACACGGAGTGTCAGACAAGGGAAAATTAAAACCGTTAGCCCGACCGGCTTCCAGAGTACACCAGGATCCGGTGGAGGAGTGTGATGTCTTGAGTTCTGATACAGTCCGCATCTGTAATCAACTTGAAGGGCAATGAAAAAAAAAGACTGTGAGTGGACGAAAAGCAATAAGTTTAGTAAAACACATTTCATAAAAGACCTTTATGACCTTCACTAAAAAGCATGCATGCATAGGAAAAACCATTAATTAAACCACATATGTTTCAATGCCCAAAACCATACGGCCCCCTGCCCAAAACCATTTACAGAAATCCATAACATAGTAAACATATGTGGGAACTCAGCCCAAATCCATTTATTATCCATAAAACACAATTTCGAAAAACCAAGAAATCATGTTTATCATAAATCATATAACCAATCCTATCACGGTATCTAAAGCTACGCGTGTGCTACCCGGGGTCTCAAATCCCAAGTCTCCCCAGGGTCCACCCAGGTCAATGACCATAGATCAATGACCCTCTCTGGGGGTTATAATCCATAGCCTTCCTGAGAGTAAGGTACCCAACGGAGGCGACTCCACTCAGTTAGTGCTCCGTGACTACTCCGGGGTCCACCTAGGCCAACGACCCTCCCTGGAGGAGACAATCCATAAATAAAGGATGGTATACGAAAAACCATTTGAAAACATTCTCAAAACCTTTCAAGGGTTCATGCCCAGTCCCCATAAACCGTCATGAACTGGAAATCCATTTATAGGTCCCTGACCCGAAATCACAACGTAAACCATAGCTAGGCCCTAAGCCCGAATTCATAAACCAACTGGGCCTCATGCCCGATTTCGTAAACTAAATGGGCATTATGCCTGATTTCGTAAACCAAATGGGCCTCGTGCCCGATACGTAAGTCAACTGGGCCTCGAGCCCGATGCCCAAACCAATTGGGCCTCGAGCACAGTACGTAAACCAACTGGGCCTCCGACCCGATGCCTTGTTAAATCAAATGGACTTCAGGTCCGAGAGTTGGTAAATCAAATGGGTCCCGCACCCGATTCCATATTTCCAAATCCAAAATCGATTCAAGAACCAATTGGGCCTCTGGCCCTAAAACGTAACTAAATGGACTTCGAGTCCGAGGGTTTCCAAAAAAAAAGGGTCTCGAACTTGAGTTTACCTTTTCAAATCCAAAACCATTTCATTAAATTATTTCCCAAAACCATAAGCACGTATAGTCAGTACAAAACCGTAAACCTCAATTTACGTGCAAGCACGTAAATCGCCTCGAAATGCGTGAAACCATGTAATTCACCAATATCCAATATCCAAAATCAACATCATAGAATCATATCCATAAAACATATAAAACATTTATGCATGCATCACAGTTTAGAAATCAAGGTCCACTCATAGATTGTCTTAAGCTGCCGCCTCGATTTGCGTGTTGTAAGCCTCACAGGCTAATCGCCATCACCGGGACTCCCAAACCTATCCAAATCAATCTAGAGGGTTACTAACTACCTTATTAACCTCTCATTGAAGCCCCATAATTTTTTCAAAATTTTAACTATATTTAAACTCGATCCTAAACTTTCGGATGTCCCGAACAATATCGAGACGGTGTCCGTTCGACATGAAATCAGTCCCAAAATGTTCGTTACATCGAATAGATTAAAAGTCATGTTGAACACTTTCCCAAAGTACCCCCCACGCGCCCTCACACGCCACCCAAAGGGGCTGCACGTGAAGCCCACGTGCCTGCACTGTTCATTGTCTTCTACCTCCAGCCGACCAGGTTCGCTAGTTCGAACTGGAACGGACTGGTCTGGACCGGTACAGGGCTCCATTTCACTCATTTTCAATCCAATCTTGTCCATTTTTATCCCTATAGGTTCCTAACCTAAACCCTATCGATCTTGTAATGACCTGTCCCGATTTTCGGGATTAGATTAGTTATCAAGGATTAGTACCGAACACATACCCATCTCAACGGAGTCAAATCCCGACTTGTGACTCATCGTCATAACAGACACCGGCACCAGCACCAGAACTAGTACGAGCACCAACACTAGCACACATTATGCGAATTAGACAACCCTAGATCTCCGCGCATACCGAGCGACAACCCCGTATCTCTGCTCGAATTGGAGAAACTCTGCCTCCCTCGTACCCAACAAATCTGGGTACCGTCACCCTGACAACTTAACCAAGAAAAGGAAATGTTCCCTAAACGTCCCTCGATTCACAACAACCACAACTACATCCATTCTCGATAGTAGTGCTTGCCACAACTCGTGCAAACCTAACTACCAAACATCACTATGGAGACTCTGGATCCAACGGAATTAATCGTCCATACTAACTATGCCGTATTCCCGCTCTGGGATTCCATCGACAAGTACCAACCCTAGTAACCTGTCCAACCAATCTCTAACCAGTCTTAACTCGACTCACCCAATATCGTCTACCAGGTCGTCCATGACCTTAGTAGCACCAACGATCCATCACAACTAAAGTAGTACGACAACCAAATAAGTCTAACCGATTAATACAACATTGACTGTAAAGTGCAGTCCCATCACTGAAGCTGACATGACTAGACCGACCAACGATCTCGACTCCAAAAGTCGTCAAAGTCAAACCACTCGCCAACTCACCTTTCTGAACCATACACCCTACCTTAGGGTTCCACGATCACACCCTAGGGGTTCTTCGGAACGCAACTGTAAAAGGCAGTATAATCCACAATCTGACCGACCCCGCAGTCGTGACATCATAAGGACGTCAATCCAATCCTACAGTCAACTCAACTAGGGTTCACATTTCCTGACCATCGCGCAGATGGGGTTCCTTCACTCAATTGGGGTTCGGGAAAACTCGGCTACTCCCAGCAGCATAGCCATCTAACTCAGCAAGATCCGACCATCTAACTAGACGTGTCTCGTCGTTGACTGATTTGTTTGGATGTGGGAATTAGTTGAGGAGCGATATGACTAACGAAGGATTCAAGAGGGTGTAAGACCCTATGACCTGAAATTTGGTGGTTAGCTGAGTGAGAACATGTATGAATCCTAGGTGGATCGAGATTTTGATGTTGAGGACTTTGGGCGTCGTGACGATCGAGGATCGTGACGTTTATGGTGGGTGACGTAGTGATGGATCTGGATCGTGATCTTGATGATCCAGATAGGTGGAGAGTTTATCGCTCTTACTTGGATATTTAAGTTGAGGATGATGGGAATAAATTTATTTTCGAGGTTGATCCTATATGGTGTATTACTCGAACGAGTAGGTTTTCGACGGGGTCGGATTTGGTCAGCCTAGATGTGTGGATGGTGGGATTGGCTTCCATACGAAGTCAATCGAATGTATTGAGGTAATCGATTGAGTACGTAACCGATAGGTTCAGAATTGGTGCGTCTCGGTAGACGTGGGTGAGATTGGATGCCAGTTGGCGTGAGTGGGTACGCCTTGGTCGGTGTGAGTCAGATTGGTGGGTGTGACCATGGGACCCGAAATGGATGATGGGTTGGAGTACTTGATCTGTATGGTACTGGATTGGACAGATGGACTCTAGAATTGAAACGTGATTGGCTACGACCTAGGTTGTAGGCTGGTTGATGGATGGACGTACATACCCCGTACGTTGTTCGAGGGTCAATAAGGAGGGAAGGTTGTAACGACCCATCCCAAATTCCTAGATTAGATTAGTGACTAATCAGGATTAGTTAGGTTAATCCGTGGTTAGTAGAGCAAAATCGGACGAACGATGCAAAATGACCGTTTTGCCCCTAGTGGTGGCAAAACGTTGACTTTTCAATCGGGCGGTCAAATGGACTTTGACCGATGACCGTGACGTAGTTCGTGACATCACGAGTTCATAGACAGGTGGCACGTTCAATTCTAACATTCGAGGAAGAAGTTATGACGTTCGGAAGTTTAGGGGCATTTTGGTAATTTGGGTGAATAGGAGGTCAAAAGTTGACTTTTTGACCGGGAGGTCCGATGGCCGAGGGCCGAAGACCGTTACATAGATAAAGATGATACGAATCCATAGGCAGGCGGCACACTGAAATCGGACTTCGAACGAGAGAGTTATGGGTCACGGAAGTTCGATTTCACTATGCACGAACTTCGAGACGGGGATGTTTCGGCGAAATCTGATTGGGTGGATATTTTGGTGGGCCCCATGGATGAGTGACAAGTGTCACTCATCCCATTGACTTGATCCCCCAAAATGTGGATCTATATAATAAAATAATATTATTTAATTAATTTTTTTTAACCAAACCCACCCACCATTCAATCTTAACCATCCATTTCAATTCTATCTTAAATCCTCACCCTCCATCTCTCATTCCCTCATCTGATCACACCATCTCCTTCTCTCTTCTCTTCAACGACACCATCACCATTTTCATTTCATTTTCTTCCTTTTCCTTCACAAAAACCCGAAAACCCCATTAACCCATATTCTCCATTTTCTTCAAAACACACAACACACATCCCCTCACCACCTGTGACTGAGACCAGAGTGATAGTGTGAGTGAGACGAGGAAGGACTGGACGGAGGCGGCCAGAGCCACAGCGGCTCACGGCGGGAGGAAACCCGAAAAGGTAGGTTAGGGGTTTGAAATTCAAACTTGGGTTTTATGGGTCTTGGATCGAAACTAATGATTTGGTTGGGTTTTTGGGGACTCGAGGAGGCTAATAGGATCAAAAGGAACGGCTGAGGACGGCGGTGCAGCCCAGACGGACGGCCGAAAGCTGGGCGACTGTTCTCGGCATCACAGGTAATTACCTCGACCCGTTTTCTAGTTTTTAAACCCATAGAACTCTAGGTTAGATTGAGACGAGTAGAATGGGACAAACGGGAGGAGAAATGGTGGCCGGAACAGGGAGAACTGGCCGGGTCAAGCCGCGGGTCACGGCGACCCGGTTACTAGTATTCGGGTCGACCCACGGGAGGACAGAGATGACAGGTGACGTCATCCTGCTGACGTCATCATGTCAGGGATGACGTCACCATTGTCAGATCTGACAATGTCAGCTGACATGTCAGAAAATGGGTCAATAGGAGTGCGACACGTGTCACATGTCAGTGCACAGTCAGCACTGACATGTCAGTGACGTGGACCAATCAAGGACTGACACGTGGCACTGACGTGGACCAGTGCCGTGATGACACGTGGCACATGTCAGACTGCCACGTGGCACTGACAGCACAGTGACATAGACCAATGGGAGCTTGACACGTGGCACCTATCAGAGTCTGACATGTTAGACCTGACAGCTGTCAGATGACGTCAGCGATGACGTCAGCAGGTACTGTAGCAGGCGCGTGAAGCTCACGCGTAGCCACTTCAGGCGACGCGTGAGGGCGCGTGGTAGGGAATCTTGGGAAGGTTCCAACATACGAAATCTTCTATTCGATGTAACGAACATTTTGGGACTGTTTCGTGTCGATCGGACACCGTCTCGATATGTTTCGGGGCATCGGAAGGTTTAGGTTCGGGATTAAAAATAGTTAAAAATATGGGAAAATTACGGGGCTTTGGTAGGAGGTTAATTAAGTAGTTAGTAACCTTCTATTACGATTTGGACGGGTTTGGGAGTCCCGGTGATGGTGATCGGCTCGGGGAGCCGTATGGCACGCAAATCGAGGCGGCAGCTCGGACGGTCTGTGAGTGGACCTTGTTTTCTAAATTGGTGCATGCATAAATGTTTATTATATGTTTTAAATGCTTGTTTGTAATGCCATGGGTGCATTTGTATGTGGTTACGTATAAGCACGTATTTCAAGGTTTCGGCCTTATACGGTGTTTGTCCGGGTCTGTATTTCTGTATTGATTTAAATGAACTGGATTTGAATTTCAAAAGGATAAACTCGGGTATAAGACCCATTTGGTTTTGTCTTGGGCATATGACCTCGGATTTCGGGCACGGTGCCCAGTTGATGTGCTATGTCTGGGCACGAGACCCAGTTTACTTTACGGTTTTGATTTCAGGTCAGGGAACCTTAAATGGATTTCCAGGTTCATGACGGTTTATGGGAATCGGCATGAACCCTTGTTGGTCATTGTGGTACATGACGGTTTATGGGAACCGGTCATGGAGAATGTTGTCTATATGTATATGAATATAATTGATATTATGGATCATGACGGTTCAGGGGAACCGGGCCTGAATGTTTGTGTTATGTATATATATGTTCATATACCTTCCTTTACATGTTCTATCTCCTCCGGGGAGGGTCGTTGGCCTGGGTGGACCCCGGAGTAGTCACGGAGCACCGACTGAGTGGAGTCACCCCCCAGTTGGGTTCCTTACTCTCAGGAAGGCTATGGTTACTATTACCTCAGGTAGGGTCAGTGGTCTGCGGACATTGACCTTGACTTTGAGATGACTCGGATTGAGACCCGGGTAGCACGCGCGTAGCTTTGGATACCATGACAGGATTGGTTGTGTGACTTATATATATGTATGTGATGTATATATGATATATGATATGTGGTGTGTACAGGTGTGCACAGGATTTGAGCAGTGGCTCGTGTACTTGGTTTCTTTATGGTTTGGGGCCGAGTCCTTTATGGATTTGGGCAGTGGCCCGTATGGTCGTTTTCATTGTGGTCCTTTCGACCTTGGTTTATATCTGCTTTGGGCTTAGTTCCCACGTATGATTTCTTTGGTTAAATGGTTTTCCAATGCATGCATGCTTTTTAGTGGAGGGTACAAATGTCTTCTTATTAAATGTTTTTATAAACTCTTGTTTTGTCCACTCACAGTTTTTAATGTTTTGACTGCCCTTCAGGTTGACAACGGATGTGGACTGTAGCAGAGACCGAGATATCACATGCCTCCTCCGGATCCTGGCGTACTCTGATAGCCCGGGAGGGCAAAGGTCGAAAATATACCTTGTCTGACACTTCGTGTCAGACGGGAGCAGGGTCATCCCGCACTAATCCCGGGGGGATTGGGATGGGTCCTGTCATTTCGAGGATCTGTATCCAATGTCGGTGGTTTCGGGTCGATCAAAGATCATTAAGTTGGTCAAATCGAGGTTTTTCACAACGGGAATCGTGTCTAGAACATATTGACTTTGTCGGGAAAGTTTAGGGTTCTGAATATGGACTTGTATAGGTTATTAGTAACATTTGGGTATGATTTGGATAGGTCTGGATGACCCAGAGAGGTCGGTTTAGCCCGGGAAGGTTTACAACACGCAAATCGAGGCAGTAGCTTAGAACGGTCCGTGAGTGGACCTTGATTTCTAAACTGTGATGCATGCATAAATGTTTTATATGTTTTATGGATATGATTCTATGATGTTTATTTTGGAAATTGATGAATTACATGGTTTCACGCATTTCGAGGCGATTTACTTATTTGCACGTAAATCGCGGTTTACGGTTTTGCACTGATTATACGTGCTTATGGTTTTGGAAATGGTTTACTGAAATGCTTTTGGATTTGAAAAGGTAAACTCAGGTTCGAGACCCATTTTTTTTGGAAACCCTCAGACTCGAAGTCCATTTAGTTACGTTTTCGGGCCAGGGGCCCAATTGGTTCTTGAATCGATTTCGGATTTAGAAATATGCAAGCGGGCACGAGACCCATTTGACTTAAGAACTCTCAGACTTGATGTCCATTTGATTTAACAAGGCATCAGGCCAGAGGCCCAGATAGTTTACGTACCGGGCTCGAGGCCCAATTGGTTTGCGCATCGGGCTCATGACCCAGTTGACTTACGTATCGGGCACGAGGCCCATTTGGTTTACGAAATCGGGCACGAGGCCCAATTGGTTTGTGATTTCTTGCTTAGGGCCCAGTTATGGTTTACGATTGTGATTTCAGGTCGAGGACCCATAAATGGATTTTTGGTTCATGACGGTTTATAGGGACCGGGCATGAACCCTTGAAAGGTTTTGAGAATGTTTTCAAATGTTTTTTCATATACCATCCTTTATTTATGGATTGTCTCCTCTAGGGAGGGTCGTTGGCCTGGGTCGACCTCAGAGTAGTCATGGAGCACTGACTGAGTGGAGTCGCCCCCGTTGGGTTCCTTACTTTTAGATAGGCTATGGATTATAACCCCAGGGAGGGTCATTGATCACGGACATTGACCTGGATGGACCATGGGCAGACTTGGGATTTGAGACCCCAGGTAGAACGCGCGTAGCTCTAGATACCGTGATAGGATTGGTTATATGATTTATACTAAACATGATTTCTTGGTTTTGCGAAATTGTGTTTTATGGATAATAAATGGATTTGGGCTGTGATCCCACATATGTTTATTATGTTCTAGATTTCTATAAATGGATTTGGGCAGGGGCCCGTGTAACTTGAATTTACGGAACTTGGGGCTGAGACCCTAAATATGGTTGTTTAAACATATGTGGTTTGATAAATGGTTTTCCTATGCATGCATGCTTTTTAGTGAAGGGCATAAAGGTCTTTTATGAAATATGTTTTTTTGAACTCTTTTATTTTAGTCCACTCACAGTCTTTTTTGTTTTCAATGCCCTTCAGGTTGATTACGGGTGCGGAGTGTAACAGAGACCGAGACAACACACTCCTCAACCGGATCCTGGTGTACTTTGGAAGTCGGTTGGGCTAAAGGTTCAAATCTTCCTTGGTCTGACACTCCGTGTCAGACGGGATCAGGAACGTCCCTCTTTAATCCCGGAGGGATTAGGACAGGTCCTGACAGATCTAGCCATTCAAAACAGGAAAAACGAGTCGAGAAACTACCTCCATGATCGAACAACGGACCGGCCACCTGCAACCTCATCCAGCCATCCACTCCGGCCATCTTAGCCTCCATTTTCAATCCCTACCAACCCATACGATCACGAGGAACCATTTCCAATCAATAAAATCGATCGATGAGCATTGAAAATGAAGAAGATGATGTTTGATGCGCATGGAAAAGAGAGAGATAGAGGTTTGGTGATGATGATCAGATGAGATAAAAATGGATGGTGAAGATGAGAGAAAAGGGTAGAGATGGATAGCTAGGATGAGTGGTGGGTGGAAAAATATATATATATATATATATATATATATTATAATACTAGCGGACTAATCGCACTTGAGATCCACATTTTGGGGTTAAGGGCCAATGGGATGAGTGACACTTGTCACTCATCCATGGGTCCCACTTAAATATCTGCCCAATCAGATATTGCCACATCATCCTTGCCTTGTAATACGTGCATAGTACAATCGAACTTCCTGTGACCATAACTTTCCCGTTTGACGTCTGATTTCGGCGTGCTAGCTGGCTACGGATTCATATTGACCCGATCTAAGTAACGGTCCTCGACCCTCGGCCATCAGACCTCCCGGGTCAAAAATCAATATTTTACCCACGACTAGGGGCAAAACAGTCATTTTGCGTCGTCCGTCTGACTTCGCTCAACTAATCAAGTATTAACCTTACTAATCCTTGATTAGTCACTAATCGAATCCCGAAAATAGGGACGGGTCGTTACACAACGTGTCTCAGATTCGCTTCCCTAGGCTTTAAACCTCAATTTAACCAACCTAACGATCTCTGATCGACTCGAAACCACCACCATTGGATTTGTATCCTTGAAACATTTAAAATGGTCATGGTCTGACCTCGAAATACATGCCCATACGCCCCCACACGCGGGTCAAAGTGGCTAGTCAACATTGACCAAAAAGTCAACGCTGATGTTAGCAGTCAACGGTCAAAGTCAACTATGACGTCAGCCGTGATGTCATCATTGACATCTAACATGTGTCAGTTGGCATGTCAGACTTGACATGATGACATCATTGATGAGGTCATCATCCCTGTCCTCTATCCGTGTCGACCCAGTTTACTGTTCTAGGTCGCATAGACCCACGGATCTGACCCGGTCCGTTCTACCAGCTTCGACCACCATTTTTGAAGCTGTTGCTTCTAGTGTGATCGTCCAATCCTCCCTAGTCGATCTATGTGGTCAAACAAACTCTCTAAATCCAACTTAGAATTTGGTCCCATAACACCGGTTTCGGATTTACCTGGCCGTGACCTCCTCTGCCGTCCATAGCGGTCCTTCGGCCTCCCACAGTTTCTCTCAGTCCCTCACTCGTCCTCAGTCCTTCTTAGGAGCCCTCAATCGAGCCAGCAAGGGAAGGGATAATTAGGTTTGTGGGTTTCGGGTTTGAATGAAACAGATGAAGATGAAGTGGGTGGGTGTATATATGTGGGGTGATAGGCAATGGATGAGTTACACTTGTCACTCATCCATTGCGCCTGGTAAAAGTATCTGGGGCCCACTCAAGACAAAGGTCCACTCGTCTCAAAATTTGTGCAATAGTACCTCGAACCTTCCGTGACCCGTAACTTTCTCGTTGAATGTTTGATTTCAACGTGCCACCTGTCTACAGACTCGTATCGACTCGATCTACGTAATTGTTCTCGGTCCTCGTGCATAGGGCCTCTTGGGTCAAAAGTTAACTTTTTACCCTTGTCCAATGGTAAAATCGTAATTTTACCCTGAACGTTCAATGATCCTCGACTAATCCCATATAGCCTCGCTAATCCACAAATTGAACTTAATTCATCCCAAAAATTTGGAACAGGTCGTTACAAGACAAGCCTATATTAACCATGTTGGAGAAAATTAGGATTTATGTTATGTTGATGCACACAACAAGAAGGTTAGTACTTTTAAAATAATTTAGCAAGTATGCATGGTTACGTTGAGTGCTCAGTTAATGTTTATTGATTGTTCATATTATGTTGCTGTGTAGGTTGGCCCCTGATCATCGGCATGGGCATCAAATTGGGCTACAAATTAGGCAACTGTTGGATGAAAACAAGAAACAAGGGCAACAGTTTATATCAAGGCATGCATGGAGTTATATTTTTGAAATAAGTTCGCATACAGGAAGGTAGTTTAGGGTGGATTTGAATGCAAAGTCATGTTCTTGTCGAAGGTGGGATCTTAATGGACTTCCCTGCCCACATGCATGCTATGCCATAAGCAGATTATGTCGTCATGCAGCTGACTATATGGATGATTGCTGTCACGATCTAGCACGTTATTGTCCGCTTTGGGCCCAGCCCTCACGGTTTTTTTTCTAGGAACTCACGTACAACTTCCAGTAGATCACCTATAATAGGATTGCACTAGCCCAAACTCGCTTAACTTTGGAGTTCCCAAGGAATCAAAAACTAGTGAGCTTTCAAAAGGTCTCACGCTAGATAGATACGTGCCCACACATATAAGACACTTCACCTTTCCCTCTATGAGCGATGTGAGATTGTTCATCATTCTTACCAAGACATGGGTCCACCTCCCTTGGGGCTTAGCGTCCTAGCTGGCACACTCAATTCCGGCCAGGGTTAGGCTCTGATACCATTCTATCACGACCCAACCCATCTAGCATGATATTGTCCGCTCTGGGCCTAGCCCTCACTATTTTGTTTTTGGGAACTCACGTGCAACTTCCCAGTAGGTCACCCATCCTAGGATTGCACCAACCCAAACTCGCTTAACTTTGGAGTTCCCAAGGAATACAAAACCAATGAGCTCCCAAAAGACCTCATGCTAGATAGATACGTGCTCACACATATAAGACACTTCACTTTTCCCTCCCCGAGCGATGTGGGATTTTTCACCATTCTTACCAAGACATGGGTCTTACAATTGCTACAATGTGGAGTCCTATAATAAGTGTTACTCACGAATCATTATGTCAATGACAAGTGAAGGCAAATGGAGATCTACTGGAAGAAATCCTTGAAGCCACCCCAAGTACCACAAGCAACCTGGCAGGCCAAAAAAAGCAGGAGAAAAGCATTTGATGAGCCCAAGAAGATACCAAGTACTAAACTGCCAAGATATCATACATAGATGAAATGCAGTAACTGTGGTTCGGTGGGCCAAGATATCATACATAGATGAAAAGCATTAGCGAGGTAGATTAATGATTTTTTTTATGTAATATATGATACTGTATTGATTATTTTAGCCAGATAGATATTATATACATGAGATAGATTCATCATATAGTCAAATTATTGCATTGATACCCTATCATATTAAAATGCTTAGTATACAACACGGACCGAATTATATTATATAGTCCTAGGAACCTAGTTGATAAGTTGTATTGGGCTAGCCTGATTCAAAATTAATGGGTTTAGGATTGGGCCTAGCGTGGCTCAATTTTTCTCATTATGCCAAAGATATATGGGCTATGCTAAGCGAATTTGATGAAAAATATAGAAAGCCGAAACTTATCTTTGAACGTGTCTTATGATCGGGCTCGCGGGAATTATATAGGTGCTACAGTATACTGAAATATGGTAATGAAGAGAAAGAGGGAGCTAACTGCTATGTGTATTGGCGAGGTGGAAGCGTACTATCAAGTATCGAAATAGTCGACATAACTATATATATATATATTCTTTTGTGCTTCTATTATGTCTGCATTTCATAATTCAGAAACAAATAAAAAATGGACTACTTCAAAATATTTAACAAATAATATAAATTTCAAAATATTTTCTCAAAATGAATAGGAGTTTCAGAAAAGCTGACAAAATACAGGAATATTTTATAAATATATTTTTTTAGATAGGAGTAACTTTGAAATTTTTAAGACTATAAAACTGTACAATATATAAGTGGAAAAAAAAGGCACTAGCTGATTCCTCTCTCTCTAGCTCATGCTCATCTAAACTATTGAGTCGTAGACCACTCACTCAGAAAAACTCTTATCTGCTAACAACAATCCACCACCTAGCAAGCAGCATTTGCCTCGATGGCGACAAAAAATCACTAAAACATTATTAACCTATTTTTATTTATTAATTGGAAAACAATCGTAAATGTAACTTATTTGAATATCGACCTTAATTTGACAACAAAAAAAAGATTATTGATGCAGAAATCGTCCGGCTCTGTGAAGTTCCTTCTCGATCCCTACACACAAGAACTAAAATCAAATGGGGTTAAGGTTGAATCCCGGGGGAGGGGGGTGGTTCAACCGAAAACGCTCCGATGCTTAAATCAGCTTCGAAAAAGAAATCTTAAGAGTTTAAGTAGCGTTGAATTGAATTACATTTATTGAGAAATGTGTACCCCTTATGTAGGGTGAGTGGGATGTTCAATTTCCATAGTTTCGATGTGGGACAAATGCTCCTTGATTTGCGTACTGACACATGTTACGAAAATAGAGGGTGAGAGACTTCCACATGTCATTCCGGTTTGGGCCCAATGTTTGGGCTATGTAAGCATTGTGGGCTTGAGCCATGTTCGGTACTTGGGCTTTAAGTATTATTGCCAGGGGCAATTTGGTCATTTCGGGAACTATGGGACACGTGGTAGCTCCACATTCTTCCGGTGATTTTGGGTTCCACAAATGCCCCCACATCGCTTAGGAATTCAGGGAATCCTAAGGGATGTAATTTGTATTATGGTTCCGATAAATTATATATGGGAGTAGGACTCCGCTTGATCTTCAATTTCGTTGTACCTTTATCTGGGAGTCTCTGATGTCGCAGCAAGCTCCACGCTTGTCCGAGAGACTTTTGAATATTTCTTTAATTGTTAAGCTTTACATTTTTGCACATTATGAGTCCAATTGTAAGACCCGTGTCCGTGAGGGAACGGTGAACAATCTCACATTCCTGCGAGGGGGAATGGTCTGGGAAGGGAATGGTGGTGTGCCTTAAAGGTGTAGGCACACACCTATCTAGCATGAGGCCTCCCTTAGCTGCGCTGGTTAAGGTGGTTACCTTCCAGGCGTGAGGTCTTGGGGTCAAAACCTTGCGGGCGCAGGTGCGCCTAAAGAGGACAATATCATGCTAGATAGAGCGTGCAGGTGCACGTCTCTGGTTTAGATGAGGCCTCTTGGGAGCTCAGTGGCTTTTGGGGGGATTGGAACCCCAAAGTTAAGCGAGTTGAGGCTGGTGCAATTCTAGATGGTTGACCCCCTGGGAAGTTGCTCCGTGAGCTCCCGAAAACAAAACCGTGAGGGCGAGGCCCAAAGCGGACAATATCGTGCTAGATGAATCGGGACCTGACAGAAGAGGGTCGGGTCCTGACAATTTGGTATCAGAGCCAGACCCCGACCGGGAAGTGTGCCAGCGGGGACGCTGGGCCCTAAGGGGGGTGGATTGTAAGACCCGTGTCCTTGAGGGAACGGTGAACAATCTCACATTCCTGCGAGGGGGAATGGTCTGGGAAGGGAATAGTGGTGTGCCTTAAAGGTGTAGGCATACACCTATCTAGCATGAGGCCTCCCTTGGCTGCGCTGGTTAAGGTGGTTACCTTCCAGGCGTGAGGTCTTGGGGTCAAAACCTTGCGGGCGCAGGTGCGCCTAAAGAGGACAATATCATGCTAGATAGAGCGTGCAGGTGCACGTCTCTGGTTTAGATGAGGCCTTTTGGGAGCTCAGTGGCTTTGGGGGGGATTGGAACCCCAAAGTTAAGCGAGTTGAGGCTGGTGCAATTCTAGATGGGTGACCCCCTGGGAAGTTGCACCGTAGCTCCCGAAAACAAAACCGTGAGGGCGAGGCCCAAAGCGGACAATATCGTGCTAGATGAATCGGGACCTGACAGAAGAGGGTCGGGTCCTGACACCAATTGCAATGATTCAAGTATCGGTGCGCTCTACTCTTCGAGACGATCATTTCAAGATGTATGAAGGCATACTTCTGTTGTAGTCTTAAAGACCTCACTTTGTGGAGTACCATCTAGTGGCATGTTCTGGTCTTGTTAGAGCTTCCGACTTCAAGAGATGGCGGACTTGACATCAAGATGCTCATCCGGTTGACATGCTTGTAGTGCTTTGTGGATGGAAGAACTTAGCGCATCGACGCACTTGTCATCTTTAACTGCGGGCGGAGCTAACATTAAGGCCTTCAATGGGGGAGGTGCAACATAATGCAATGCGAGGCGTAACAGAGTACAAGACGAGGTGCAGCAGAGTGCAAGGTGAGGTGCAGGAGAGTGCGAGACGAGGTACAATAGGGTGCAAGACAAGGTGCAGTAGAATGCAAGACGAGGTGCAGCAGAATGTAAGACGAGGTGCAACAGAGTGCAAGGCGATGTGCACCAGAGTGCAAGGCGAGGTGCAGCAGAGTGCAAGAAGAGGTGCACCAGAGTGCAAGGTGAGGTGCAGCAGATTGCAAGGTGAGGTGCAGCAGAGTGCAAGACGAGGTGCAGCAGGGTACAAGACGAGGTGCAGCAGAGTGCAAGGCGAGACATGCTGCAAGTGAGAGGCGATGAGTCCCATCACTTAGAGTGCAACGTGCCACAACCCAGTATGTGGCTTGTTCCAGCTGCAATGCAATGTGTGTTGCAGCTACAAGGCGAGATGTGCTTCATCTTCAAAGCGAGGCTTCCCATGACGCGAGGTGAAGTGCATGTGGTGCCATGAAGTAACTGAAGTTTTCCAAGGAGTTTCTTTGGACGACGGATGACCTTCCAGAGACTTGATCTTCAAGGCCTTGTTGAGCTCAAAATGGGGTGTAGTAAGGCGGAACAATAGAATGGAGGATCGATCATGCCCCCCTGCAAAGCTCGAGACGTCATACATCATCGCCTAATTGAAGGAAGAGAGCTTGGAGATGCCATCATCTAGACGCTGAAGCCAAGTGGCGTGAAGACACATGACACCAAACCATTGTTTCGTCTTGGAGTTGAAAGTCAAGCTGTTTTGTAGCCATCGCCGAGTCAAGCAGTGGTGAAGTTGATTTTTTGAAGCCAACTATGCCAAGTAGGCGATGTTGAGGAGGTTGCCCCCATTGTTTGAAGAAGGTCATGGACGATGTGTCACTGGAAGTCCACGATGGGATGATCGAAGGCCTCCAAGGCTTACTCATAGGTTGATGGAGAGACTTTGAGGTCGTGCAGGTCCTGATGATGAGCTTTATGATTCTTTTTGGCTCGTAGATTGATCTTAGCATTGAATACATGTTTGAGCATTCAAATTGTGAATTGCCAACTTCTTTAATTTTCATTAATAGAAGCCTTCCATTTTTTTTTGAGTGTTTTGTGATTTTCGGCATATTTGACCTTTGTGTACAAAAATGTTCGCGTGGAACTCGCCACAACTTGGAATTGAGTGAGATCAATGGAGTTAGAAAGCTGACTTCCATATATTTCTAAATCCGTTGACCTCATGTTAGGGTGATCAAAATTCAGTGGTCTATGACTGAATAAATATCGTACTCATGCGCTGGTACGTGCAGTTGACCTTCGTGTATAAAAATGTTCGCTGGGAACTTGTCACAACTCGGAATTGAGTGAGGTCAAATGCATTAGAAATCTTACTTCCGTATATTTTTAGGGCCATCAAGTTCATGTCAGGGTGAGCAAAATTGAGTGATATATGATCAAATGAATCTCGATCCCGTGCATTGAAATGCAAAATTGGACTTCACACGTTAAAATATTTGGCCATTGTTTGTCATGGCCTGGTGGTTGCCCCTCTTGGTGGGGTTGGAAGCTTTTTTTTAGTACCTTTCCGACTCCACCAAGTCAAGTTCTTGGATGGTTTCATGTGCCTCGCTGGGACGAGCCTTGAGCGCTTCGCATGGCGAAGTCGTGGCGTGGTTCGCATGGTGAAGACTTGTTGTGCTTTGCGTGGCAAAAACTTTGAGTTCTTCGCATGGTGAAGGCTTTGAGTGCTTCGTATGGCGAAGGCTTGGAGTGCTTCGCGAGGCAAAGACTTAGAGTGCCTCGCGTGGTGAAGGCTTAGAGTGCTTCGCGTGGCGAAGGCTTGGAGTCCTTAGCATGGCGAAGACTCGGGTGCTTTGCGTGGTAAAGTCTCGGAGTGCTTCGCGTGACGAAGGCTTAGAGTACTTCGCGTGGCGAAGACTCGGGTGCTTTGTGTGGCAAAGGCTTGGAGTGTTTCGCATGACGAATGTTTGGAGTGCTTCGCATGGCGAAGGCTTGGAGTGCTTCGCGGGGCAAAGACTTAGAATGCTTCACATGGTGAAGGCTGGGAGTACTTCACATGGCGAAGGCTTGGAGTGCTTCGCATGAAGAAGACTCGAGTGCTTTGCGTGGCAAAGGCTTGGGGTGCTTCGCCACGCGAAGGCTTGGAGTGCTTCACATGGTGCTTCGCATGGCGAAGACTCGGGTGCTTTATGTGGAAAAGGCTTGGAGTGCTTCGCGTGGCGAAGACTAGGGTGCTTTGTGTGGCAAAGGCTTAAAGTGCTTCGCGTGACGAAGGCTTAGAGTGCTTCGCGTGACGAAGGCTTAGAGTGCTTCGCGTGGCGAAGACTCGGGTGCTTTGCGTGGCAAAGGCTTAGGTGCTTTGCGTGGCAAAGACCTAGAGTGTTTCACATGGTGAAGACTTAGAATGCTTTCTAAACAAAAGCGTAGACGATAAGAAAATTTCATTAGACGTTGAAAAGAAACATCTTGAATCTTATTGAAAGATGTTTTGTGAGCAAAGTAGGCACTGAGCCGAATTTTAACCACAAAATTTGTGTCTTTTATGATGACTTGGTCACTGATTCAGTTTCATGGTTGTTTCCTGCAACTCGGACTCGACAATGATGGTGTCCACGCGGATAATCTTTTGTGCGGGTTCCTGGGGGCCTCTGTTTCCGAGACGATCCGTTGCCCTTTTTTCTGACGTACTTGGTGCAGTGTCCTTCCTTCAAGAGATCCCGGAGGTATCTTTTGAAAGTCTGGCAAGAGTTTATGTCATACCCATAGCAATTGTGATATGCACACCATTTTATCTTGTCGGCCCTTTCCTCGAACCATAAATTTTCTTTTATCTGATTGTATATTTGGAGGAAAGGTAGAGAAAACTGTGTGTTTGGCTTTGTACCCGCAAACGTGTTGGATGACGGGTTCCCTTTGCGCTTATTGGCTTTCTCGACTGAGTTCCTGCGGTGGTCATCATCCTTTGGCTGCGCAAACGCCTTTGTGGGATGTCCATTTTCCTCGACGTGATTGGCGGCATGTGTGGTCTTTTCTCATCCTCCCAGCATGCATGTCGCTCCGCCAGGGACAGTATCTTAGTGAGACTTCGGGCGTTGCTCATGATGATGTCTCCGTAGAGCTGGCTCTCCAGTCGTAGACCTTGCTTAAATGCCATGGCTGCAACGAGATCGCTGCAACCAATAATGCGAGACTTCTCTTTGCAATACCTCCGGATGTATTGTCACAAGGTTTTCTTAGACCTCTTTCAGATGGTGAAGATGTGGTCATCCTTGACTTTGACGGTGCAAAGCTGCGAGTACTCCTTCACGAAAGTAAGGGTCAACTCTTCAAAGAAAGTGATTGATCTCCAGAGGAGATGGTGGAACCATGTCTTCGCCTTACCTTGCAACGAGGTTTGGAAAACTTTTCACATGAGCGCGTCGTTGTGCATGTGAGGTACCATGACCCCCCGATAGTAATTGATGTGCTTTACTAGGTCGGAGGTTCCTTTGTACTGATTAAAGTTGGTAGTTGAAAATCGATGCGGGAACGGCTCTTCCTCAATGTCCCTCACAAATGATGAAGATGATGACGTCTGAATCTGGCGCCAAAGGTCATCCTCCAAGTCTCTGTCGCGCTGAACACCTTAGAGGCGTCGGTCTAGTATCATTCAGACGTCATCAACATGCAATGGACCTTTGTGACGGGGATTTCCGCGTCGGGTCAAGTGGCATCGACTCCCTCGAGTTGCAGTGAGAATGGCACTCGAGGGTGTTGGTGAGTAGGTCTCGTCCTCTTCGCTACAATCGTCTGTCCATCTGAGTTGTGAGTAGGTCTCCCAATAGTTGTTGTAGGAGCTCTGATTGAGCCCGAACTTGGTTGCTTAGTTGTTAAACCTGCTGCATTAGTCCAAGTCGCGAAGGCGAGCCCCTAAATGCTTGCTCGTTACGAGTAGCATGTTGGGGCACACGCCGCGCGCCTTCAGTCGGATGTGATGGGCCACGTCTCTCTGAATCTTGGGTGTTGGCTTGCGGGTTGTGCAGGGCGTCCAAGTGCCTTCTTAGCGACGTGTCTCGAGATATTGTCTGACAGCGAACATGCTCCTTGTCGGCGCTTCTCGGGATGTCCCTTGGTGCCCCTCGAGGTTCACTGCACTTCTTGGAGGTTCTGGATGTCTCAATGTCTCCCAATAGTTGTTGTAGGAGCTCTGATTGGGCCCGAACTTGGTTGCTCAGTTGCCCAACCTATTGCATTAGTCCAAGTCGCGGAGGCGAGCCCCTAGATGCTTGCTCGTGACGAGTAGCATGTCGGGGCACACGTCGCGCGCCTTCAGTCAGATGTGATGGGCCACGTCTCTCTGGAGCTTGCGTAGCAGTTCACTCACGACAGCAATCGTAGCAGCGGATGTGGCAGCCTCAGAGGCCCGTGTGGATCACCGTGTTCTGGACATCTGAGGAATGATAAGTGTTGAAAGTAGAATGGAGTTTTTTTCGAGGAAAAACTAAGGAGCACGCTTTGAGTATTTCTCAAATCGGCTCTCAATGAAAGCACCAGTTGTTGATGTAGAAATCGTCCGGCTCTGTGAAGTTCCTTCTCGATCCCTACACACAAGAACTAAAATCAAATGGGGTTAAGGTTGAATCCCCGGGGGAGGGGGGGTGGTTCAACCGAAAACGCTCTGATGCTTAAGTTAGCTGCGAAAGAGAAATCTTAAGAGCTTAAGTAGCGTTGAATTGAATTACCTTTATTGAGAAATGTGTACCCCTTATGTAGGGGTGAGTGGGATGTTCAATTTCCATAGTTTCGATGTGGAACAAATGCTCCTTGATTTGCGTACTGACACATGTTACGAAAATCGACGGTGAAAGACTTCCACATGTCATCCCGGTTTGGGCCCAATGTTTGGGCTATGTAAGCATTGTGGGCTTGAGCCATGTTCGGTACTTGGATTTTAAGTATTATTTCCAAGGGCAATTTGGTCATTTCTGGAACTATGGGCCACGTGGTAGCTCAACATTCTTCCGGTGATTTTGGGTTCCACAAGGATTATCCGCCTTAAATTTTAGGCAAAATTGAACAAACTTATGTTGGGGAATGACATTGTCACATAATGACGGACTTGGGATTTTTACTCCAGATGGTCAACATGTATATCATCAAAAAATTTGGAAATAAAAAATATCCTGTAAAACAAAAGGATACTGTTGAAGTTCATAAATTATAAAAAAAAAACTACAAGCTACAATTGACCAAGGAAACTTTTCATATCTTAAAAACATCGCATTATAACTTAATTATCAATACAAGCAAAAATATCCCTTCCGATTACTGAACCATTGATCTCCCATTTTATTACAAAGGGAAGTTTTTACAATAATTTATAGCGAAAAATATTTTCTCCCCCGAAGCGGTTGCAACTGGTACAACTAAAGCCAATGTAAGAAGAAAATATACATGCTTGTATGCTTTATGGATTAAATCACTTCCCGCGAATTTGAAAAATCCGAAATTCTCATTTAAAAGCCTCTATGTGTGGTTGGTCGACCTAGACTCCGAATTAGGTTGGAGTGAGCCTAAAATGACTCGAGGCCCAAAGCAATAAATTAATGGTTTAGTTTTGAAGTCAAGCCCACACCCACTTAATTGATTAAACCTCTCTATCTGATCACCCACACTCTTACATGATCATATACTCACCTACATATACCCTCCCGTATCCTCGTTTGTCTTCTTCACGCAAAGACTATTCAGACAAAGACCAGGCGACGGTGCCACCACCACTACCACCACTTACGCACCTTCGCTGTTCCACCCTAGGATATTTACTCCCCTCGAAACCTTCTCCCTTCCCTCGATTCTCTCCTCTTCATGCAACCAAGAGCACAAAACATGGCAACATCGTTCGTCGCTACTACTCTCGTCTCACGGCCACCCAACCCCTATGATCACCATCTTTCTGCTCGTCTCTTTGAGGTGAGGACAACCATTGTACCCTTGCCTTTTTTTGCCTTTTTTATTCTTTTCAATCAAATTAGGTAATAACGAGCCCTCATTTCATTCCCAATGGATTCCTTAGGTCGTTTAACTACATTTTGACTAGCTACATGTTGAAATTGGTGATGATTTAAGGAGGTTAGGCCTTGTTGGAATACCACGATATTTTGGCGAGATTTTCATATTCCGATGGCATTGGTGGTAGAGGGCAGAGAGACCAAATTTAGAGCATTGTGTTCCTTTGTTTTGTTTATTTTCGAAGGTGAAAAAGATAAAGGCAATTCGCAATTGGAATTAGAAGGTGGGCTTTGTTGTGAATTGATTAGGAGGATGAGAGAAGGTAGAGAAGGAGGCAGAGAGAATAAACATTCTCTGTATTATAATACGTTCACAATAATATAGATAACCTAATACAGAACTAAGTAATCCCTTTATATAAGGAAAGGATTAATATATGTACAATTACTTATCTACCGCTCATTACCCCTTTACATAAATAGACACATCCCTTAATGTTATTTACAACATTCCCCCTTGGATATTTCATGTAATGGTGTCGCTGGGCTACGCGTTTATGTGTTGCCTCGCTAAAACCTTGCCAGGTAAAAAAAACCCTATGGGACAAAAATAACCATGGTCGAAGGAAAAAGAGTGCAATGCGCGTGTAAATGATCACATCGGAATCTTCTGAGGTAGTTGATGTCGCCTTTTCTAGAATACGGGTAGATAGTACGCCTTTGAGATAAAATGTATTAGTGTTGCTTCACCAAAACCTTGCTCAGTAAACCCAGTGAGAAAAACACGTGATCGAAGGGAAAAGATGAGAAAATGCATATGAGTCAGATCAAGGCATCTTCGGGATGCATTGTTAGCGGGGTGATCATACCAAAATGTGCCTTATTAAAACCTAGCCAGGTAACAAAACCCAATGGGACAAAATAACCCCGATCGTAGGACAAAAGAGTACATGATGTTCATGTGAGTATACTTCTAGATATTTGGTATATTTCAGGATACTCCCCCTGATATCGACTCCCCATGAAGTTAAGAACTTGGTAGATCAGCCGGTCTACGTAAGCTAATACCATGAACATGCTTTTGGAATGTTGCATTGGATGATGGCTTGTTATTGTCTCCTATAATGAAACCGATCCTCATATGCCTAATAGAGGTACCATTGTCCTAGTAGATAATATTCGGTTCATTATTAGTGGAATGCAGTCCACAAGTACTTCAAATATGCCCCGTAATGACTTTTACCATATACATTCACAAGTTTCTTCATGAAGAGTTAGAATCTTCGCATGATTTGAAACGTAGTAATGAGGGTATGTTTCATAGACCTCCAAGATTTTGTTGTGTTCCCAATGGTAAAGACATAACCAGTTTGAGAACATACTTTAGGTGGGTCTGATAGTTAGCCTACATCAGTATACCCGATAAGGCAATGCATCATTCTAAGGACCAAAGAGGTTTTATTCATTCCTCGATGCATAGGGATAGAATAAGCCCATATCTCACATACCATTAAGGTATTGAAAAATGTCTTTTATGCCATTCTAGTGACAACGTGTTGGCGCAGAGCTGAGTATAGCTAGCTAGTTCACATCAGATGAAATTCTCGTCTAGTGCATTTGAATCAAGTATAATAATGCGCTTACTGCACTTAGATATGAAACTTCTAGTCTCACTATCTCTTCGTTATCATCTGCTAGACGAAACGGGTCCTTTATAAGATATAGACTACATGTGACGACCCGTCCCGAATTAGCGGGATTAATTAAGAGTTAATGATGGATTAGCAAGGCTAATAAGAGGTTAGATGAGGATTAGCGAATGTTCGGGCGAAATGACGATTTTGCCCCTAGAATGGGCAAATCGTTGACTTTTCATTCAGACGGTCAATTGGACTTTGGCCAATGACTGTGATGTAGTTCGTGACGTCACGAGTTCATAGAAAGGTGGCACGCTCGATTCCGATGTTCGAGGAGGAAGTTATGACGTTCGGAAGTCCAAGGGCATTTTTGTAATTTAGGTGAATAGGAGCTAAAAGTTGAATTTTAACACAGGAAGTGCGATGGCCGAGGGCCGAAGACCGTTACGTAGATCGGGACGATACGAATCCGTAGACAGGCGGTACGTCAAATTCGGATGTTCGACGGAGAAGTTACGGTTCACGGAAGTTCTGGGGAACTATTTACGGCGACACGTTTTACGAGGCAAAAAGTGAAGTTTTGTCTTTTGTGGGCCCAGTTACTTTTCAGGGACCAATGGATGAGTGACAAGTGTCACCCATCCACAGGCCAACCTCACCCATTCATGCATCTCACTCTTCCCTTCATCGATCATTCATTTTCCTTCCACCCAAACACCAAACCCGATCCATCCTCCCACCCCAAAACCAAACCCTTCAACCCATTTGACAGTGAAGGAAACAGAGAGGAGGAACTGAGGTGGTGGCTGTCCCAGGCAGAGCCACCGTGGACGGCGGAGGAGGAATCAAATCCAGGTAATCGGTTTTGACCGATTTAATCAAATTTCAGTTTCTAGTTGTTATGGGTCGATTTGGACGATTTTCATGAATTAAATAGGTTGCTAGGAGTGTGTAAGGAAGGTTTTGACGGAGATTGGACGTTGAGAAACCTCTGGGGAGGTTTTGGAAAATCGAACCGTGAGGTTCAAAATTGAATCGTGAGTTTTTAGGGGTTTTAGGTGGATTTGATCATCCAAACAAGCTCCTAGGATCAAAATAGGAATTTAGGGATTGATTAGGAAGGAAATCAGACCAAAATGAAAGAGGAGGAGCCCTGAACCGGTCACGCCGGTCCAACTGGACCAGCCGAACCAGGAAAATCGGTTCAGACCGGTCGATCGCATGGAGAAGACAATGAACAGTCCTGGCGTGTGAGGCCCACGCGCAGGACCGTTCTTGGGTGCGTGAGGGCACGTGCTCACTCCTTTGAGGGTGGTTCCAACATGTGAAATCATCTATTTGATGTAACGAACATTTTGGGACTGGTTTCGTGTCAATCGGACATCGTTTCGATATAGTTCGGGTTGTCCGAAGGTTTAGGTTCGCGTTTAAAAATAGTTAGAAATTCCGAAAAATTACGGGGCTTTAGTGAGGGGTTATATAAGTAGTTAGTAACCCTCTAAATGAATTTGGACAGGTTTGGGAATCCCGGAGGCGACGGTTGACCTAGGAGACGATTATGGCACGCATATCGAGGCGCGGCTTCGGACGGTCTATGAGTGGACCTTTCTTTCGAATTCGATGCATGCATAAATGTTTTATAATTGTTTTAATATATGTTTTGTGATGCCATGAGTGCATTTGTTTGTGGTAGCCTAGGATTTACGTATTTGCACGTATTTCACGATTTCCGGTTTTATACGATGCTTATACGTTCTATGTTTTCATCGAGGGTTTAATGAATGGATTTCGGATTTAGAAACGTGAACCCGGGCAAGAGACCCAATTGATTTACAAACTCTCGGACTTGGAGTCCCTTTGATTTGACGAGGAATCAGACCTAGGGTCCAATTGAGCCATACGATCGAATCGAGGGTCCAGTTGATTTACGATTCGGGTTTGAGGCCCAGTTAGTGGTACTATCGGGCTTGATGCCCCGTAGATTTATGATATCGGGCATGAGACCCATATAGTTGAGATATCGGGCTGAAGGATCCGTTAGTTGTGAAATAGGACTTGAGGTCCTGTTGGTTTTTGGTTTCGGGCTTAGGGCCCAGTTAGTCGTGGTATGGAGCTTGAGGCCCTGTTGATTGTGAAATCGGGCTTGAGTCCCAGTTCGGTTTATGAAATGAGAATTCGGGCATGAGACCCTATTGAATTGAGGATTTAGGCCGAGGCCTGTGAAACTGATTTGAATCGGATTCGAGGAATCCCGTTGAGATGAATCGGGTTTGAGACCCAGTTGAAATGTATTTTGAGAAAGAAAGAAAAGAATTGAAAGTGAATTGGGGGCAGAGACCCCGTGTTTTATGAGTTACAAAGTGATTTGGGGCGGCGACCCCGTAAACGATGTTTTGGAAATGGTTTGGGGCGGAGACCCCGTGTGGTATGTTTTGGTATTTCACTGAGAATGATTTGGGCCGAGTTCCCACATATATGAATTTACGGGTGTTTGTGATTTCGGGTCGGGGACCCAAATGGTTTTTATGGGTCATGACGGTTTCTGGTGCCGGGCATTAACCCTTGAATGATTTTGATAATGTTTTCAAATAGTTTTATGAACGTGTTTGATAAATGTTTTTGAATGCATGCGTATGTATTTATGAAGGGCATAATTGTCTTTATGCTAAAATGTTTTTAAAGAAAAGTTTATTTTGTCCACTCACGACTTTTAATGTTTTAATGCCCTTTAGGTTGATCGCGGATGCGGGCTGTAGCAGAGACGAGACATCACTCCCCTCCTCCTACGATCCTGACGCACTCTGATAGCCCCGGTGAGGGCTAGAGTTGGAATTTTCCTTGGTCTGACACTTCGTGTCAGACGGGATCAGGCGGATCCCACGTTAATCTCGGGGGATTTGGGACCGGTCCTGACACTACAAATGATCATAGACGTGCTTGAAGGTTTGCTTTATCCTCATTAAAGCATTTCAACATCTTCTAGGTCTAATATCAACATCTTCTAGATGTGATTTAATCAATAGACTAAAACCTCATATGCACAGTACTCGAGCTTCAGGTCGAGACAGAACTTTGTTCTCCTAAAATCCTTCATTTCAAAATCCAACTTCAAGTGCTTAGTAGTTTCATTAGGTTCTTCTGGAATACCAATCAATAGCAAACATGGAACTTGTTTTCTAAAAAAAAAACACGTATGGGTATTCTTCGTTATCCCACTCTGATCAAATACTCACTTGGACGATTATACCACATCCGTCCGGATTACAGCAATCCATAAAGTGAATGCATCAAAGAAGTAAAGAGCGTGTTCTGTGGTCTGGAATTATTTGCATAAGATATTGTAAGTCCTTCAGAAACTTTCAAATGTATCTCTTTATATGTATCCCCATAGAGATAAGCAGTAACCACGTTCATAAGCTGCATATTCAGTTTTTTTTTCGGAAACTACCAAACTGATAAAGTAGTGGAGCGTTATGACGTTCATTACGAGAGAATACGTCTCCTCATAATAAATCTCAGGGAGTTGAGAAAACTGTGGGCCACAAAAGGAGTTGTACATCTCACAATCTCATCTTTCTCATTACACTTCCTTATGACTACCCATTTAAATCCTGCAGGTTTAACATTAGGAGGTGTGGGAACTACAGGTCCAAACACCTTCCTTTTTGTTAAGGAGTCTAATTCGACCTGGATTGGTTCATTGCATTTTGGCCAGTCTTCTCTACGTTGGAATTAATTCATCAGCTAAGTAAGGTTCGATCTTGTTTCTAGTTATTATTATTTCGGTAGCTACCGCGATTACATATAATCATTGATGATAATATCATCCTGATTCTATATCTCACATAAGCATGCATGAGTTACCGAGATCTCTTTACTTTCGGGAGTGAGTTCAGACGTTGAAGTGTCCCCCAATGCCATCACAGACCCATAATCTGGAATTATCTCGTGAGATGGATCAGTTGATATTTAGAAAGGATTCGATTGTGCCAAATATCCTTATCCAGGGATAAGAATCCTTCGAACCTATTAGTCTACCTCGCTTCTGGGTAGGAAATAAGACTAGTTAGCCGCCATGATCGTACCTTGTCCGTCTGGGATGACATGTCCTACTGTGACGTCTAACCTTGCAGGCACATTTGCAGCATGTATATGTGATCTCGTTACTTTAACTAGATTAGAGAAAGTGTCTGGCGTATTACTAGCTACACTCTGTAAATCTAAAATTCTCCTCGCTTCATTCTCCCTTTGTACGGTTCAGGAATCAAGATGAGACATAGTGGGGACATTCCACGTCAATTCACGTCATTCTTTAAGAATGTTTGACGTTCTTATCTCCCCATAACGATGGGAAGACTGTCTCATCAAAGTGACTATCCGCAATATTGCAGGAATGAGATCGTCTATCAAAGGCCTTAAAGAGCATATACTGGAGGGGGATTCATAACCGACATATATGCCCCGCCTACGTTGAGATCTCATTTGTGTACGTTGTGGCAGCACAATCGGCACGTAACTACACATCAAAAAATGCATAAGTACGAAACTGCTAGTTCATACCCAGTCAACAACTGTATCGAAAAATAGGATTGGATGGTAGTGGACCTCAATCAGACCAAAATTTCTGCATGCAAAATTGCATTGCCCCTACGCAGAAACTAGAAGCTTGGTGCGAATTACCAAGGATAACAAGTGTTTCCATAAGGCCATTATGGGTGTGAACATGGGGAACCAAATGTTCATCATCAATCCCAAGGGGCATACAATAGTCATCGAATGATTTCGATGTAAACTCTCCGGTATTATCAAGTCTTATAGACTATATAAGAAAATCCGGGTGGTGTGGCCCTTAATTGAATGATCTGGGCTAAGAGTTTAGCAAACACAGTATGCATGTGGAAAAAAGGGTAGCATGTGACCACTTTGTCCTTATCTCAACCAGAACCATGAATATATTTCAAACAGTCCGCATGGTGGTTGGAAAATCCACAAATTTTCCCTTGTATTCTGTACAAGAAAGGGTGGAGTCTTTACTTATCTTTGCATATAATGGTCTAACAATTTTTGCGAACGAGCAAACTTGGCATAGTGTTTCATTAAACATAAAGGGGCATATGAGTAAGATGATACCCGTGCAGTATATTGAAGATACGACGCATCATTACCTTGACCTAGGTGTCTCAACCGATCATGCCATAATGAGAAATTGCTCGTACTAGTTAGCTTCTACATAACTCTTGGCTAACTTCTGTCTAGTTCTCCAGTGTATGCTTCTAGCCATACTAATTGGAGGTTATGCAAAGGTATTCCACTTTCTTGTGATTAGTGGTTTCAATGTGATAACCGTTGGCTCAAATATCCGTAAATCTCGACAATGTTCTTCTGGAACTTGGAGAATAAAATGTCTGATTGATGGTAATTCAGTACCATTCAATAACGTTCTTTTGTCATATCTTTTGAAGTATAATGTGTATGATAATAATGTCAGCTAAACAATAAACTTTCCCATAAAACATACATATTCATAGATTTAATTCAATGGACCACATGCATGAGAATATGTGCCTGTATTGAATTTAAATCATATTCGAGCGAAAAACCACTATTTTTAAATTATATTCATGCATGGATTTGAAATCCTGAGAATGGATGATGTGTCATTCATTTCTTGCTTCGGGCAAGATGTTATAATGATCATTATGTTTGAAGAATTTATGGAGGAAACTTCGGGTTCCTTATTCCTTTTTCAGCATTGCCGTTTCTATGAACTTAATGTTTAATATAAACTACTAGTTCATTTAGAATTTTCAATTCATGTATGAAGGTCTAGTTCATTGAACCACATATGATTCTTAAATGAGTACTAAATAGATACTTGTCATTTAAGTAAACATTTCAGCAATGAATTAATGTAAATAAACATTAAATAAAACTTAAGAATAATTTGAATAAATGCTTCAAGCATAAAATATTGTATATAGTTAAACAAGAGCATCAGATCCTAGCTCCAAAATTTTGGGCCTCAAATTGCATTACCCAATTTCGAATGAGCTATTATCCCAAGCCTTCTGGGCTCATTTCTTGTGCTTGCTTATCTAAGTGGGCTAGTGTGCCAAATCTACTGAATTAGGCTGCTGAAATAGGCTTAAGGCCTTTCACGCCAAATCTATAGGCCGAGACCTTCTGGACTATGCCACTATTGGGGCGAATAGTTTAGTAGCCTTTTGAGCTAAAAGCTAAGCCTTCCTCACTAAGTTTGCTGGGTTGATGTATTTAAGGTTTCTTTATCATATCACCATCAGAAATACATCATCATAGTCAGCATGACATCATCAACATCAAATCACCATATACATCATGTCAGGACCCGTCCCAAATCCCCCAAGATTAACGTGGGACGCGCCTAATCCCGTCTGACACGACCGTGGAATTTCCGTCTCTAGCCCTCACGGGGGCGTCCAGAGCACGCCAGGATCGTAGGAGGAAGAGTGTGATGTCTCGTCTCTGCTACACCCCGCATCCGCTATCAACCTGAAGGGCATTAAAACATCAAAAGTCGTGAGTGGACAAAATAAGCATTTTAATAAAACATGAACACATAAAGACATTTATGCCCTTTATTAAAAGCATATGCATGCATTCAAAAACCATTTATCAAACGTCATAAAATCATTTGTCAAACATATTCTCAAAATCATTCAAGGTTTCATGCCCGGTTCCCATAAACCGTCATGAACCATACATCCATTTGGGTTCTAGTCCCGAAATCACAAACTTGAAACCATACAACATTACATGTGGGAAACACAACCCAAATCACATACACGGGTCTCAGCCCAAAACCATTCTCAAAGCATTGAATACGGGGTCTCGCCCCAAATCACTTTCTAAAACATGGAACACAGGGTCTCCGCCCTCAAATCTCTTTTTGTAAACCACATACGTATCAATATACGTATAACCCATCCGCGGCACTTCGGAGAAGATGCCAACTCGGGGCACACAGCCCCTAGGGAACACATCCCCGATATAAGTCACGATTAATCATATCTATACTAGTGTGCACACTACTCGAGGTCTCACTCCGATTCTTCTCCTAGGAATTCTCCATCTGGGAGGCTCTATCTTCGGACCTAGTCCGATCATCTCTCCGGAATTTGGTCAGGGACCGCATCACAAATCGTAACCCCCACTCCTGGAACGGGATCCCTATGGGGATACCCACTCTGGTCTGTGGATCGTGACTCTCCAGGTCGACGTCTGGAGGAGACCATATAAACATATGGAGGGTTCATTCATTTTCAAATACTTTCTTTCTTTCTCAAAATACATTTCAATAGGGTTTCATACCCGATTCATCTCAACGGGATTCCTCGAATTTGATTCAAATCCATTTCACAGACCTCAGCCTAAATCCACAGTTCAACAGGGTCTCATGCTCAAATTCTCATTTCACAAACCGAACCGGGACTCAAGCCCGATGTTACAATCAACAGGGCCTCTCGCCTGATATCACGACTAACTGGGCCTCAAGCCCAAATCCATAAACCAACGGGACCTCAAGTCCTATTTCACAACCAACGGGACCTTAAGCCCGATACTATAGTCAACTGGGCCTCCCGCCCGATATTACAACCAAATGGGTCTCAAGCCCGAATTCGTAAATTAATGGGACCCTCGGTCCGATCGTATAACTTAAATAGATCCTCGGTCCGATTCTTCGTCAAATCAAATGGACTCCAAGTCTAAGAGTTCGTAAATCAAATGGGTCTCGTGCCCGAGTTCATATTTCCAAATCCAAAATCCATTTATGAAACCCTCATTGAAAACCTAGCACGTATAAGCATCGTATAAAACCGTAAATCACGAAATACATGTAAATACGTAAATCCTAGGCTACCACAAACAAATGCACTCATGGAAGCACAAAATATATTCTAAAACAATTATAAAACATTTATGCATGCATCGAATTCATAAAACAAGTCCACTCACAGACCGTCCAAAGCCACGCCTCGATACGCGTGCCATAAGCGTCTCCCTGGTCAATCGTCGCCTCCGGGAAGTTACGGTTCATGGAAGTTTCGGAGCACTATTGCACGTTTTACGAAATGAGGAGCTTTTGTATTCAAATGGGCCCAGATATTTTAGGAAGGCCCAATGGATAAGTGACAAGTGTCACTCATCCATTGCTCACTGCCTCCCATACATGCATACCCATCCCTTTGTTCGTGCATACCAAACCAAACCCAAAACCCGATCTCATCCTTTTCCCTCTCAAAGCATCACCCAATCCCTTCCCATTCACTTGGTTCAACATGAGGATGAGGCAGAGAGTAGCTGAGGACTGAGAGGTGGCTGCAGGGAAGCCTGAACCGCCGTGGACGGCGGCATGGAGGAAAATCGACAACGTAATCGGTTTGGGTCCATTTTCCTTTATTTTCGATTTGTGATATTATAGACGGTTTTGGATGGTTGGGTAAGGATTATTAGGTTGCTATGGGAGTAATAAGGAGGTTTTAGTGATGGTTAACAGTCGAGGAAACCCTAGGGAGGTTTTGAAAATATTAGGCCGTGGGCAAGGCTTCGAACCAACGGGTTTTACGGGGTGTTCCTCCATTCTTTTTATATGGTTAGACTCCTAGGGATGTGAGGAAGAGAGTAGGATTGAATAGGGGTTGAATCGAACCAAAATAAGGGGGGGGGGGGGGGGGGGGGAAATGGGTGAACCGGCCACGCCGGTTAGGCTGGACTAGCTGCACAAGACCGGCCGGTTCGGACCAGCCGCTGGAGGACAGGGACGATCCATAATGCCCGGCGAGTGGCTCCTACGCGCAGGGGTTTTGGCTAGCACGTGTGGGCGCGTGGCCCACTTTCTGGGGATGGTTCCAACATACGAAATCATCCTTTCGATTTGACAAACATTTTGGGACTGGTTCCGTATCTATCAGACATCGTTTCGATAGGTTTCGGGGTGTCCGAAGGTTTAGGATCGAGTTTAAAAATAGTTAAAAATTTGAAAAAATTACGGGGCTTTAGTAAGAGGTTAATAAGGTAGTTAGTAACCCTCTAAAGGGATTTGGATGGGTTTGGGAGTCCCGGTGACGACGATTGGCCTGGGAGAGCCGTATGGCACGCGTATCGAGGCGGTAGCTTGGACGGTCTGTGAGTGGACCTTGTTTTCTAAATTGATGCATGCATAAATGTTTATTATATGTTTTAATACATGTTTTGTGATTCCATGAGTGCATTTGTGTGTGTTTACATATTGTCACGTATTTCAAGGTTTCGGCCTTATACGGTGCCTATACGGGTCTGTATTTCTACGATGGTTTAAATGAAATAGTTTCTGATTTAAAAAGGATAAACTCGGGCATGAGACCCATTTGGTTTTGTCTCGGGCATGTAGCCCTATTGGTGACCTATGGGTCTGAGTCGTGGTCGCGGCGAGTGCTTTGTGCACGGCGACGGACGATACGACGCTCGCCTCCAGATTGGGATGTGTTCCTTCCTGAGAGGTCACGATGCACAAATCGTTGTCAAGAAGCCACTGGAGGCTCGACTTCGGAGTGCTGATGGTTCAGGAAATCGATCGGTGATGAGTGCACCATGATCTTGTGGTGGTCGCATCGGTTGATACGTTCACGGCGACATACCAGGATTGAGGACGGTCCTGGATGGATGGTTGAATGATTCACTACGATCGGAGTCGTGACTGACCCTGAGATATCGGGCACGATTCCCAGGTTAGTCATGAGTTCGAGCACGAGGCCCAGTTACTTTACGTTTATGATTTCGAGTCGAGGATCCTAAATGGATTTCCGGGTTCATGACGGTTTATGGGGACCGAGCATGAATGTTTTCATTATATATATTCATATACCTTCCTTATTTGGAATGTCTCCTACGGGGAGGGCCGTTGGCCTGGGTGGACCCGGAGTAGTCATGAAGCACTTACTGAGTGGAGTCGCCCCCGTTGTGTACCTTACTCTCAGGAGGGCTTGGATTATAACCTCAGGGAGGGTCATTGATCTACGAAAATTGACCGGGGGGGACCCTAGGAGACTTGGGCTTTGAGACCCCAGGTAGCACGCGCGTAGCTTTAGAAACCATGACAGGATTGGTTATGTGATTTATGTATATATGTTATATGATGTGTGATGTGTACAGGTTTGGGCTGTGGCCCGTATGGTTGGTTTCTTTATGGTTTTGGGCTTAGTTCCCACAAATGGTTCTTTTGGATAAATGGTTTTTGAATGCATGCAGGCTTTTTAGTGAAGGGTACAAATGTCTTCGATGAATTTTTTTTTATTAAACTCTTTGTTTTATCCACTCACAGCTTTTAAATGTTTTGACTGTCCTTCAGGTTGACAGCGGATGCGAGTTGTAGCAGAGATCGAGACATCACATACCTCCTCCGGATCCTGGCATACTCTGAAGCCTGAGAGGGCTAAAGTCGGAATTTCCCTTGTCTGACACTCCGTGTCAGACGGGATCAGGAACGTCCTGTGTTAATCCCCGGGGGACTGGGATGGGTCCTGATAATATTCGTCATATCATTATAATATCATCACCATAGAACATATTCATCTTATCATCATTAACATGGTATCATATAAACATCAACATATCATTAACAATATGTCATCATAATAGCATCATCATAGTCATAGCATCATATATATAACAACATAGTATCATTATGTATGTATCATATAACCATCACATATATATATCATCGTAACATCATTATCATCATTATTTCATCATCATTTACAACATTAAAAAATGCAACCCGCATTCACGTTGCAAGGCTTCAAGCATGCATGTTTATGTTTTAAGGCCCGAGGAGTGTAAGGAAAAATTTTGTTTATTTTTTTGGATCAGAGATAAGCCGCTGGCCAAGCCGAGCCGAGCTGGGCCAGCCGAGTTGAGCTAGTTCTGGGCGCCCAAGCCGAGCCGCCAACTATAGGGGATAGTGTGACTGGGCCGAACGTTGCAGCCATGAGCTGGGGCCTTCTAGGCCGAACTGGGCCACTCCAAATACGCCTCTTCTGTTTTATTTGTATATATATTTTGTGCTAATAGGCCTGTTGGGCATCTTAGTTTTTCCTCTCTCGGGCTGTTACCTTTTCGGGCCTTTAAGCCCCTTTTTGTCTGCGCGACCTGCGAGGCCATTTATTTTTCTGGCTTTTTTTCGGGCTGCATTTGGAATAGCCTTTCTAGGCATTGGCATAGCCTTCTGGGCTTTTCCCTCCTTTTTTACGGGCCTTTATTTACTTCGCCTTTTGGGCTGTCGTTGTTTTTCTTTGCGAGGCCTGCTTGGCCTGGTACAAAAACATAAACAAAACTATGTGTTTTTTTCGTTGGGCTTCTAATACGGCTGCCCTACAAAAAAACAGTTTGTTTGCATCCGTAACCGCATGCTGATGCAATTTTGGGGCAGCCGTAATATGTGACATTGTTGGCCTTTGCTAGCCGCAATGTTTGACCATCAAAGCATCAAAGATTCATGTCCATAATTATCATCTATCGTAGCCTATTTTCTTTTGCCGCATGATGACAAGACATCATGTATAGTAATATGCATCAAGATAATATCATGGCACACAACAATTATGAAGGTATGTTGAAGAAAAACTTGAAACATAAACATACAACAATTACTCAACATGAAATTTGGGCGAACATTCTAATCTAGTGATAATGGGCCATTGATATGAAACCAAGCATGCCAATCATCATGATTATTTAGTTATTAGATTATCAAATTTTCCAATTATCATACTCGCAAGCATCAAATTCCAAATATCAATTATTATCATGAATAATCAATTATCAAGAATTCATAAAATCAAACCAATAATTTACCAAGAATCAGTAATCCTAGGCGTTGAATTTAGTAATTCGAGACCAAGAATCAGGAATCCTAAAAAAAATCATGTTTCTTTGATTCAATAAATAAGAATAAATTTTGGGATTTAGAAAACCTAATTGGTTGAATTTATCCTCTTCTTGAATAATCACCGATTCGAAAACGATCGTGCTGATAATGTGTTGTGAATTGATTAGGAGGATGAGAGAAGGTAGAGAAGAAGGCAGATAGAAGAAACGTTCTCTGTATTATAATACGGTCACAATAATACAGATAAACTAATACAGAACTGAGTAATCCCCTTATATAAGGAAATGATTAATATATGTACAATTACCTATCTACCCCTCACACCCCTTTACGTAAATAGACACATCCCTTAAAGTTATTTACAACAGGTTTCTTTATTCAGAGAGGCATTTTGTCGAATTACTAGTAGGCAACATAGTACAGAGGAAAGGGTTCAAGACCTCCTTAGCTACCTGAAGCTTTCTACGGCGGTCGAAGGGTCAAGTGCCCTCCTTGCCCCTCCGTCGGTATACCATGACTTGCATTCATGTGTTTTATATTATGCCGCCTAAAAAGTGTTGTGGTGGGTCTAGGATCGCCATTTAGTGCTTCTTGACTGAGAGATCATCTTGCATTAAAAAAAACATTGATTTCACGATCCTGCCTTGAGTGAAACCTTGATGTCACAATTTGAGTTGATTAGGAGACTGCTAGTGGATAGTTTAGAAGAGCTTTGTTTGTGGCCCAAGAACATTTCTTTTAATCAAATCCTTGCGTTGTTTTTCCTTTAGCTAAGGCTTTGGCCTCATGTGAAGAATTTACTATAAGCCTAATCACCTTGGCCCAAATATACATCGTTTGTTACTCCATCACTAGCTATCCAGGATCAAAAACGACATTGAATGACCCATACGGATGGTACAGACTTGACTAAATTAGTCCTTCCCTCAGTTCAGACCACAAAAAATTATTTTACCTCGAATGTTATTCCAGGCAGCTATGCCTGCCTCCTATGAGTTGTTCTCTACATGATTGATTGTCATTCTTATTTCAGTTGAAGTTTTGTTTGATGGAACATTGAGAATTCAACGTTACTCATTATTTTCCCATTTTTGATAGTGGGGAGAATTTTTTTACTCTCACTGCAACGTCTATACGATTGAGGGAAAAGGCAGAAGATTTCATTAGCAATATATTGATAACGGATTTGTTGAAAAGAGGCAATAATCATGGCCTCGGATTTTAAGTTTATCAACCTAACTATGTGCTCGTCAATATAGATTTCGTGAAGCCATTCCTGTGTCGTTTGCGAGGGGTATAAATATTAATACTTCTTTTTGTCCTTGGAAACCTTCTAATGATGTTTCCTTGTCTGTTCAACAAGCTTTCTTTGATGTACCAGTTCGCTTCCATCCAATATGTAGGCTTCTTATGAGCGTACACCAGTTATTGCCTTATGGTGGAGTTTTGACTTCAAGAGAACTTTCGGAGCCACTATGAAATCAGTTTCTACATGACACTTCCAAACTTTCAAACATTTGGTGAAATTCGACGTAACATTTGCTACCAGGTTGGCTCGAGTGGTTCAAGATCACAACACCAGCCCTCTTATTGGTGATTTTCCAAATGTAGAACCATTTTTTAAAAGATTTTTCTCTTAAGATTTTCCCACTTTTTAGTCAGGATCGACGATGTGGACTTGATTGTGGAAGGAGTTGATGACACATTGTCCTTAATTAAGGATATTCTTGAAGAAAGCCCTATCCTCGAGAGACCAGCAAGTTGGGATGAAGAAGATAGAGAACAACAAATTGCTCCAAGCCCTTCAATTTTGAGTAAGCGTACTGACTTCATTCCATCTTGAATTTTCTGACTGTAATCTAATTTTCTCTTGGTTTCCCCAGGTCGTCCTAGTTCTTCTTGCCAGTTGTCTAATTAGTAGCAAAAAATCAAGTCTTCCCTCTACTACAACAACATTGCTTTCAACCTCTGCCTTTATTGCTTGAGTTAAATCTTTGAAGAAGTGCAGGCAACTCTTAATCACCACTAAGAAAGAGACGAGTGATGGGGAATCTCTTTCTTCATTAATTAGTTGCAAGAAATTTCCCAAAAGAATAACGGAGCTCCCAGTTTCTCAAGGATCACCTCCTCTATTGACGTGCCTCCTCGAGATGATATGTCCTTAGTTCATGTGTTCCCTGTGGTTAGCATACTCATTCTTATATTTCGTTTTTGCTCCTTGCAATCTTCGTAAGTTAGTAATTTTCTTCATATGGTTCCTTCGACTCTTGATCTGCCTATCCAAGTTGCTTCATCTGTTGGTTAGCTTACAACTAGCCCTGGTCTAGTGACTGACTTTTCTTTTGATCATTCTGGCTCCTTCCCTACTTCTTCAACCTTCCTTAAGGCACATATCCTTGAGCCTATCCCTTTTGTTTCTTTATCAGCGGCTCATATCGTCCCTTCTATTAAAAAGTCCATAATTTCTTTTCTGGTGACTTTTTATCCCTTTATCTATTGTGAAGTTAAGCATCCCCGCCACTTTTGTTGATGTTTCTTTTTCTCTAGAAGGACCTAAGTTGAGTCTTGTTGGAAGGGCTAATGTTCCTCATGAGACAATTGTGGCGACTTCACTGATTCTAGAAACTTATTCCATGGTTACTCCTTTTGTGAACTTTTCCATTGATATGGTGTCTCGGCTTGACGTTTCCTCCATCGACAATATTCAATGACTAACACTAATTTAGTTCCTGTGGCTTCCTCTGAATGGTTGGCTTTAAAGGTCATGGACTCTCCAGAGCTGGGTGTAGGAAGCTCATACTCCAAATCCTTTCGTAGCTGTTATCTTTGAAAAAAAAAAATTGGCATTGAAGGTTAGAAGGTTGTCCATGTACTCCGAAAAGGTACCTTTCTAGCTTAATTTGGTGATAAGTTTTTTTTTGGTTTATTGGCCCTTAGTCATCATTATCTTGTTTTGACGTTTAAATCTCCCGAGGTCAAGCTTATGGAAAGAAAGGTGGAATCTTTTCACAAGGTGACCTTAATGAAAGCTTTCTTAGGGCTTTTGCTGATGGGCAAATGTCCAAGACTTGGAAGCAATTAGGAGGGCTTTGTTCTTTCTCCCTAATTTCTTGCTTGTAGTTAATATCTCTCTCCAATCTTCAGTGAAGTTTTTAGGCGAATATTAGGAAAAAGTTAATAAAATACGAACATCATCGGGATACTTTTTTTTTTTTTTTGAATGAGATGAAGTTGTCCTAAACAAAGTTTCCTTGTAGGAAAACGAAGAATGCATAGACAGGGGTAGGAGATTCGTCAAGCCATGGATAAAATGGAAGACCTCAAAACGTGTATTGCACTTCAAGAGGTGGAGTGTGCATGCATTCGACAATCTTTTGAACAGAAGAAAAAATTATTAGATCATGAAAATGCCACTTTGGGAAGAGGAAGCTCGAGCCAGGCCTTTTATGAGCAGGAAGATAGTGTTTCACTACTCTTTCTTCAAAGTTACACGTTGCAAAATTGGGCTTAAGTTCGCTAATAATTTATTTATTTAATCCCCCTTCGTTTATTCGACAATAATCCATTAGTTGTCCTTTCAATTCTCCGAAGTAGCAACTTTGATCTTTCAATTTCTTTGCCGATAACAACTTTTTATGTAACAACCCGTCTCAGAAACTTAAGACATTTTCGGAAAATAAATGGGAATGGATGGATTTACCTCTGTCTTTCTTAATGGTCCCAAAAGTCAATTTTAATTTGGGAAACTTCTCAGAAGTTTTGATTGGACCATAGCGTGACTCTCGAACTCAGGGAGTTCAAAGACAAGCGGCACACATAAAACAAAGATCATATGGCGAAGTTAGGGGGCCTAAACACCAAGGAAAATTTGGTAAGGACAAGGACATTTTAGTACTTTCACGTGACTTGCTTTGGTGAGTTAGCAGATTGATGCTGGCCAACTTACAAGGTGACAAGTGTCACCCGAAGAGATAAGGAGGTAGACTTCACCATCCTTACAATCATGGATTGAAATATTAGAATTTTTCCAATATTTCGGTAGACATATTAGAAATTTGAGGAGTCGGCATCGAAAGAGGGGAGGGGGGAGGGGGAGGGGAAAGAAATGTTTTCCCCTAAGTATCCATCGCCTAATGTCGGTAAATTTTGCCGAAATTTATTGAAATTTATCGAAATTCGTTGATAACCATGTCAGTCGAAAACCTAACTCCATACAAATTTCACCAAAAACTCCAATTCAGGTCTCTAATCTCATCTATGAAACCTCAGGAATTTTAATATGAATTTAGATTTACGAATTATACCTGAATCGAAAAGGAGACGACCAGAAAGTTTCGCACGCAGTCGAGCTTCGGCCTTTAACTCATGTGCCTCGAGCCCTAGAGACGGAGAGAAATGGCAAAGCGACTTTATCTCGACGAGAGCAATTGATTGAGCTTTAAGGCTAGGCTGTTGGTGACCTGTGTTGATCATCATGGGGATCAGGCATGCAGTCATCATGGTCGCTAGGGTGAAGAAAATAAAAGGAGGCGGGGGAAAGGGAATGAACATAATAAAAAATGAGTTTTAAACCTTTTAGGCCTCGTTTGGTATGCCGTACTGTACTGACAATTTCAATCGGATAGACTAATCTGTCCACCGGATAGACTGATTATTTAGTCGGGTGTTTGGTACTTTTCCGGATTAGAATGCCGACTATATTATACTGATCGGATTATATTATAGTAATTAACGAAATACTTATATCTTAAATATTAATTATGTATGTCATTATTTTTATTATTATTTATTTTAATAATAATAATTATTACTATTTATTACATTTTTATTAATTAATTATTTTTAATTTTATCATTATTATTTATTAAAATATCATTAATTATTAATTATTAATTTATTATTAGTAGTATTTATTACTTTATTACTTTTTATTATTAATATTTACTAAATTAATATTTTATTTTTATTATATTACTATTTATTATTATTATTATTATTATATTTTACAAGATTACTAGTTATCCGACTATTTAATACGGACAATTTCGAGCGTATTATTTTAGCGTGTCTGGACCGTATAAAAATATTCAACCGTATTAACTTATACGGTGACTAATTAATACGACTGGTACCAAACACAGGTTTCAGATTATTTAGCTTATACGGACCGTAATACGGTGTACCAAACACACCCTTAGTGATCTTTAGAAAAAAAAACAAAACGTTATGGGCGGATCAATTATTCAATTAATAAAGATGAGATATTTTATAATAAATATAATTAATAATTAGTAACTAAAATTTTCAAAATTAATATTTCCAATTCCATCTGAACTAGTCAATTTTCGAATCTTTCATGGATTCAATTTTCCAATGGCAAATTTCGTCTCATAATTTTTTTTACCAATTTCTCGAATTACATGGAAAATTTGAAACCGAATTAGTTCCTTTTCTTAATTTTTTTAATCCTTAAATAAATTTTGTTCCCATAATGGAGGGGTAATTTGACAATTTAATAATTTAGACTTCAAAATTTTGAAACAAATTGTATCATATAAACCATTACTAGATTGTTAAACTTTTCCCAAATTTCAGTAAAAAGTTTCAACTTTTGGAATTAATTTCCACGAATTTGTTCTATATAAATAATATCGATATTGATATATTCATTAATATATCCGTAAATTTAATTGTCAATATTTTCGTCAATATCGATATTTTCATCGTTTCTTACGATGCATATGCATAAGGGAAACTAACAAAAACAAGGGAGGAGAGGTTTTCGAGATTGGGGGGGGGGGGGGGGGGGGGGGGGGGGGGGGGGGGGGAGAGAACATGAGCACTAGACAGAGAAGGTTGCTTGGCATTCCCAAGCTTCCTATATGTAATCTGTGACAACACGAAAATTCGAAAAATTAAAATTTGAAAATTTTGGAAGGAAAAGACGATTTTGCCCTTGGTTACGGAGGCAAAAGTTGACATTTTAATCGAGACCTTATTTCGACTTTCCGTAGGAACCGTTGTGTAGGTATCGAGACACTGAGTTTGTAGACATGCGACATGCGTCAATCGGAGTTCGGACGTGGAAGTTACAGGTCTAGAACTATGAGGGGCATTTTTGGTAATTATGTGATGTAAGGGCAAAATGGTAATTTGGGGCAGCAAGGTGGATTGGATGGTTAATTGGCTGATTCAGCCGTGATTAGTGAGTCATGGGGTTCACTAAGTGACATCTTTCACTTTCTAATTGAGATTGGTGGCAAGTGCACAGGTGTGTGTTGTGGCGGTGGGGCGTGTTCAAAAGAATTGAACCTTGTAATTGGTAGAAAAACAGGGCATCGGCCATACCCAGACAGAGGCACCAACTATCCTCTTCTGATCAATCAAAATTGAGAAGGAAAGAAAGCAGGAGACTGGAGTGTTAATTGAGGAAACCAGAGATAAAATCCTGAGTGGAAACCCAAACTCGAAACACTTGAAATTCGAATTGATCAAGGATTGGAACTTAGAATTTTAGAGCAAAAACACTGAAATTGGCCTTGAATTAAGCCTTTTGAGCTCAAGGGGAGTCAAACCCAATCAAAAACGAAAGAAAAGGGTGTCGTTTTGGCTTAGAACAGACATAGCGAAGTTTGAAAACTTCAAAGGTTGAGTTGTGTAATTGGAGGAGTTGAACGATGAACTTGAGATCAAAAACAAGTTTAGGAGGATCCCAGGAAGCTTTTTGTTGAATCAATTCAAAGAAAACAGATGAGATTAAGGGAATTCGATGGATGAACAGTGTTTGAAGGTTCTTCGAAAATCCAAGCTTGAATGGAAGGATTCATGTAATTCCTTATGAAATTAAGATTACATACCTCTAATTAGGATTAGGACGATGCAAATGGATGCTTCAATTAATGGATTGGATGCTAAATTGAAGGGTGTACAACCGGGTTATGTCGCGGGCTAACGGGTTCGAATTGCAAGAAACAGGCAGAGAAGATGAACAGTGCCATGCACAGTAGCAGGCGCGTGGCTCCCATGCGTAGCCACTGCTGGCGGCTCGTGAGGGTACATGAAGGCTAGGTTGTAGGTAAGGTCAACATGAAACTTGTTCCTTCTGATGTAAAAAACATTTTAGCACATGTTTCGAGTCAATCGAACACCGTCTCGATGTTGTTTCGAGGGTCTGAAGGATTATGTTACATTGTAAATTCGTAATTAATTTCTGAATAATTTGGGGATTTTGATATGATATTAATTGAGTCATTAGTGACCCTTAATGATGATTTTGGATAGGAGTCGAGATTCCTGGATAGTATCGGAAATTACAAAAAAACTTACAGCTTCGAAAGCGAGAGGTTTGGACGGTGTGCGAGTGGACGTTTGTTTTCAAATTTATGATGCATGCATAGTTAAATATTTTACATGATTGATTGCACGATTTGAGATGCAATGATTGCATGATGATTTGATATGATTATTTATGGATTTAATGATTATTTTAATCGGTCTTTTCGACACGTTCTACAAGAAAAATGTAATGATGGTTTTGGTCTAGGCCCCGAGTCAAAAAGTGTTCAAAAAAGATATTTTGACTTACATTTGATTGAAATAATTTTGGGATGTAATCACAAGATGGTTTTCATTGTGATTGTGAGTTCCCAGACAGTCAAAACTAGGGGTTTGTCCCTGATGACCGGAGCTTGGGGGATATGATTGTGATTGCTTCCTAGATAGTCGAAGCTAGGGGGTGTTCCCAGACGGCTGGAGCTCGGGGCCCAGGCAGTCTGATCTTGGGGTGGTTCACAGACGACTGATGCTCGGGGTTATTGATTGTGGTCTACGTGTAGTGCGGATGAGATTGTGTGATTGATTATGCACTTGAGTAGTGCGGTTTGATGTTGATTGGATTTCTTTACGTACTGATAATGAGTACGGGTTTTGGTCTTGATGACTGGTTTTGGTGCTTTACACACTTGTTTGGCTTAAGAGCCAGAATTTGATGATATTCATGTGATTTGGCTGGAAAGCCGGCGATTCATATGTTTTACTCTTTGCATGCATCGTTTTATAACTAGAAGGGAAAATGATTCGTTTTTGAAAAGTGTTTTCAAATGATACTATTTTTGTCCACTCACACCTTTTATGTTTTTGATGACCCTCCAGGTTGTGGTAAGAGAATTGAGGCTGATCGAGAGGTGGAGGCATGAGCACAAATCAATACAGTTATCCCTTGTCTGATAGGTGCTGAGGGGTAGTTTCGGGACTTCAATTGACTTGTCAGATGGGCGTAGGATCGGGTGCGGTTATAGATGTCCAGTTGGGATGGGTCCTGTCAAATTGGTATCAGAGCATTTGGTTACTGATTTATGTTATCACGTCATGCCTCCGAAATACCAGCCCTCTGTTCGACCTGGTGATGAGACGAGATACGATGATATAGGAAATCCCTAGAGTGAACATGACCTTGGATTGAGGGTCGGACATTGCATTTTGTGTTCTAGTTACGACGGACTTGTGTTGGTCCGGATGGTGGTTCAATCTAACGAAGAGATATGTTATATGAATGGTTGTGCTAGGTCCAGGACGAAATTGACCCGAGGATAGGGGGGATACGTGACCTTTGGATTTTGGATATCAAAATTGGACTCAGAAGGAGTCAGGAGTTGGCTTTGGACTCGAGATGAGTCAGTGCGTTGTAAGAGGGCTCATGACGAGCCAGGGAAATGGTAAAATTAGTTGTGGTTGTGTAGAACGAACGAGGATTCATATGGGAACCCTAGATATCGATGTAGAATTTATTGTTAGAGAGGTAAGTCCGAATGTCGGGGATGAAATTCCTTAAAGGGGGAAGGTTGTGACGACCTGGAAATTCGAAAAATGAAAATTTGGAAAATTTGTAAGGAAATGACGATTTTCCCTTGGTTATGAGGTGGCAAAAGTTAACTTTTTGATCGGTTCCGTGCTTGGAATTTCCATAAGAACCGTTGTGTAGGTATCGAGATGCTGAGTCCGTAAACAAGCGGCATGCGTCAATCGGAGTTTGGACGTGGAAGTTACGAGTCTAGAACTATAAGGGGCATTTTGGTAATTATGTGATGTAGGGGCAAAATGGTAATTTGGGGTAGCAAGGTGAATTGGATGGTTAATTGGCTAATTCAGCCATGATTAGTGAGTCATGGGGTTCACTAAGTGACATTTGTCATTTTCTAATTGAGATTGGTGGCAAGTGCACAGGTGTGTGTGTGTGTGTTGTGGCGGTGAGGGTGAGTTCAAAAGAATTGAACTGTGTAATTGGTAGAAAAACAGGGCATCGACCATACCCAGACAGAGGCACCAACTATCCTCTTCTGAACGATCAAAATTGAAAAGGAAAGAAAGCAGGAGACTGGAGAGTTAATTGTGGAAACCAGAGATAAAATACTGAGCGGAAACCCAAACCTGAAACACTTGAAATTCAAATTGATCAAGGATTGGAACATAGAATTTTAGACCAAAAACAATGAAATTGGCCTTGAATTAAGCCTCCTGAGCTCAAGGGGAGTCAAACCCAGTCAAAAACGAAAGAAAAGAGTGTCGTTTTGGCTTAGAACAGACAAGGCGAAGTTGGGAAACTTCAAAGGTTGAGTTGTGTAATTGGAGGAGTTGAACGTTGAACTTGAGATCGAAAACAGGTTTAGGAGGATCCCATTAAGCTTTCTGCTGAATCAATTCAAAGAAAACATATGAGATTAAGGGAATTCGATGGATGAACAGTGTTTGAAGGTTCTTCGAAAATCTAAGCTCGAATGGAAGGATTCAGGTAATTCCTTATGAAATTAAGATTACATAACTTTAATTAGAATAAGGACGATGCAAATGGATGCTTCAATTAATGGAATTGATGCTGAATTGAAAGGTTTACAATTGGGTTGTGTCGCTGGCTAACAGGTTCGAATTGCAGGAAACGGGCAGAGAAGATGAACAGTGCCATGCACTGTAGCAGGCGCGTGGCTCCTACGCGCAGACACTTGTGGCGGCCCGTGAGGGCACGTGAAGGCTAGGCTGCAGGTAAGGTCAACATGAAACTTGTTCCTTATGATGTAACAAACATTTTAGCACAGGTTTCGTGTCAAATGTACACCGTCTCGATATTGTTTCGAGGGTCTGAAGGATTATGTTACGTTGTAAATTTGTAATTAATTCCCAAATAATTTGGGGATTTTAATATGTTATTAATTGAGTTATTAGTGACCCTTAATGATGATTTTGGACAGGAGTTGAGATTCTGGGAAAGTATCGGAGATTACAGAAAAACGTGCAGCTTGGAAAGTGAGCGGTTTGGACGGTGTGTGAGTAAACGTTTGTTTTCTAAATTATGATGCATGCATAGTTAAATATTTTACATGATTTATTGCACGATTTGAGATGTAATGATTGCATGATCTTTGGATATGATTATTTATGGATTTAGTGATTATTTTAATAAGTCTTTTGGGCACGTTTTACGAAAAAAGTGCAATGATGGTTTTGGGCTAGGCCCGAAGTCAAAATGTGTTGAAAAAGGATATTTTGACTTGGATTTGATTGAAATGTTTTTGGGATGTAATCCCAAGATGGTTTTCATTGTGATTGCGAGTTCCCAGACGGTCAAAGCTAGGGTTTGTCTTAGATAGCCGAAGCTTGGGGGATATGATTGTGATTGCTTCCCAGATAGCGGAAGTTAGGGGTTGTTCTCAGACGGCTGGAGCTTGGGGCCCAGGCAGTCGGATCTCGGGCTGGTTCCTGGACGACTGATGCTCGGGGTTATTGATTGTGGCCTACGCGTAGTGCGGATGTAATTGTGTGATTGATTGTGCACTTGAGTAGTGAGGTTTGATGTTGATTGGATTTCCTTACGTACTGGTAATGAGTACGAGTTTTGGTCTTGGTGACTGATTTTGATGCTTTACACACGTGGTTGGCTTGAGAGCTAGGATTTGATGATATTCATGTGATTTGGCTAGAAAGCCGGCGATTCATATGTTTTACTCTCTGCATGCATGATTTTATAACTGGAGGGGAAAGTGATTCGTTTTTGAAATGTGTTTTCAAATGATATTATTTTTGTCCACTCACACCTTTTATGTTTTTGATGACCCTCCGGGCCGTGGCACAAGAATCGGGGCAGATAGAGAGGCAGAGGCATGCATAGATATCAATACAGTCATCCCTTGTCTAACAGGTGCAGATGGGTAGTTTCGGGACTTCAGTTGAAGTGTCAAACGGGAGTAGTGCCGGGCGCAGTTATCAAAGTCCAGTTGGGATGGGTCCTGTCAATTTGGTATCAGAGCATTTGGTTATTGATTTTTGTTTTCACGACATGCCTCCGAAACGCGAGCCCCGTGTGCGGCCTGGTGATGAGACGAGATACGGGGATATATGAAATCCCTAGAGTGAACATGACCTTCGATTGAGGGTTGGACATTGCATTTTGTGTTCTAGTTTCGACGGACTTGTGTTGGTCCGGATGGTGGTTCAATCTAACGATGGGATATATTATAAGAATGGGCGTGTTGGGCCGTGGACAAAATTAACCTGAGGATAGGGGGGATGAGTGACCTTTGGATTTTGGATATCGAAATTGGACTCAGAAGGAGTGAGGAGTTAGTTTTGGACTCGGGATGAGTCAGTGTGTTGTAAGAGGGCTCGGGATGCCCCAAGGAAATGGAAAAATTAGTTGTGGTTACTTAGAACGAACGAGGATTCATGTGGGAACCCGAGATATCGATGTAGAATTTTTTGTTGGAGAGGTACGTTCGAATTTAGGGGACGAAATTCCTTAAAGGTGGAAGGTTGTAACGACGCGATAATTTAAAAAATGAAAATTTCTAAAATTTGGAAGGAAAGGACGATTTTTCCCTTGGTTGTGGGGGGGCAAAAGTTGACTTTTTTAGCGGGACCTTATTTCAACTTTCCATAAGAATTGTTGTGTAGGTATCGAGACGTTGTGTCCGTAGACAGGCGGCATGGAGATCGGACGTGGAAGTTACTGTTCTAGAACTATGAAGGGCATTTTGATAATTATGTGATGTTGGGTCAAAATGGTAATTTGGGGCAGCAAGGTGAATTGCATGGTTAATTGGCTGATTCAGCCGTGATTAGTGAGTCATGGGGTTCACTAAATGACATATGTCACTTTCTAATTAAGATTGGTGGAAAATGCACGGGTGTGTGTGTTGTTGAGGTGGGGTGAGTTCAAAAGAATTGAACCGTGTAATTGGTAGAAAAACAGGGCATCGACCATACCCAGACAGAGGCACCAACTATCCTCTTCTGATCGATCAAAATTGAGAAGGAAAAAAAGCAGGAGACTGGAGAGTTAATTGAGAAAACCAGAGATAAAATCCTCAACGGAAACCCAAACCCGAAACACTTGAAATTCGAATTGATCAAGGATTGGAACATAGAATTATAGACTGCAAACACTGAAATTGGCCTTGAATTAAGCCTCCTGATCTCAAGGTGAGTCGAACCCAATAAAAAACGATAGAAAAGGTGTCGTTTTGGCTTAGAACAGACATGGCGAAGTTTGGAAACTTCGAAGGTTGAGTTGTGCAATTGAAGGAGTCGAACGATGAACTTGAGATCGAAAACAGGTTTAGGAGGATCCCAGGAAGCTTTCTGTTGAATCAATTCAAAGAAAATAGATGAGATTAAGGGAATTCGATGGATGAATTGTGTTTGAAGGTTCTTCGAAAATCCAAGCTCGAATGGAAGGATTCAGGTAATTCCTTATGAAATTAAGATTACATACCTTTAATTAGGATTAGGACGATGCAAATGGATGCTTCAATTAATGGAATTGATGCTGAATTGAAGGATTTACAACCGGGTTGTGTCGTGGGCTAACGGGTTCGAATTGCAGGAAACATGCTGAGAAGATGAACAGTGCCATACACTGTAGCAGGCGCGTGGCTCCTATGCGCAGCCACTTGTGGCGGGTCGTGAGGGTGCGTGAAGGCCAGGTTGCAGGTAAGGTCAACATGAAACTTGTTCTTTCTGATGTAACGAACATTTTAGCACATGTTTTGAGTCAATCAGACACCGTCTCGATGTTGTTTCGAGGGTCTGAAGGATTATGTTACGTTGTAAATTCGTAATTAATTTCCGAATAATTTGGGGATTTTAATATGATATTAATGGAGTCATTGGTGACCCTTAATGATGATTTTTGACAGGTGTCGGGATTCCTGCAAAGTATCGGAAATTACGAAAAAGCGCGCAACTTCAAAAGTGAGCGGTTTGGACGGTGTGTGAGTGGACGTTTGTTTTCTAAATTATGATGCATGCATAGTTAAATGTTTTACATGATTGATTACATGATTTGAGATATAATGATTGCATGATGTTTTGATATGATTATTTATGGATTTAATGATTATTTTAATCGATCTTTTGGGCAAGTTTTATGAGAAAAGTGCAATGATGGTTTTTTGCTAGGCCCGAAGTCAAAAAGTGTTCAAAAAGGATATTTTTACTTGGATTTGATAGAATGTTTTTGGGATGTAATCCCAAGATGGTTTTCATTGTGATTGTTAGTTCCTAGTCGGTCAAAGCTAGGGGTTTATCCCAGATGACTGGAGCTTGGGGGATATGATTGTGATTGCTTCCTAGACAGCCGAGGCTAGGGGGTGTTCCTTGAGAGCTGGAGCTCAGGGCCCAGGCAGTCGGAGCCCGGGTTAGTTCCCAAACGACTGATGCTCGGGGTTATTGATTGTGGCCTACACGTAGAGCAATTGTGATTATGTGATTGATTATGCACTTGAGTAGTACGGTTTGATGTTGATTGGATTTCTTTGCGTACTAGTAATGAGTAAGGGTTTTGGTCTTGATGATTGGTTTGGGTGCTTTACACACGTGTTTGGCTTAAGAGCCGGGATTTGATGATATTCATGTGATTTGGCTGGAAAGTCGACGATTCATATGTTTTACTCTCTGCATGCATGGTTTTATAATTGGAGGGGAAAGTGATTCATTTTTTAAATGTGTTTTCAGATGATATTGTTTTTTCCTCTCACACCTTTTATGTTTTTGATGACCCTCCAGGGCGTGGCACGAGAATTGGGGTTGATCGAGAGGCAGAGGCATGAGCAGAAATCAATACAGTCATCCCTTCTTTGCCAGGTGCTGAGGGGTAGTTTCTGGACATCAGTTGACTTGTCAGACGGGGGCAGGACCGGGTGCAGTTATCAAAGTCCAGTTGGGACGGGTCCTGTCAATTTGGTATCAGAACATTTGGTTACTGATTTCTGTTATCACGTCATGCCTCCGAAACGCGAGCCCCATGTGCGCCTGGTGATGAGACGAGATACGAGGATATAGGAAATCCTTGGAGTGGACATGACCTTGTATTGAGGGTCGGACATTGCATTTTGTGTTCTAGTTACGACGGACTTGTGTTGGTTCGAATGGTGGTTCAATCTAACGATGGGATATGTTATATGAATGGGCGTGTTGGGCCAAGGATGAAATTAAACCGAGGATAGGGGGATAAGTGACCTTGGGATTTTGGATTTCGAAATTGGACTTAGAAGGAGTCAAGAGTTGGCTTAGGACTCGGGATGAGTCAGTGTGTTGTAAGAGCGCTCGGGACGAGCCATGGAAATGGAAAAAATTAGTTGTGGTTGCGTAGAACGAACGAGGATTCATGTGGGAATCCGAGATATCGATCTAGAATTTGTTGTTGGAGGGGTACGTTCGAATTTCGGTGACGAAATTCCTTAAGGGGGGAAGGTTTGTGACGACCCAAAAATTTGAAAATGAAAATTTGGAAGGAAAGGATGATTTTTCCCTTGGTTACGAGGGGGCAAATGTTGACTTTTTGATTGGGACCTTGTTTGGACTTTTCGTAAGAACTGCTGTGTAGGTATCGAGCCACTGATTCAAATCCATTCCCAGGCCTCGGCTTAAATTCACAGTTAAACAGGGTCTCATGCCCAAATTCTCATTTCACAAACCGAACTGGGACTCAAGCCCGATGTTACAATCAACAGGGCCTCTCGCCCGATATCATGACTAACTGGGCCTCAAGCCCGAAACCATAAACAACCGGGACCTCAAGTCTGATTTCACAACCAACGGGGCCTTAGGCCCGGTCCTACAGTCAACTGGGCTTCCCGCCCGATATTACAACCAAATGGGCCCAAGCCCGAATTCGTAAACCAATGAGACCCTCAGTCCGATCGTATAACTTAAATGGATCCTCAGTCCGATTCCTCGTCAAATCAAATGGACTCCAAGTCCAAGAGTTCGTAAATCAAATGGGTCTCATGCCCGAGTTCATATTTCCAAATCCAAAATCCATTTATGAAACCCTCGTTGAAAACCTAACACGTATAAGCATCGTATAAAACCGCAAATCTCGAAATACGTGCAAATACGTTAAATCCTAGGCTACCACAAACAAATGCACTCATGGCAGCACAAAATATATTCTAAAACAATTATAAAACATTTATGCATGCATCGAATTCATAAACAAGTCCACTCACAGACCGTCCAAAGCCACGCCTCGATACGCGTGCCCTAAGCGTCTCCCTGGTCAATCTTCGCCTCCGGGATTCCCGAACCTCTCCAAATCAATTTAGAGGGTTACTAACTACTTATATAACCCCTCACTAAAGCCCTGTAATTTTCTGGAATTTCTAACTATTTTAAAAGCGAACCTAAACCTTCGGACGTCCCGAACTATATCGAAACGATGTCCGATTGACACGAAACCAGTCCCAAAATGTTCATTACATCGAATAGATGATTTCACATGTTGGAACTTTCCCCAAAAGAGTGAGGACGCACCCTCACGTGCCCAAGCATAGTCTTGCGCGTGGGCCTCACGCGCTAGGACTGTTCATCTTCTTCCCTAGTGATCGAACCGGTCCAGACCGATTTTCCTGTGTAGTCCGGTCCAGCTGGACTGACGTGACCGGTCCGGCCACCCTACTCCTCATTTTCGTCCAATCTTCTCCTTTTCAATTCCAATCTTCCTATTTTGATGTTTTCTATCAATTCCAATAAAAAGAACTAACCAAAACACCCTAAAATCCATGGTTTGATTTTGAACCCCACGGTCCAAGATTTTCAGAATTTCCCCAGGCTTCCTTAGCATGAAAACCCCCTTCCAAATCATCTTAGAATCATCCTAGCAACCTAATAAACATCTCCTAATCACCCAAAATCAACCATAACGTAAAAATTCAATTAAAATGGAAATTGGGCCTAACTGGGTACTTTCTCGGGTCCATGGACGCCGTCCACGGCGGCGTTGTTCCTGGACGGCCACTAGCATTCCTAAGTCCTCCCAACACTCTCTGGTCCTCACAGGTATGATTAGGTGGGAAGGGTTGGATTGGTTTGGGATGGTGAGATCGGGTTTGTTGGAAAATGAGAAAATGATCGATGAAGAACAAGGGAAGGGATATGTATGAAGGGAAAATGGTGTCCAGTGGATGGGTGACACTTGTCACTCATCCATTGGGCAGCACAGAAATATCTGGGCCCCACTTAAGTCCAAAAGTCCATCGTCTCGTAAAATGCGCAATAGTACTTTCAGACTTCCCTGAACTGTAACTTCACCGTCGAACGTTCGAATTCGACGTGCCGCCTGTCTACAGATTCGTATCGTCTTGATCTACAGTAACGGTCCTCGTCCCTCTGCATCTGACCTCCCAGGTCAAAAGTCAACTATTGCCCCCTATTCAACCAAATTACCAAAATGTCCTTGGACTTCTGATCGTCAAAAATTCTTCCTCGAACGTCGAAATTGAGCGTGCCACCTGCCTATGAACTCGTGACGTCCCGAAATACGTCACAGTCATCGCCCAAAGTCCATTTGACCGCCTGAACGAAAATTCAACGATTCGCCCATTCTACGGGCAACATCGTCATTTCGCCTGAACGTCCGGTAATCCTCATCTAATCTCTGATTAGTCTCGCTAATCTGTCATTAATTCTTAATTAATCCCGTTAATTCGGGACGGGTCGTCACACATCATCATCATCATATAGATCAACATAATATCAGCATTATATATCAATAGTATCATAGCATCTCATCACACATCAACATGTCATTTCATATCATTCTCATCATGCTATATCATAATAGCATATGTTATTCACATCATCATCATCATCATACCATCATTATAATAATCATCATCATGGTATCATATAAACATCAAAGGCATCATATATTATCATATTATGCCATCATGCATGCATCATATCATTATAATATCATCACCATACATCACATTTGTAACGACCAGTCCCGAATTTCAGAATTAGATTAGTGACTAATCAAGGATTAGTGAGATTAATCAGTGATTAGTCGAGCGAAATCGGACGAACGATGCAAAATGATCATTTTACCCCTGGTCGTGGGTAAAATGTTGACTTTTTGACTGGGAGGTCCGATTGCCGAGGGCCGAGGACCGTTACGTAGATCGGGTCGATACAAATTCATAGACAGACGGCACGTCGAATTCGGACGTTCGACGGAGATGTTACGTTTCATGGAAGTTTCGGGGCACTTTTACATGTTTTACGAAATGGAAAGCTTTTGTATTCAAGTGGGCCCAGATATTTTATGGAGGCCCAATGGATGAGTGATATGTGTCACTCATCCATTGCTCACTACCTCCCATTCATGCATACCCATCCCTTTGTTCGTGCATACCAAACCAAACCCAAAACCTGATCTCATCCTTTTCCCTCTCAAACCATCACCCAATCCCATCCCCTTCACTTGGTTCAACCTGAGGATGAGGCAGAGAGTAGCTGAGGACTGAGAGGTGGCTGCAGGGAAGCCTGAACCACCGTGGACGGCGGCGTGGAGGAAAACCGACAAGGTAATCGGTTTGGGTCCATTTTCCTTTATTTTCGATTTGTGATATTATGGAAGGTTTTGGATGGTTGGGTAAGGATTATTAGGTTTCTAGGGGAGTAATAAGGAGGTTTTAGTGGTGGTTAACGGTCGAGGAGACCCTGGGGAGGTTTTGAAAATATTGACCTGTGGGAATGGCTTCGAACCAACGGGTTTTAGGGGGTGTTTCTCCATTCTTTTTATATGGTTAGACTCCTAGGGATGTGAGGAAGAGAGTAGGATTGAATACGGGTTGAATCGGACCAAAATAAGGGGGTGAAATGGCTGAACCGGCCACGCCGGTTAGGCTGGACCAGCTGCACAAGACCCGCTGGAGGACAGGGACGATCCACAGTGCTCGGCGCGTGGTTCCTACGCGCAGGGGCTTTGGCCAGCGCGTGTAGGCGCGTGGCCCACTTTCCGGTGATGGTTCCAACATACAAAATCATCCTTTCGATTTAATGAACATTTTGGGATTGGTTCCATATCGATCAGACATCGTTTCGATAGGTTTCGGGGTGTCAGAAGGTTTAGAATCGAGTTTAAAAATAGTTAAAAATTTGAAAAAATTATGGGGCTTTAGTAAGAGGTTAATAAGGTAGTTAGTAACCCTCTAAAGGGATTTGGATGGGTTTGGGAGTCCCGGTGATGCCGATTGGCCTGGGAGAGCCGTATGGCACGCGTATCGAGGCGGCAGCTTGGACGGTCTGTGAGTGGACCTTGTTTTCTAAATTGATGCATGCATAAATGTTTATTATATGTTTTAATACATGTTTTGTGATTCCATGAGTGCATTTGTGTGTGTTTACATATTGTCACGTATTTCAAGGTTTCGGCCTTATACGGTGCCTATACGGGTCTGTATTTCTACGATGGTTTAAATGAAATAGTTTCTGATTTAAAAAGGATAAACTCGGGCATGAGACCCATTTGGTTTTATCTCGGGCATGTAGCCCTATTGGTGACCTATGGGTCTGAGTCGTGGTCGCGGCGAGTGCTTTGTGCACGGCGACGGACGATACGACGCTCGCCTCCAGATTGGGATGTGTTCCTTCCTGAGAGGTCACGATGCACAAATTGTTGTCAAGAAGCCACTGGAGGCTCGACTTCGGAGTGCTGATGGTTCAGGAAATCGATCGGTGATGAGTGCACCATGATCTTGTGGTGGTCGCATCGGTTGATACGTTCACGGCGACATACCAGGATTGAGGACGGTCCTGGATGGATGGTTGAATGATTCACTACGATCGGAGTCGTGACTGACCCTGAGATATCGGGCACGATTCCCAGGTTAGTCATGAGTTCGAGCACGAGGCCCAGTTACTTTACGTTTATGATTTCGAGTCGAGGATCCTAAATGGATTTCCGGGTTCATGACGGTTTATGGGGACCGAGCATGAATGTTTTCATTATATATATTCATATACCTTCCTTATTTGGAATGTCTCCTCCGGGGAGGGCCGTTGGCCTGGGTGGACCCGGAGTAGTCATGAAGCACTTACTGAGTGGAGTCGCCCCCGTTGTTTACCTTACTCTCAGGAGGGCTTGGATTATAACCTCAGGGAGGGTCATTGATCTACGAAAATTGACCGGGGGGGACCCTAGGAGACTTGGGCTTTGAGACCCCGGTAGCACGCGCGTAGCTTTAGAAACCATGACAGGATTGGTTATGTGATTTATGTATATATGTTATATGATGTGTGATGTGTACAGGTTTGGGCTGTGGCCCGTATGGTTGGTTTCTTTATGGTTTTGGGCTTAGTTCCCACAAATGGTTCTTTTGGATAAATGGTTTTTGAATGCATGCAGGCTTTTTAGTGAAGGGTACAAATGTCTTCGATGAATTTTTTTTTATTAAACTCTTTGTTTTATCCACTCACAGCTTTTAAATGTTTTGACTGTCCTTCAGGTTGACAGCGGATGCGAGTTGTAGCAGAGATCGAGACATCACATACCTCCTCCGGATCCTGGCGTACTCTGAAGCCTGAGAGGGCTAAAGTCGGAATTTCCCTTGTCTGACACTCCGTGTCAAAAGGGATCAGGAACGTCCTGTGTTAATCCCCGGGGGACTGGGATGGGTCCTGATAATATTCGTCATATCATTATAATATCATCACCATAGAACATATTCATCTTATCATCATTAACATGGTATCATATAAACATCAACATATCATTAACAATATGTCATCATAATAGCATCATCATAGTCATAGCATCATATATATAACAACATAGTATCATTATGTATGTATCATATAACCATCACATATATATATCATCGTAACATCATTATCATCATTATTTCATCATCATTTACAACATTAAAAAATGCAACCCGCATTCACGTTGCAAGGCTTCAAGCATGCATGTTTATGTTTTAAGGCCCGAGGAGTGTAAGGAAAAATTTTGTTTATTTTTTTTGATCAGAGATAAGCCGCTGGCCAAGCCGAGCCGAGCTGGGCCAGCCGAGTTGAGCTAGTTCTGGGCGCCCAAGCCGAGCCGCCAACTATAGGGGATAGTGTGACTGGGCCGAACGTTGCAGCCATGAGCTGGGGCCTTCTAGGCCGAACTGGGCCACTCCAAATACGCCTCTTCTGTTTTATTTGTATATATATTTTGTGCTAATAGGCCTGTTGGGCATCTTAGTTTTTCCTCTCTCGGGCTGTTACCTTTTCGGGCCTTTAAGCCCCTTTTTGTCTGCGCGACCTACGAGGCCATTTATTTTTCTGGCTTTTTTTCAGGCTGCATTTGGAATAGCCTTTCTAGGCATTGGCATAGCCTTCTGGGCTTTTCCCTCCTTTTTACGGGCCTTTATTTACTTCGCCTTTTGGGCTGTCGTGTTTTCTTTGCGAGGCCTGCTTGGCCTGGTACAAAAACATAAACAAAACTATGTGTTTTTTTCGTTGGGCTTCTAATACGGCTGCCCTACAAAAAAACAGTTTGTTTGCATCCGTAACCGCATGCTGATGCAATTTTGGGGCAGCCGTAATATGTGACATTGTTGGCTTTGCTAGCCGCAATGTTTGACCATCAAAGCATCAAAGATTCATGTCCATAATTATCATCTATTGTAGCCTATTTTCTTTTGCCGCATGATGACAAGACATCATGTATAGTAATATGCATCAAGATAATATCATGGCACACAACAATTATGAAGGTATGTTTGAAGAAAAACTTGAAACATAAACATACAACAATTACTCAACATGAAATTTGGGCGAACATTCTAATCTAGTGTTAATGGGCCATTGATATCAAACCAAGCATGCCAATCATCATGATTATTTAGTTATTAGATTATCAAATTTTCCAATTATCATACTCGCAAGCATCAAATTCCAAATATCAATTATTATCATGAATAATCAATTATCAAGAATTCATAAAATCAAACCAATAATTTACCAAGAATCAGTAATCCTAGGCGTTGAATTTAGTAATTCGAGACCAAGAATCAGTAATCCTAAAAAAAATCATGTTTCTTTGATTCAATAAATAAGAATAAATTTTGGGATTTAGAAAACCTAATTGGTTGAATCTATCCTCTTCTTGAATAATCACCGATTCGAAAACGATCGTGCTGATAATGTGTTGTGAATTGATTAGGAGGATGAGAGAAGGTAGAGAAGAAGGCAGATAGAAGAAACGTTCTCTGTATTATAATACGGTCACAATAATACAGATAACCTAATACAGAACTGAGTAATCCCTTTATATAAGGAAATGATTAATATATGTACAATTACCTATCTACCCCTCATACCCCTTTACGTAAAGACACATCCCTTAAAGTTATTTACAACAGGTTTCTTTATTCAGAGAGGCATTTTGTCGAATTACTAGTAGGCAACATAGTACAGAGGAAAGGGTTCAAGACCTCCTTAGCTACCTGAAGCTTTCTACGGCGGTCGAAGGGTCAAGTGGCCCTCCTTGCCCCTCCGTCGGTATACCATGACTTGCATTCATGTGTTTTATATTATGCCGCCTAAAAAGTGTTGTGGTGGGTCTAAGATCGCCATTTAGTGCTTCTTGACTGAGAGATCATCTTGCATTCAAAAAAACATTGATTTCACGATCCTGCCTTGAGTGAAACCTTGATGTCACAATTTGAGTTGATTAGGAGACTGCTAGTGGATAGTTTAGAAGAGCTTTGTTTGTGGCCCAAGAACATTTCTTTTAATCAAATCCTTGCGTTGTTTTTCCTTTAGCTAAGGCTTTGGCCTCATGTGAAGAATTTACTATAAGCCTAATCACCTTGGCCCAAATATACATCGTTTGTTACTCCATCACTAGCTATCCAGGATCGAAAACGACATTGAATGACCCATACGGATGGTACAGACTTGACTAAATTAGTCCTTCCCTCAGTTCAGACCACAAAAAATTATTTTACCTCGAATGTTATTCCAGGCAGCTATGCCTGCCTCCTATGAGTTGTTCTCTACATGATTGATTGTCATTCTTATTTCAGTTGAAGTTTTGTTTGATGGAACATTGAGAATTCAACGTTACTCATTATTTTCCCATTTTTGATAGTGGGGAGAATTTTTTTACTCTCACTGCAATGTCTATACGATTGAGGGAAAAGGCAGAAGATTTCATTAGCAATATATTGATAACGGATTTGTTGAAAGGAGGCAATAATCATGGCCTCGGATTTTAAGTTTATCAACCTAACTATGTGCTCGTCAATATAGATTTTGTGAAGCCATTCCTGTGTCGTTTGCGAGGGGTATAAATATTAATACTTCTTTTTGTCCTTGGGAAACCTTCTAATGATGTTTCCTTGTCTGTTCAACAAGCTTTCTTTGATGTACCAGTTCGCTTCCATCCAATATGTAGGCTTCTTATGAGCGTACACCAGTTATTGCCTTATGGTGGAGTTTTGACTTCAAGAGAACTTTCGGAGCCACTATGAAATCAGTTTCTACATGACACTTCCAAACTTTCAAACATTTGGTGAAATTCGACGTAACATTTGCTACCAGGTTGGCTCGAGTGGTTCAAGATCACAACACCAGCCCTCTTATTGGTGATTTTCCAAATGTAGAACCATTTTTTAAAAGATTTTTCTCTTAAGATTTTCCCACTTTTTAGTCAGGATCGACGATGTGGACTTGATTGTGGAAGGAGTTGATGACACATTGTCCTTAATTAAGGATATTCTTGAAGAAAGCCCTATCCTCGAGAGACCAGCAAGTTGGGATGAAGAAGATAGAGAACAACAAATTGCTCCAAGCCCTTCAATTTTGAGTAAGCATACTGACTTCAAAAGCGCGCAACTTCAAAAGTGAGCGGTTTGGACGGTGTGTGAGTGGACGTTTGTTTTCTAAATTATGATGCATGCATAGTTAAATGTTTTACATGATTGATTGCATGATTTGAGATATAATGATTGCATGATGTTTTGATATTATTATTTATGGATTTAATGATTATTTTAATCGATCTTTTGGGCAAGTTTTATGAGAAAAGTGCAATGATGGTTTTTGGCTAGGCCCGAAGTCAAAAAGTGTTCAAAAAAGATATTTTTACTTGGATTTGATAGAATGATTTTGGGATGTAATCCCAAGATGGTTTTCATTGTGATTGTGAGTTCCCAGTAGGTCAAAGCTAGGGGTTTATCACAGATGACTGGAACTTGGGGGATATGATTGTGATTGCTTCCTAGACAGCCGAGGATAGGGGGTGTTCCTTGAGAGCTGGAGCTCAGGGCCCAGGCAGTCGGAGCCCGGGTTGGTTCCCAAACGACTGATGCTCGGGGTTATTGATTGTGGCCTACGCGTAGAGCAATTCTGATTGTGTGATTGATTGTGCACTTGAGTAGTGCGGTTTGATGTTGATTGGATTTCTTTGCGTACTAGTAATGAGTAACGGTTTTGGTCTTGATGATTGGTTTGGGTGCTTTACACACGTGTTTGGATTAAGAGCCGGGATTTGATGATATTCATGTGATTTGGCTAGAAAGCCGACGATTCATATGTTTTACTCTCTGCATGCATGGTTTTATAACTGGAGGGGAAAGTGATTCATTTTTTAAATGTGTTTTCAGATGATATTGTTTTTTTCCTCTCACACCTTTTATGTTTTTGATGACCCTCCAGGGCGTGGCACGAGAATTGGGGATGATCGAGAGGCAGAGGTATGAGCAGAAATCAATACAGTCATCCCTTCTTTGCCAGGTGCTGAGGGGTAGTTTCGGGACATCAGTTGACTTGTCAGACGGGAGCAGGACCGGGCGCGGTTATCAAAGTCCAGTTGGGATGGGTCCTGTCACTTTGGTATTAGAGCATTTGGTTACTGATTTCTGTTATCACGCCATGCCTCCGAAACACGAGCCCCATGTGCGGCCTGGTGATGAGACGAGATACGAGGATATAGGAAATCCTTGGAGTGAACATGACCTTGTATTGAGGGTCGGACATTGCATTTTGTGTTCTAGTTACGACGGACTTGTGTTGGTTCGAATGGTGGTTCAATCTAACGATGGGATATGTTATATGAATGGGCGTGTTGGGGCCCAGGATGAAATTAAACCGAGGATAGGGGGATAAGTGACCTTGGGATTTTGGATATCGAAATTGGACTTAGAAGGAGTCAAGAGTTGGCTTAGGACTCGGGATGAGTCAGTGTGTTGTTAGAGGGCTCGGGACGAGCCAGGGAAATGGAAAAAATTAATTGTGGTTGCGTAGAACGAACGAGGATTCTTGTGGGAATCCGAGATATCGATCTAGAATTTGTTGTTGGAGGGGTACGTTCGAATTTCGGGGATGAAATTCCTTAAGGGGAGAAGGTTGTGACGACCCGGAAATTTGAAAAATGAAAATTTGGAAAATTTGGAAAGATAGGACAATTTTGCCCTTGGTTACGGGGGGGCAAAAGTTGACTTTTTGATCGGGACCTTGTTTGGACTTTTCGTAAGAACTTCTATGTAGGTATCGAGCCACTGAGTCTGTAGACAGGCGGCATGCGTCAATCGAGTTCGGATGTGGAAGTTACGGGTCTAGAACTATGAGGGGCATTTTGGTAATTATGTGATGTTGGGGCAAAATGGTAATTTGGGGCAGCAAGGTGAATTGGATGGTTAATTGGTTGATTCAGCCATGATTACTGAGTCATGGGGTTGACTAAGTGACATCTGTCACTTTCTAATTGAGATTTGTGGCTAGTGCACGAGTGTGTGTTGTGGCGGTGGGGGTGAGTTCAAAAGAATTTAACCATGTAATTGGTAGAAAAACAGGGCATCGACCATACCCAGACAGAGGCACCAACAATCCTCTTCTAATCGATCAAAATTGAGAAGGAAAGAAAGCAGGAGACTGGAGAGTTAATTGAGGAAACCAGAGATAAAATCCTCAGCGGAAACCCAAACCTGAAACACTTGAAACTCGAATTGATCAAGGATTGGAACTTAGAATTTTAGACCACAAACACTGAAATTGGCCTTGAATTAAGCCTCATGACCTCAAGGGGAGTCGAACCCAATAAAAAATGAAAGAAAAGGGTGTCGTTTTGGCTTAGAAGAGACATGGCGAAGTTTGGAATCGATGGTTGAGTTGTGTAATTGGAGGAGTTGAACGATGAACTTGAGAGCAAAAACAGGTTTAGGAGGATCCCAGGAAGCTTTCTGCTGAATCAATTCAAAGAAAACAGATGAGATTAAGGGAATTCGTTGGATGAACAGTGTTTGAAGGTTCTTAGAAAATCCAAGCTCGAATGGAAGGATTCAGGTAATTCCTTATGAAATTAAGATTACATACCTTTAATTAGGATTAGGACGATGCAAATGGACGCTTCAATTAATGGAATTGATGCTGAATTGAAAGATTTACAACTGGGTTGTGTCGCAGGCTAACAGGTTCGAATTGCAGGAAACGGGCAGAGAAGATGAACAGTGCCATGCACTGTAGCAGGCGCATGGCTCCCACGTGCAGCCACTTGTGGCGGCACGTGAGGGCGCGTGAACTCCAAGCTGCAGGTAAGGTCAAGATGAAACTTGTTTATTCTGATGTAAAGAACATTTTACCACAGGTTTCGAGTCAAACGGGTCAAGAAGACGACCCATGTGATTGTCGCGTGACCACCATGCTCAGTGAACTTTGATCAGCGCGTGAGGGCGCGTGCGACAGCAGCTATGGTTGAGGTCAACATGAAAGTTGGTTGTCTTGCGATTCTAAGTTTAAAGGTGGAATTTGAGAGTTTATTGGATACCATTTGAGTATAGTTTTAGATATCCGATGTTGTGAGTTTATGTTTTAATCGAAAATTTAAATTAGGAAAGTTGTGAAAGTTGATTACAAAATCATTTGCGATATTAATGGACCTTTTGTGGTGAATTATGATGAATTAAACTTTGTGACAAAAAAAAAAGAAAGATTAGGTATATGGTAGAGGGATTTGTATATACGATGGACATTTTTTTCCTAATTTTATTATGCATATTATGATGTTATGAATGTATGATGTATGATGATCATAGGATCATAAGTGTGTGATAAGGTGAATTTGATGGTATAATGATTTAATGTGATGATATGATATGATATGAAGTGTTGACATATGATAACAATATGTTGGTTACATGGATTCTCTTGATAAATTATGAGGAATAAAAAGGGTTAAAGGAAATGTGAAATTAAAGGAGAAATATTTTAGAATATAGTTAAGGAATTGATGCATATGGTCATATTTTTATGTGTTTATGGTACTATGAACTTAACTATGATTGTATTTAAATATTAATAAATCTACGATAATAAAGGAATTTGTGGGAGTGTGGAGAAAGTGTTTAGCTAGAGACTTAACTATTTGATTTTATCACATTAAGTTAATATCTAAACTATTGTATGACTACAATTTATATTGTTAAATGTAGATTGTTGATAACATATGAATTATGCATTTTAATTTGCAAGTTCTCTTAATAATTCTAGTATATGGTAAATCTATTAATGAAATTGTTCGACTTGTATACTCTAATACTTGTTGGGGTAAGTGGGTTAGACGTGGGCAATATCCCGTAGGAGTAGGATTCTGTTGGTCAATTGATGTGTGGACTAAAGCAAATGGTATCCCTCGTCGAATAAGAATTATTAGACGGGAGCAGGACCGACTCAATTTTTTTCCAAGTAATTTTAGGGGCGGGTTCTATCAACTTGGTACTAACACCTGTCTTGAGGTATGAGCCATGTATAGTATGTTTTATTGCATTAGATTGATTGAAAATGGACTAAATAAATGATTCTAAATGTGTTTTGTTAATTTTCCAGATTTAGAATATTTATTCAAGAAATTGATTTCTTAACACATATTTCACAGTTTTTTGTGGAAACAGTGTTTTGGGTTTAGACCCGATTTGAAAAAGTTTTGACTTGGATTTGAAGTCAAAGTTTTGTTTTGAAATAAATTATTTGGATTTATTCCATAACTATTTTCTACTGTAGCCGTCCTCGTATGATATAGTTTCCCCCTCGAACGTGCGTAAATCCTTTGGAGTCTCATTTCTAGGGAGGTCACAGTACAACATTGCCTGGATGTGACTAAATAATTTGAAAAGTCGTTCCTAGAGATGTCATGATGTAGTATCACTGGGAAGTCGACAGTTTCTGGGAATACCAAATAAACATTGTCTGTTCCTATGGATTCCAGTATAGCCCGGATGTAAGCACTTCCTAGGTTATAACCTAAATGTTAACTTTGTTCTTGGGGATATGACTCGGATGGTGCAGAGTTGTTTTACTCACGTAGTTCCCGAGGAAATCGACGTGTAGCATACATTGTTCCAGTGTCTTATACCAATGAAATCAAGGTCATTGTATTTGTTTATGATTTTTGTGTCCAGATTTCACAAGTTATTTGATAACTGGGATTTCAAGGAAATGTGGGCCACATGCATATTACATACATTGATCATTTTGTGGATCCCACAATCTAGGATTTGATGGTAACTGAAATTCAGTTGTTTATGAGTTGATCAAGTTTTATATGCATACATGGTCCCGATTTTGGAACAATATGTTTTTTTTAAACCTTTTCAAATAAATTTATTTTCGTCCACTCACCCAGACATGGATGTTATCTCTCTCTCATCTAGTTTGTTTTTGAGCCGAGAATAGAGTAATGTACAAGATGCAAAAGATTCACAATCTGGTTTGTTAAATCATTTCGAGTAGAGATAAATGATATCATTGGGACTTTTTGAACGATTCCCCGCACATGGAGTTTAAAATGATTGAGGTCCATGGGTATGAGCTATAGCTCGTGTTAATGCTATGACCAAAGGTTTAGGTCTCGTTAATAGAGACGCAAAAGAACTCGACGAGTTATTGGACATTGTTTAACCCCGGGGATTCTAGTATAGCCCAGATGTTGAGAAGTTCATGGGATGTCGCCCATATGTTGACTTGTTCTCAGGGATATGACTCAACCTTGGATGATGCCAGAGTTGTTTTAATCTGACGTAATTTATGAGTTTTCCTACACATAGTACAAGTGAATCACGTGAGTAATTCCAGTATGTTTGAGGGTTGGTTGTTTTTAAGACTTAGTATGATATCTCAGAGGTGAGTAAATCCTTGGGAGACTCGTGCTCAGGGAGACCTGCTGTGACGTCGTGGGGTGGGTAAATCCTCTAGAGACTGGAACATGTGACAATATGTTATTTCGATTGTGTTTGATCCTGGAGGTATGAAATGATATTCTCGGACATAAGTACACCCTGAGGAAACTCGTTCCCAGGGAAACTAGATATGACATATATCCCCACATATGGATGCTTAGGGGGCCTTAAGGAATTGCAATAGATTGATTCTTAGCCCGCATACGTAAATTTCGAGGAAGAAATTTTTGTAAGGGGGAAGATTGTAACAATCTGAATGGAAAACTTAAGGAATTTTTGGCAAATAAATTAGGAATGGATAGATTTATCCCCGTCTTTCTTAATGGCCCCAAAAGTCAATTTTATTTTGGGAAAATTATTGGAAGTTTCGATTGTACCTTGCGTGAGTCTCATCTTCACGAGTACCCAAACAAGCGGCACGTAGAAAACAGACATCCTATGGAAAGTTAAAGGTCTGGAATCCCAATGAAAATTTGGTAAATTTGAACAAGGAAATTTTAGTACTTTCACGTGACTTTGTTTTGATGAGTTAGTAGCTTGATGTTGGCTGACTTACAAGGTGACAAGTGTCACCATGAGAGTTGAGGAGGTGGCCTTCAACGTCCTTATGATGCATATGTACAAGGGAAAATAACAAAAACAAGGGAGAAGAGGTCTTCGGGTTCCGGGGGGGGGGGGGGGGGGGGGGGGGGGGGGGTGGGGGAGAGGGAGAGAGAACATGAGCTCCCGGTGAAGAAGGTTGACTGGCGCTCCCAAGCTTCCTACATATAATCTCTGGAAGAACGAAGAAGTAAAAGGAGAAACTTTATGAGACAATTCATGTTCTGAGAAGGTCCATCAAAGAGATTAGCTTCCCTCCCTAAGCTCTACTTTGATCATTTTTGACATGTTTAGAGGATAAAAACATTCTCCCCACCTCCTTAAGTCGACTTGTGGTTTCTAGAGGCAGGAGAATCACTAGGGACAGCGTAGTGTAGTGAACCTTGAACTCCAAAACTTGAAGCTCAAATTAGGTTTACAATTTTATTTCTAAAAGTGAAAGGTTTCCTAAATATATAAGAAAACTAATTAAAAACCTTTCCTATAAGTAAATGGATTGAAAATAATAATAGAAAAGGAAGTAGGACTAAAACTTTATACAATATGGAGAATATGTGTGAAAACAACTTGAAATTATCCTAAAATATGCCTAAAACTCGGAATTAAGGCTTCATAGGTCATTTTTGGTGGTCAGCCACCGAAAAAGGGTGGTCAAACAGCTCGGTCAATGCGAGTCAATGCCCAGTGAATGCGTAAACGTCTGTTGGATCCACCGGTGGACGCGTGCCAAAGCTTGCTGCCATTGTTCAGAAAGAGCTCACCGAGGAAGGAAACAGGGTTCGGTAGGCGCTGGCCGATTAACATGACCCATCCCAATCCCCCTAGATTATCGTGGGATGTGCCTGCTCCCATCTCACACCATGTACCAGAAAAGGGATCAGATCTTAACCCGCTCGAGGTTATCTGGAGCACGCAAGGATCTGTGGCGGCATGTGATGTGCCGATCTCTACTACAGCCTGCATCCACGATCAACTTAAAGGGTATCAAAAACATAAAAGCTGCGAGTGGACAAAAATAATTAGTTATAAAAACAATTTAACGAAAAGACATTTATACCATTCACGTAAAAGCATGCATGCATCAGAAAACAGTATTTCAAATACTTCCTCAAAAGCAAGACGTATTACTTTTAAAAAAAAAACACAGTGAAAAATACTTCTTAATCGAAACCATTTCTTCAGTAGGGTCTCAGTCCAAAATCAAATCACACACGGTCTCAGCCCAAATAGATAAAACACGTGGGACCTCAGCCCATCGTCATCAGTAACAGTCACGATTCCAATCCCAGCAACGCGTGCCCATAAGCTCAAGGACTGCTCTGATCCTGAGCATGTCGCTGTGAACACATCATCTGATAGGACCTGTCCCAAATCCCCTAGGATTAACGCGGGTTGTGCCTGCTCCCGTCTGACACAAAGTATCAGACAAGGGATAATTCCAACCTTAGCCCATTCGGGGCTTCTAGAGTGCGCTAGGATCGGAGGAGGAGTGTGATGTCTCGGTCCCTGCTACAGCCCGCATTTGCGATCAACCTAAAGGGCATTAAAAACATTGAAAGCTGTGAGTGGACGTAACAAATAGTTTGTAAAATTCATTTCACAAAAAGACATTTATGCCCTTCACTAAAAAGCATGCATGCATTTGAAAACCATTTAATTCAATCAAAGCCATTTATCAATAATGAAATCGTTAGGGCCTTAGCCCAAAACCGTAAACCAAGTATATGGGAACTCTGCCTAAATCAAATCACGTGGGTCTCAGCCCAAATCCAATACAAGTGGGTCTAAGTTCAAAACCAATAAAAGTGGGTCTCAGTCCAAAACCAATCCTCGGCATCTCTAATGCCTGACATCCCAGATGTCTTAATCAACACCGTCACAGTTCCAAGGTAGGCTTGCTACCCGGGGTCTCGATCCCAAGTCTCCTCAGGGTCCACCCAGGTCAATGACCTGCAGATCAATGACCCTCCCTGGGGGGAGGTTTTAACCTCTAGCAATCTTGCTCCTGAGTCACTATACGGACTGGTCGCTCCGTGCAATAACCCCTCATAGGCAATCCCCCGTGACTACTTCAGGATACCACGAGACGTCTGGAGGAGACAACCTGCCATTTCAGGATACTACGGGACGTCTGGAGGGCAACCGTTCGTGAGGATAGTATACGGAAAGCCATTTCATAAAATATCTCAAAACCGTTCAAAGGGCTACGCCTGGGTTTTCCATAAAACCATCATAAATCCATTTATTCAAATCCATAAATCCATATATGGGCCCCTGACCTGAAATCACGTTTATGAAACACAATTGAGCCTCATACCCCATTCGTAAACCAACTGGGTCCCCAACCGATCATATAACTCAAATGGGCCTCTAGCCGATTTCTCATCAATTCAAATGGACTCCAAGTCCGATGATTTCCAATCAAATGGGTCTCGTGCCCGATTCCATATTTCCAAATCCAAAACCTTTCAATAAAAAATTCATAGAAATACCAGCATGTATAAGCACAGTCTAAAACCATAAATCTCGAAATATGTGCAAATACGTGAATATTAAATACCATAATCAAATGCACTCATGGCATCTCAAATCATGTTTATAAACACATATAAAATAGTATTACATGCATCAATTTAGAAATCAAGGTCCACTCGCAGACCGTCCTAGCTTCCGTCTCGATATGCGTGCCATATGCCTCTCCAGGCCAATCACCATCTCCGGGATTCCCAAACCTGTCAAAATCATACTAGAAGGTTACTAACTATCTTAATAACCTCTCATTTAAGCCCCCTAATTTTTTGGGATTTTTATATATTTTAAACTCAATCCTAAACCTTCGGACATCTCGAACTATTCCCAAAATGTTCGTTACATCGAATAGATGAAAACACATGTTGAACACTTCCCCAAAAAGTGTCCCACGCACCGCACAAAGGCGCTGCGCGTGGAGCTCACCCGCCTAGGGACTGTTCATCTTCAACCTTCAGCAGACCGGTCTGAATCGATCCACTATAGCACCGGTCCAACTGAACCGGCATAACCGGTTCAGTTCCATTTTCTCCTCCTTTTCAGTCCGTTTCAATTCATATTCCCTCCTCTCCTTATTCCCTATCGATTCCTCCTCCCCATCCATGCTACCTTTCCAATCAAAGAACACACGGCTAAGCTTCCTCCTCCCCGTCCATGCGATTCCGGCCACTTCCGGCTTTGCAAACCGGTCCAGTGAGGTCGTCTGAGTCCTAGGAATCACGTCCAATCAACCAAACCGTCTAACAACTACTAAAAATCCAAACTCAAATTTGAATAAAAAACTTACCTTGTCGGGTTCTCTGGCCACCGTCCACGACGGTCGATGCCGTGAGCACCCCCACCATCATCTCAACTCACTCGTACTCTTTCGTTCACACACTAAACACAGAAGAGATGGTTTAGGGAAGCTGAGGTGGGTTATGGGGTTTGGGCTTTCGGGTGAGGTCGAATGAAATAGGGGAAGGGGTTGGGTGCAGATGCATGTATGTAATCATAATGGGCAATGGATGAGTGACACTTGTCACTCATCCATTAGGCCTGATAAAATATCTGGGTCCAAATCAGACAAAACCCAAGTCAACTGCCTCGTAAAATATGCCTCCATAAATAGTTCCTCAGAACTTCCGTGAACCATAACTTTTACGTTGAACGCCAGATTTCTACCTACCGTCTGTCTACGGATTCGTATCAACCCAATCTAGGTCACGGTCCTCGATCCACGGGAATTGGACCTCTCGGGTCTAAAGTTAACCTTTTACCTTTGTTTAGGGGAAACATCGCAATTTCGCTCCTCGACTAATCCCCGATTAGCTTCGCTAATCCATAATTAACTCTTAATTAATCCTTAAAATTAGGGACGGGTCGTTACATCATCAACCGATAATCACCAGATTATTGTGAACATATCATTGATCGATCTCATATACCGCACTCCTAAGTCGAGCCTCCCTCAGCTGCCTTCTATTTCGACTGCTCGACAACAGGCGCATCGTGACCTCTCCATACCTCGGAGGCATGCATTATCTCCAGGGTGCTCTTTGGCGAAAAATATTCACAATCGGAGGTCCTATCTGAGTCTTTAAACTTCTGAGTCTTTAAACTCAAATCATAATCATCATTTTGAAAACAGTGGAAACATTCCATAGGGTCTACGCCTGGCTATAATTCATCAAATCAGTTTCCACAAAACCATCATAAAAATAGTGTCTATCAACACTTCACAAACCCAGGATTCCTTGAATCCTATCAAATTCACAATTGGGTCTCATGCTCGAAATATCAATCATAAATCTCATAACTGGGTCACAACTTGATATATCTCATGTTTGACTATACTCTAAGTCAAACCATAAATTAACTAAGTCATACACCCAATGATATTTCTAAATTCGAAAACTATTTCATGATTCAAAGAACTTTCCAAAATCGTCCTTGACTTCAATCTAAGTCAAGGTTTTATCAACTAGGACTCATGCCCGAATATCGATTTCACGCATCTCCGAAATCATTCAAAACGTTCAACTAGGACTCATGCCCGAACATCAATTTCACGTATCTCCGTGAAATCTTTCAAACTGTAAATCAAATCCTTGGTTTCATGCCTCTCCGTGAAACCGTCAAATCATATAATCACATGCACGTATAAAACTCAGCCGAAGCCCAAGCATCACAAAAAACATAAATCTCGACATATGTGCATATTAGCATTTTCTACGAAAATGCCCAATCATAGTCAAAACATGTGTAACCATTGCATCTAAAACCATGTTCATAACAAATATTAAACATGTATGCATGCATCATATTTATAAAGCAAAAGTCCACCCACAGACCGGCCAAGCTGCGCGCTCCAAAATCGCACCGTAAGCCACTCCAGCGCTAATCCATACTCTCCGGGACGTTCGGATCTGTTCAAATCACATCCAAAGGTTACTATTAACCTATACAAGTCCATATCAAAGACCCTCACACATCTCGTAACGGTGAAAGTGTCTCGAGGCTAAAACCCTTTAATTGACATATCAAACGACCTCCGATCGACCTAAAACTACCACCCTTGGATTCAGATCATTGACACCTCTCTAACATGATTAGTTTCACCTCTGAATTCGTGCCCACGTGCCCTCACGCTCTTGTCAAAGTCTACACGCGCTGGTCAATGATGGTCAACGATGACGTCAGCACGTCATTCTGACGTCACCCTCACATGTCTAACATCTGTCAGATCTTCCAGCAACACACTACCATGTAGCACCATCTCATTGGTCCATGTGGTCTGACAATGCTAACTGGACTTGCCACGTAGGCCTAACTGGTCTTGACACCCTGACATGTGGCACCACTCAATAGGTCCATGTGGTATAACATGCTGACAAGGACCTAACACGTCAACTACTGTCTGGGCCTGACAGCCTGCCATATGTCACCCTCTGGTTGGCCATGTGGCTTGACAGGTTTAACAGATGATGATGTAGATTTCCACATCATCATTGTCAACCTCTGTCCGAGTCGACCCTCGACCCTATAACAATTCGTTTGACTTGCGACCATGACCCGTCCAGAACTCAGCCGTCCGACCACCATATCACCCTATTTTTTTTCCTATCAACTCGCCTTGATCCCAGAAAGGATTCTATGATGTCCAAATAAAAAGAAAGGGCTTAAAGATACCTACTCGAGTCCAAACCTTCATGGCTAGTTTTCCAGCCTCTTTCCAGGGCTGTCTAGGGGTCCTCCTTCGTCCAAATTCATCCCTATGTGCTCGTAAGAGCTCAATATACAGAATCATGTCATCAGACGAGCCCCCAAACGTCTAAAACCAAAAATCCAAATCCAACAAAATCAGGGGTTACGGTTTTACCTGTTTTTCTGGTCTCCCCCGTCGTCCATGGTGGCTGAGCCGTCCTTCACGGTCGTCCCAAGCTCTCTAGTCCTTAGTCTCTCACTCTATTTCTCTCTCTCCCTCTCAGGCCGTAGGTAAAGATGGTGGAGGTTTGGGGTAGGCTACGGGTTTGTGGAAAATGAGAAGGGAAGGGGAGTTGATGCATGAATGTGTGGTGACACGACCCATCCCAATCCCCCGGGATTAACGTGGGATGTGTCATGCTCCCATCTAACCCACGTGTAACACGATGGGCCAGACCACCGAACCCACGTGGACCACGAAGGCCAAACAAGGGATAACCCAACCTTAGCCCACTCAGGCTCCAAGAGTGCGCCATGATCAGTGGCAGAGTGTGATGTCTCGATCTTTGTTACAGCTCGCATCTGCGATCAACCTGAAGGACATTAAAAACCATAAAAGTTGTGTGTGGAAGAAAATAAATAATTTAATAAAAACTCATTTCATAAAAGACATTTATGCCCTTCACTTAAAAACATGCATGCATTCGCAAACCAGTTAACTTAAATATCCTAAAATCCATTTAGAAAACCAAAGCCATTTCTTTCCTCAAATCATTAGGGCCTTAGCCCAAAATCGTAAAATCGCCAAGTATGGGAACTCAGCCCAAAACCGTAAATCCAAATCATGTGGGCCACTGCTCAAATCGATAAACACAGAATACCATTTCGTAAATCCAATCAATCACGTTTACCAAATACCAATCCTCGGCATCACAGATGCCGAGCATCCCAAACGTTTGACGTCCCAGACGTCATATCACGGTCTAAGCAACGCGTGCTGCCCGGGGTCTCTCCGGATCAATCTCTAACATCCTAGTTGTCTGACGTCCCAAACGTCTAATAATAGCAATCCTACTCCTGAGCCACTATACGGTCTAGTCGCTCCGTGCAATGACCCCTCGCAGGTAATGCGCCGTGACTTCCCCAGTGTCCCAGACATTTGGAGGAAACCATCCACATATCCTTATATAAGGGTGGTATATGGAAAACATTTTATAAAATCATTTCAAAACATTCCAAAGGGGCCATGCCCGGAATTTCCATAAAACCACTGTAAATCCGTAAATCCAAGTACTCAAATCCAAATCCATTTTAGGGTCTCCAAAGCCGAAATCACATTTGTAAACAACAATTGGGACTCATGCCTAATATCATAATCAACTAGGCCTCTAGCCCGATCATGTAAACCAAATAGGCCTCTAGCCCGATATCTCATTAAATCAAATGGACTCCAAGTCCGATAGTTTCCAAATCAATGGGGTCTCATGCCTGATTTCATATTTCCAGATCCAAAACCATTCCATTAAACCATCATAAAAAACCCAAACACGTATAAACACAGTATAAAACCATAAACCATGAAATACATGCAAATACGTAAATCATAAATACCGCAATCACAATCATAGAAATCACATATATAAAACATATAAAACAATTATGCATGCATCGTATTTCAAAAAAAAAGTCCACTCACAAACCGTCATAGTTGCCACCTCGATACGCGTGTTGTAAGCCTCCCCAAGGCTAATCCAATTTCTCCAGGTCATTCGGACCTGCCCAAAATACACTAAAAAGTTACTACCAATCTAGACAAGTCTTAATCAAGAAACCCCAACATTCCCAGAAAAGTCAACGTGTCCCGAACACGCTTCCTGAGGTGAAAATCCTCGATTTGACCAACCTAACGCTCTCCGATTGACTCGAAACCACCCCCATTAAATTCGGATCGTCGAACCCCTTTCAATGACATTGGCCCCATCTCGAAATTTGAGCTCACGCACCCCACCTGCGTGGACAACGCACGGTTAACGCTGGTCAAAGTCAACGCTACTAACGTCAGCAAATTCAACGCTGACGTCAGCGGTCAACAGTCAACGTTGACATCAGTGGTCAACGACTGACATAAGCATTATGTCATCCCTGACACCTATTAGTCTAACACGTGTTATGTCAGGACCCGTCCCAATCCCCCCGAGAGTGTCAGACCAAGGAAAATTTGAACATTTAGCCTGACTGGCTTCTATAGTACGCCAGGATCCGGAGAAGGTATGTGATGTCTCGGTCTCTACTACAGTCTGCACCGTATTCAACCTGAAGGGCATTGAAAACAGAAAGACTGTGAGTGGACGAAAAGTAATAAGTTTAGTAAAAAACATTTCATAAAAGACCTTTATGTCCTTCACTAAAAAGCATACATGCATAGTAAAACCATTTATCAAACCACAGATGTTTTAATAACCAAATCCATACTGGCCCCTGCCCAAAACCATTTACACAAATACATAACGTAGTAAACATATGTGGGATCTCAGCCCAAATCCATTTGTCAATCATAAAACACAATTTCAAAAATCCAAGAAATCATGTTTATCAATATCATATAACCAATCATGTCACGGTATCTTGAGCTACGCGCCTGCTACCCGGGGTCTCATAGCCCAAGTCTCCCTAGGGTCCACCCAGGTCAATGTCTGTAGATCAATGACCCTCCCTGGGGGTTATAATCCATAGCCTTTCTGAGAGTAAGGAACCCAACGGGGGCGACTCCACTTAGTCAGTGCTCCGTGACTACTCTGGGTCCACCTAGGCCAACGAGCCTCCCCGACGGAGACATTCTAAAAACCTTTTAAGGGTTCATGCCTGGTCCCCATAAACCGTCATGAACCATAAAAACCTTCCAAGGGTTCATGCCGGTCCCCATAAACCGTCATGTACCATAAATCCATTTATGGGTCCCCGACCCGAAATCACAATCGTAAACCGTAACTTGGCCTCATGCCTAATTTCGTAAGCCAACACCGCAATCTCACTGGACTCGTCTAGAGTCGTCCACCAACCATCCACTACCTCGGCTGCACCTAGCAACATCATCTCCAATCTGGCCGTAAATCGGCCCAACCCCAACATCTATCTAACCACAACCCCCAACTCACGGTTTCCAAACTAAGCACTTACACTGGGGTTTCTCACTCACGTACTCACAGTCTAGACCAGTCATCCCATGGGGTTCCTCAAATCAACCTCGTCATACGGGTTATCCAAACCCGTGATAGCCACTAGTTCACAACAACCTTACCACTCGGGTCGTCACACCTGACTAAGATCATCCTTTCTCGTAAAATCTACACACCAACGTCAACCAGTAACCAACTTTAGGGGGGAATCCCTCAGATCATCAAAGTAGTTTCCTAAACCCCTACCACTCAAGGCATCCGGTTACTCGTAGCCGCATAAGTCCAAGCTCAGCCACTACTGACCAAAAGGTCACCAATCCATATTGTTGTCATCCGGCCTAACAAGCCACCGTCAACCGGCCTCCTCGGTCCACGTGTACCACTAGCTCAACCGACATTCATCAAGCTCCACATGCTGACCAGTCGACCATCAATCGTAGTTCACTAGTTACCATCCATGTTACTCACGCTGGCATACATCTGACCCTATGGTCCAATCATCGAGCATATCCAGCGCCAAACACGCGAACTACTCTGACCCTAAGCCGACATACATCTCACCACACACCGCGTTTCAGGCAACACATCACCCAGTCGCTCGTACTCTTGCCACTAACGAAGCCACTAGCTATCGTACTATCACTCACGTGTCCAAGTTCATGGCGGGCTATTCCGCGTTGAGACATCACATCCACAGTAGCATCACATCACGCTAGTCGACAAACCACCAGCTCTGGGAGCCAAACTTCACGCAGAGCGCACAAATCCTGCTCTTATACCAATTTGACACGACCAACCCCCAATCCCCTGGGATTAAGGGCTAAGTCATGCTCCCGTCTAACTCACGTACGATACGAAGGCTGACTGACGACCAACCTCCATGTAACACGTAAGCAGGATAAGGGATTCCTAAACGCACCGTCCAAAAACTTCCGGGGTTCCCAGAGTGCGCAGAACCTACTGTGGATCGTGTGTGTGATGTCTCCGTCTCTCTAATAATAGCCTGCATCGCATCAAACCTTGAGGGTATCGAAAACAAAAAAGACTGTGAGTGGACAAAAACAAAGGATAAGTTTAGAAAACCATTTTTAAGAAAAGACAATTATACCCTCCTTTTAAAAACCAATGCATGCATAATAAGCTCATCTCATAAAACCATTTCATATTCAATCACGAAAACTAAACTTATTTCCATTTCTCAAATCCAGGGCCTCATCCTAAAACCATTAAAATTCAAATCGTCCGGGTCATAGCCCCAAACATCTGAAAACCATTATTGAAAAACCATCAAGGTATCATCGAAATCCAAAACACATTTGAAACCACTTTTGAAACCCATTTCAATCCATCGAACCTGCTGGATCTATCCGAGTCGTTAAACTCAATCCAGGCCTCAATGTAATCTGAGTCTTTAAACTCCCGAGTCTTTAAACTCAATAGGCATACGGGGGAAAATCATAATATCCGAGTCTTTAAACTCAATCCAAGTCTTTCAACCTAATCCGGGCCCGCCCCGTCACATATCATATCCGGGTCTTTAAACCCAATAACCAGATCCAGCAAATCCAATCCAAAACCATTTTAAAACCATTTCCAAATCCATGTCCAAATCCGAATTCGAAATCACCATTTCGAATCCTAAACCGAATCCGAAATCATCATTCCGAATCCAAATCCATATCCATAAGTCATTTCCAAATCCGAATCCGAAACCATCATTCCATAAGCTAGCATCTGGAAAATCATTCCGAAACCAAATCCAGAAATCCACTTTCCAGTTTCAAAACCAAATCCCAAAGCATCCTTTCCGAAATCCAGTTTCAAAACCCAAAATCACATTTATCGTAATCACTTTTATGAATAAGGCTTCAAGCCCGAATTTACTTTCCAAAATCCATTATAAATCATTGAAATCAAATCATATTTCAACTCCAAAAATCATAGTATTGAAACCATTAGCAAATCATAACATAAAAGCATATCTCATAAAACTTGCAATTATGTAAAATTCCCCGAAATACGTGCAAATCATAAATCAGAGATATCACAATCATAAACATAGAAATCCTGTATAGAAAACATATAAAAAAATTGTGCATGCATCATAAGTTAGAAAGCAAAGTCCACTCACAGACCATTAGCGTCGCCACGTCGATACGCGTGCAAATACGCTTCCCCAGCTAATTCACTATCATCGGCTTTCCCGAACCTGTCCAAATCCCATAACAAGGTCACTAACTACTTCACAATGTTCATACTAAAGCCCCGTAATTTTCCTGAATTTTTAGCTATTTTTAAACGAGCCCTAAAACCTTCGGACAACTCGAAACATATCGAGATGATGTCCGATCTACTCGAAACCAGTCCCAAAATGTTCGTTACATCAAAGTCATGTTGAACAGTTCCCCAAAAGGGGTCCCACGCTCCCTCACGCGCATCCCAAAGGGACTACACGTTGGAGCCACGCGCCCATTGTTCATCATCTTCAACCTCTCGCTGGATCGGTTCAGACTGGTTTGAATCGGCCCGGTCCAACCGAACCGACGAGGGCGGTTCTGTATCCAAATTTAGTCCAATTTCAACCATTTTAATCCCAGTAGCTTCGTCTATTAATTTATAGTCAATTTGGCTACTTTAATCATGCAATTAAGGCTTGTTTATTACCTTCCCAAACACTACTTCTGTCAGGGCCCACCCCTAATCCCCCAGGATTAGGGACTAAACCCTGCTCCCGTCTGACTTACGCATGACACGAAGGCTAAACGAACGTCCAACCTTCGTACAACACGTAAGTCGGACAAGGGATTTCCGAACCGAACGTCTCAATATCTTCCAACTTCCCAGAGTGCGCAGAGTCTACTATGGATCGTGCGTGTGATTTCTCCGTCTCTCTCGACCAACAGCCCGCGCCGCAACAACCTGGAGGGTATCGAAAACACGAAAAAACTGTGAGTGAACAAAAATAAAGTTTAAGTTCAAAACAGTTATCAGAGAACACATACATTTATACCCTCCGCGTAAAAACCAATGCATGCATATCAATTTCATGTCATAAAACCATGTACGAAAACCAAACACATTTTCCTTTTCTTAAATCCCGGGCCTCAGCCCAAAACCACCGAAAACCATTATTGAAAACCATATCATATTTTCATTCACCGAACCTGCTGGATCTATCCGAGTCTTTAAACTCCGGAGTCTTTAAACTCAATAACCAGGCCTCAATAATCCGATTCTTTAAACTCCGAGTCTTTAAACTCAATAGGCCTACGGGAGAAATATCAATATATCCGAGTTTTTAAACTCCCGAGTCTTTAAACTCAATCCTGGTCTTTAAACCCAATCCGGGCCCGTCCCCCGTCAATCATAATCCGGGTCTTTAAACCCAATAACCAGATCCAGCAAATCCAATCCAAACCGTTTTAAAACCAGTTCTAAATCCATATCCAAACCCGAATCCGAAACCACTGGTCTGATGCCCTTCCGACATCCAGAACCGTCATTCTGAATCCAAATCCAGAACTCATATCCATTTCCTTTTCCAGATCCGAGTCCGCAACCATCATCCTGTAAGCCGGCATCCGAAATAACCATTCCGAACCCAAACCCGGAATCCATTTCAAGTCCCGAATCGAATCCCGAATCGTCACCCGGAATTCCGATTCCAAAACCCAAAATCACATTTCCGAAAACCACTTTTGAACTGGGCTTCAAGCCCGAAAACACTTTTCCAAAATCCTTTTACTTCCTTTGAAATCATATCGTATTTCAACTCCCGAAATCAAACCGTTAAACCAGGTTCAAATCACGATATTTATCAAAACCTCGTAAAACGTGAAAATCGTAAACCATCACATTCATAAATCAAATCATAGGATCAAGTATAGAAAACATATAAAAACATATATGCATGCATCAAGAGTTAGAAAGCAAAGTCCACTCACAGACTATTCGACGTCGCCTCGATATGCGCGCACTTACGCCGTTCCCAATCATTCGGCTATCCTCGGCTTTCCCGAACCTGTCCAAACCCATAACGAGGTTACTAACTACTTCACAAAAGTCCTACTCAAATCCCATAATTTTCCCAAACTTCTAAACATACTTTAAACGGGACCCTAGACCTTCGATCCCACAGAACTAACTCGAATCGACGTCCGATTAACCCGAAATCTATCTCAAAAGATTCGTTACAACAATTAGACTCAAATCCTAGTGGAACACTTCCCCAGATAACCCTGCACGCGCCCCCACGCGCCGCCCAAAGTGGCTGCGCGTGGGCCTCACGCGCTTGCACCAGTGCACTATTCATCGTCGTCTTCAATGGGTGAACCGGTCTGAACCGGCGTACCTGGTTCTCTGCCATTCCTCCATCATTTTCAGCCATTCCAATCCCTAAATTTTCATCCAATTCCCCGAAACCATTTCAAATCATAAAATCTAGATATCCTAGCCTCTAACCCGTCGTCCTCAACCTCGAAACAAAACAGCCCGAAACCCCTGTTTCGGTTCCCAGCCATCCAGCCACTCCCCCCTCACGGCAACCACCTTAGACGACTCCTAGGAACCTCCTGAGTCTCACACCACTCACCAAATCCCTCGACTCAGTTCCAAAAGCCACGACTTTTGGATTAAGTAAAACGGGAAAAACAGAGGATTTGGGCTTACCGTCGATTCGTCCTCCGCCGTTCGCACCGCCATGCACAACGGTGTCCACTGGGTCTCCTTCAGCCTGGATTAAACCAACACACGGTACAACCACCACCAATTCCTGCGACAACCCTCTGTTTCCAAAAGAATCGAACCTCACACCCACGTTGTTTTTGCACGATTCTACTCCCAACTCCAGTCACCAGCTTCTCTTTTTTCCCTCTGTCACTCTCACAAATCACAAAAACCTCACAAACTCACTGAATCGATCAAGAACTTCACCGCCTCACCTCTCTGTTTTCTGTTTCTCAAATCCAAAATGCACGGTTTGAAATCGACCAAGTTATACCCGTGTCCATTGTAACCACCTAGAAACCTCTAGGTCACTTCCACGTGTCCTCCATCCCATGGCCTAATTCCAAAATATCCAATCCCCCTGTACACATGTCCCAATCTGGTTGCACGAATCCCAAGGCACCAAAAGACAAAAATACCCCTTGTGAGTCAAAATTACCATTTTACCGTTCAACTTCTCAGACCCATAACTAAACCGTCTGACGTCCGATGACAGCGTGCCGCCTGTCGTTGTACTCAGGACGTCGAGACCTACCTAACGGTCCTTGGTCTACGCGTAAAAACTCGATCGTGCTAAAAGTCAACTTTCCCCACTATTTTAACCAAATTACGATAATGCCTTCAACCTTCCGAACATCATAATTTCCTCCTCGGATGTCGAAATTGGACGTGCCACCTGTCTACAGACTCGTGACGTCCCAACCTACGTCACGGTCATCGGTCAATGTCCACTTGACCACCTGAACTCAAAGTCAGCAATTTGCCCAAACTAGGGGCAAGATCGTCATTCTACCCAAACGGCCGAAAGTAACCAACTAATCACCGATTAAGCTCACTAATCTGTTACTAATGACGTTACTAATCCCGGCTCTCGGGACGGGTCGTTACAACACCCATCTTGTTTTTCCTCTCCTCTGTCCGGCCATCACAGACCATCATAGGCCATGGTTTTGGTCCCAATCGTCCTCTGGTCACCTCCAAGACATTATCCAATTATTAATAGCGATTAACAATCACCAAAACTCATTTTACCATGTTCAAATTCAAAGTCGAGTTTCATAGGACTTCCACTTACCATCCCTTTCAAGCGTTAAATTCGAGTCCATAGAGCTTGACTTGACCTTCAAAAAAAATTTCATTCAGAAACCATGAGCTTAAGACCACGGTTGAGGGTGATAAGATCCTTGGTTCCTCACGGTTGCATGTTTGCTCTGTTCTCACGGTGTCGTGGCCACTGTCCACGGCAACCCTCGTGGCACCACCACCACAGTCCCCTCATCAGTCTCCCTCAACTCCCTTCTCAGGTTTCACACAAGTAATGAAAATCAATAAGCTTGTGGGAATGGTTTCTCACGGTTCACTCTGTTTTTTCTCATTTTGGACCAACCCGTGCAAACAAGGATCCCAATTTGTTTTAAAACCACTTAAGTCGGTTGAGAGAGGTACCACAGACCTCTAGAGATGGGACAAGTGTCCCCATCTTATTAAACCACCATTCCAAGGCAACCAAGTGTCCACTTAACACTGGGCACAGATCTCTAGGCCATCAAATGACCAAAATGCCCCTGCCTTCACAAATTACTATTTTACCCCTCACGCATTTAGAATCATAAATGAACCGTCCGAACTCCGATGACAGTGTGCTGCCTATCATTGTACTCAGGGCATCGAGACCTACCTAAAGGTCCTCGAAATGAGTGACAAATCCAGGTCGTATGCAAAGTCAACAGTTTGCCCCCTTTTTAATTAAATTTCTAAACCCCCGAACTTCCGAACGTCATAACTTCTTCCTCAAATGTCAGAATCGGACGTGCCACCTGTCTACGAACTCGTGACGTCCTGAACTACGTCACAGTCATCGACTAGCGTCCGTTTGACCGTCCAAACAAAAGTCAACGATTTGCCCTACCTGGGGAAAAATCGTCATTTCACACCGTTCGTCCGAAATCACCCAACTAATCACCGATTAACTCCACTAATCCATCATTAACCACTAATCTAATCCCGATTTTCGGGACGAGTCATTACAGCTGATCCCAGCAGTATAGCCATCAAACTCAACAAGATCCGACCATCCAATGGTCACAATTCCTAATTATCATCAAAAACTGATCCTACAACATCGTGAAAGATGATCCCAACTAACCGTCCCACGATCAAAACTCTAAAGTACCGTTACGTTCATCCCTTCGTAGGGTCCCACACTGCCAACCATAACAGAAATATGGCAACCCCAGAATCAAGTGCCGAACCAAGACGATCCACGATACGTTCCTACTAACTATCATACTGGCCTCCTAACTATCAGGTTGATAACGAACTGCAACCCATAAAGGCATCACATCCTCGACCTACGTGCATCACAAGAGCGAACCTGCTCTGATACCACTTGTCAGGACCCGTACCAATCCCCCCTGGATTAACGAGGGACGCTCCTGATCCCGTATAACACGGAGTGTCAGACCAGGGAAAATTTGAACCTTTAGCCTGACCGATTGGGGGTGTTCGGGTTGTTTGAAGAATAAGATATGGTGAGGTTGATCAGAGAAGGTGAATTGAATGGTGAGGATGGGAAGGCAGGGAGAGATGGACGGTTGGATGATGAGAGATGAGGAATGAGTGGATTATAAAATAATTAATAATATTAATATTTTAATACAAACCCACCAATCACATCTTAGATCCACAAATTGGGGTTATGGGCCAATGGGATGAGTGACACTTGTCACTCATCCATTGGGCAGGAATTAAATATCTGGGCCCACCAGGATACAAAAGTAATTCATCTCGTAATTCGTGCAATAGTTTCCACGAACTTCCGTGAACCATAACTTTCTCGTCCGACGTCCGATTTCGCCGTGCCGCTTTCTATGGATTTGTATCGATTCGATCTACGTAAGGGTCCTCGGCCCTTGGCCATTGGACCTCCCAAGTTAAAAGTTAACATTTAGCCCACGACTAGGGGCAAAATGGTCATTTTTCGTCGTCTGTCCGATTTCGTTCAACTAATCACCGATTAACTTCACTAATCCTTGATTAGTCAATAATCTAATCCTAGAATTCGGGATGAGTCATTACATGTTAAACCTGACAGTGCGCCACGTGTTAGTCATCAGTTGGTCCACGTGTCTGACATGTTAATGACACGTGGCACCATCTGATTGGTCCACGTCACTAACATGTCAGGCTAATTGGGGATTGACACATGATGACATCATAGATGACGTCATCATTTTCCTCTTCACGACGGGTCCTTTGTAACGGATCGCCGGTACCTGCGACCTGAACCCATCTGTTCTCCTTTGATTCTCAACCATTTCCTTCTGTTCTTCGACTGTTTTGATCGTCCTAAACCCTAGATTAGTTCTACCAGCCCAGAAATCCAAGAAAAAGGCTCGAAGGTACTTGTTAAGCCCATGAATAGTGACCATCGATTTCCAGTTCATCCCTGCGCTTGTTCAGCCGGCCTCCGCCTTCGGTTTTGATCCCAATCAACTCGCACAACCACCACAAACAAGTTCCAATCAATAAAACTGATCAATAAACACTCAAACCAAATTTCCAATATTTTTTTTTAACGTAAACTCACCGTATTAGGCTTCCCAGCCACCGTCCACGATGGTCCATCTCGTTAGCACCGCCACGATCGTCTCCCCTCACTCTCTCTTTTTCATTCACACACCAAGGGCATCAGATGAAGATTGGGGGTGCTTGGTGTGGGTAGGGTGTATTTGGGTTTGTGGGGTGTCAGTTTGAGTCGAATGAAGACGATGGTAATGAAGGGCGGTGGTGTGCATGTATGTATGTTTAGGGATCAATGGATGAGTGACAAGTGTCACTCATCCATTAGGCCTGATAGAAATATTTTGATCCACACTAAAGGATAAATGACAACATTGCCTCGTAAAATATGCCACTATAAATAGTACCGAAAATCGTCTGTGACCCGTAACTCCCTTTCGAACATCCAAATTTGATGTGCCGCCTGTCCACGGACTCGTAACGTCTCGATCTACGTCACTGGCATCGATCCAAGTCCATTGTGCCATCCGGATCAAAAGTTAACTTTTTACCCATTCCTAGGGGTAAAATGGTCATTTTACGCCGTCCTTCCAAAATCGCTAGAATAATCCTCGATTAGTCGCGCTAATCCTCAATTAATCACTAAATTAATCCCGAAATTCGGGACACGCCGTTACATGTGGGTTGATGAGTGACAAGTGTCACTTATCTATTGGTCCAGGCTAGATCTTTTAGGCCCACTAAAGACAAACCCAAAAGTCAACTGTCTCGGTTTTTGTACAATCATGAATAGTTCTTGGAACCTTCCGTGACCCGTAACTTTCCCGTACGATGTTCGATTTCAACGTGCCACCTGTCTACGAACTCATATCATCTCGATCTACATAACGATTCTTGGTCCACGTGCATTGGACCTCTCAGCTCAAAATGAACTTTTTCACCCTTTCTAGGGGCAAATTCATCATTTTACCCCAAGCGTCCGATAATCCTCAATTAATCTCGATTAATCCTTACTTAATCCTTAATAATGCATCATTAACCTTAATTAATCTTGTATTTTTGGGACGGGTCCTTACACCGATATTGTTTCTTGGATGTGTTTGTGGGTTCAGTATGCCCCTACCAAATGCTTGAGTGGTTTTTGGTGGTTTTATTTCATTCAATCATAAGTTCTTCAATATAACTCCGATTGAGGTGATTCTTTCGCATGAATTCTCGTAATTCCAAGCTTAATCCAATTTTGCACAATTCTCACAAAATATATTATTTTCTCCTATTTTTTGGTATTTAAACATTTAAAAATAAGTATAAAGGGTATAAAATGATGCTTAATACAAGGCTTATCAGTACCAAGAGAAGGCATCTCGTGATAAGGAGCCACTAAACAATACGTTTTTGAGATAAGAGTTGTCTTTTATGGCCACTCATTTTGCTGAAAACTTTCCAATGTGTTTTGGAGATGACATGCCGCCATCTCTACTAAATAGTGAAAAAACTAGTGGCTTGAAATTTCTTAGGAATGGATTGTCTTGATCAATATAAACTTGATAAGGCTTTTTGTAACACTGGACATTTTCCCTTTTCGGGACTTTTTCCCCTTTCAAGACTGTAGGTTGGCCTTGTATCATTATCTTTAATTCATCAATCTCATTTTATGAGGATGCGATGATTAGAATATCAGAGTGGTCTCTAGTTCGATCTGAATTCTTCTTTTGATCTCGTGTCTTTTGGGTCTGACATTTTCCATCTTTCTAACTCACTCTTGCTTTCGGTTAGGATGTTCTTTGACATTTTATCTTTTGACTCTTCCTAACTAGTCATGGGTGGTCGATATTTGGAAGACTATGCCTTCTTCCCTTGAAAAAATTTCACGAGCCATACTTGTTTTCGAGATCTTATTCCTAGAGACTTTTTATAAGATCGGCCCTAGAATTAGAGGTTTAGAGGTTGATACCTCAAACTCCATGCTTTTCTTGCCTTTGTTAGGGCTTGAAACTCCCAAAAATGGGATGTTGTCTTATTTCTCCTCAGCCTTCCCTTGTTTGAAAAGTTCTTGGACCTGGAAATTCACGGTCTCTATCTATGAGCAGATGAGGGACAATTAGTCTTTGATGAATTTCATCAATTCTTCTTTGGATGTCTTCTGGTTAGTGATGCCTTTGATTTATCCTTTGTGAGGAGTCTCCATATCAGCTTTTAGCAATGAAAGCACTTATACGACTTCTTGGGATGTGCTTTTCAAAAATATTCCTTTGGCATTTCCTCATCTTTCTGAATACTTGAATTTGGACATATACTAAAAAGAATCCCGCTAGGTGTTCCAATTTATGTTATTTCCAAAAAATGTCGTCATGGATCTGGGGTCATTGTTCTGTGCTTCTTGACTAAGGGGTCATCTTGCATTCAAAGAAGCAGGCTCGGTGAGGGTTTCTCTTTGTGGATAAGTGGTGTAGTGACTAGTGTGGATGTATTGAAAGTTGTGGACTTGGAAGCATTGATGCCATGATCCTACCCCTAATGGGCTAACCACGAAGCAGGTTTTTAGTTGCCTTCAAAGTAAGCATGTCACTAGTAGAGACAATTACTAGACAGTTTGTATGGGTTTCGTTTGTGGCCCAAAAACCTTTCTTTTAAGAAAATGATTTTGAGGCCTGCAAAATTTCTTGTTTTGTTATGTTACGTATCCAAGGAATTTAATAAATTTTCTTTCCAGTCTAGTCCAAGTTATGCTCTAAATGTCTGTATTAGCATCTCGTTATTTAATTGGTGGCCGTTAGATAGAATAACTTCCTTAAGTCGGAAAGATGACATCAGATCAAAACATGAAGATGATTTTATGACTTATCAACCATAAAAAATATTGGTTGGTTTATCCTGATTATCCTGGTCGAACTTAAAGAAATCTATTGTATTATAATTGAATTGAAATACAAAGACTTAAAAAGTAAATGGTTGAGTATTGAAAGTAGAAAGTAAATTACAAGTACTAGAAGTAAATTTTTTCTTTCACAATCAAGGAATAAGAAGGTACAATGTTCTAAAAATCATCAACTGGATGTATATTAGTCAAAATCATGCCATAAGTTAGTAGAGTTTTCAGATTACTTTGTGACGTGAAGAGTTGAGTGTTTAGATGTCTCAAAGGCAAATTTGAGCAGCAATTATGATGAGTTTAATTCTAGGTGATCTTCAAAATTAGTTGTAAAAGTAAGTTGGGATAAAGGTGAGTGTTGGAGAGTCTTCATGATTAAGTTGGGATACGAGTCGGGGTAAAGAACAACTTTCTTGTTCTTGGTTTAAGAACTAGACAGGTTGAAAAGAGAACTAAGTATTGATTCTAAATCGAAAGAAACATGTTGTCCTAAAAAGTCGACCTTTTGAACAATTTTTTTTTTTAGGATTAGCAGTTGTTTTGAAATTGATTTAGTTTGATCAATTTGTTGGTTTGTTTGATTGATTGGTTGTCCCTTGTGATGATGATTTCTTCTCCTTTTATAAGCAGTTTGAGGGTGAACTTAGCTTGCCACGTAGACTTCTATATGGACTTACTTGCGATGGTTTTGTCGAGTTCCTCTCCCTTGTCTTCTGACAATTTCGGCTTCGACAGAACAAATTTCCCTCTTTTATGCTAGTACTTCCCCTTGTTCTCAAGTGGGTGTAAATTAAGCTAGGCCTCTAAAGTATTGGGTCTTTAAATTTGCTAGTTCTTTATCTTAGTCCCATATTGGATTGTTTGTTTCGCGAGTAACGTATACATTTATATCAAAACAAAAAAAAAAGGATGCCATAGATTATTGATTGCTGAAAAAAAAGGGCTAAAGATATTATTTGGAAAATTAGAATAATTAATTGACTATTGGTGATTTCAAATTTGAACCAAATGATATGTTGTGTAATAAAATTCCCTGGAATTTTATTTAAAACAAAGAAATTAACAATTAGTGATAAATTACCTACCCAACCCTAGTCAAAGCTCAAAAAAAAAAAAAACATTAACTTCACTATTCCATCGTCTTTTAATGAATACGACCGGGTGTCTCGACGCGTGAGCTTCACTAATCCCTTGAGTTAGCTCTAAGTAATGTGAAACGGAAGAATTATGCTTAAAAGCCGAACTGTCAATTCTTACTTGGGTCGGGTAAAAATTCAAAATGCTTAATTATTACATGGGCTGTAAAAGTCCAAAATGCTTCTTCATCGTCCCACTAAGCTCACCTTTTGGTTTTCTGGTTTGAATGCCAAATACGCTCTTTTGTATAAATAAATGCCTCAGGTTTACTCCTTTTGACATGCCATTTCCTCCTCCATTACCGAAATACTACCAAAACCCAAAGACCCCCCCCCCCCCCCAAAAAAAAAAATCAAGGAGAAAAATTGTACATCATGTGCCACTCCACCAAATCCAGCTTTTCTTTTCTCTTTTTAGCTTCTCTCATTTTCTTCTCTGCTCACTCCTTCACCATTTGCAAAGCAGCATTAGATGAGTCTGATGAAATTGGTAAGCGCTTTCATTTCTCTATCTCTTCCAAATTTCCTTGGTTTTATTCTTTCTTTTCCATTTGTATGCGATGGTGAAATTCACATTGTTGAGATTGTGGCAATGATTTTTCAGGTAGCTTCTTTAGTTAGTCCTTTCAATTGGGTTTGCTTTCTTCCATTTTCTCTGCTGTTTTGAATTCCCTGCTTTTCCATATTTCTGCCATTAAAACAGACAGGCCTGTTCCTCCAAGGGCTCATGCAAACATCCATAATCATTTTTGATTCAGTTTCCCTGCATTTATTGGCTCTTCATTGTTCATGAAAAACATCCATTTGTTTCTTTTCTTTTAGATAAATAAATAAAAGACATCCATTTGTTATAAGTTCTCAATCTCTACAATTTACGGGTAGACAAGGTATTATTACAACATTTGTGCTGTTAATAAAAATGAGAACGCTAAAGGAGCCGTTAGAGCGAGAGTGCCGTTAGCATTTTCATTCGGCCTTTGTATATAAGCCACATTTGTGGTGCCTTTGAAAAGGGTCTGTTTCACCCCCAACAACTTTTCATCAGTCTTATGAGTTATGGGTCCTTAACCAATGCCAGTTATTTTCCATTTGCTGAGAGGGTATTATTTACTAATCAGGTCAATAATGCCTATTTGGTAATCAAGTCAACAATTTTAAAATTAAAACATGTGTTTCCTTCAGATCCAGGTGATCCAAATCTTCAACAACCCCTCTCCTTCTATGAAGTATTTTTATGCAGTTGAGTTTAGGTAGCTTTGCCAAGTAGTTCACCAGTCATCGGCATCATATTCCATATCTCATTTTTGGAGTATATAACTTCTTTTTGGTATGCTTGCGAATAAACGAAGTATTAGCTTCTCTGCTTTCTAGTTGTCTGTCTGGAATAGGTTAAATCAATCTCAAATTCTTCTTAACTTTTCGTTTCTTATAATATCAATCCTTCTTTTTGGTTTTTATGCACAGCCTCCCCATCAATTCTTATTTTTTATTTTTTATTTTTTTTGAGGAAGAAAATATGCCCTCCTTTTTTTTTTTTTATTCTTTTTGGTTTTTGGCCTTTGTCTCTCCCATGAAATACGGAATATTTTAACGTTTTTACGCATTAGGTAAGTGGTTGAAGATATGGGTAGTCATTCTAATTCTTACCTTTGAGATTTAACATCGGGAAACCTGTCTGGTGACGGTGAAAGTGTATTTAACTTATAGAAATAGCCATAAAGAATTCAGAACATCGAATACCGTCTGATATAGTTAACTATTTCATGTATGCACAGGTGATGAAACTCCATTTACATATGTTGAAGGAACTGGTAAGGGACCAAAAAAATGGGGCCAGGTTGACCCACATTGGAAAGTTTGTGACAATGGAAAAATGCAGTCTCCAATTGATCTTCTTGATCAAAGAGTGCAGGTGTTCCCTAATTTGGGGAAATTGAAAAGGGATTATAAATCAGCTCCTGCTATTGTGAAGAATAGAGGACATGATATTACGGTGAGCTATAGCCAATGTATATTCTTAATTGATTCCATAGTCATAGCTATGATTGTGATCGTAGCTGAAATTAGTCTAATGGCCGTTCATTTAATCTGATTTAACTGAAAATAATGATAGTTGACAGTTTTGTTGTTTCTAAAATGAAGTTTTCTTTTTCAGGTGAAGTGGAAAGCAGATGCAGGAAAAATTAACATAAATGGAACTGACTATAGGCTGCTACAATTGCATTGGCATTCACCCTCGGAACACACATTTAATGGAACAAGGTTTTGTTTCATTTTCTTTTGTGAAATGTACTGATATATAGGATAATTACCATACCTGATGTAACTAATACAAGCTTAACATTTTGTTTTTCTTACAACCCCTCCTAATGGCTGTCAATTAATCGTCTTTACAGGTATGCTTTGGAGCTTCATGTTATTCACATAAGCTCTGCTGGAAAGATTGCTGTTATTGGAATTGTCTACAAATATGGTCGACCTGATCCCTTTCTTTCAAAGGTATGCCTCTAAACCCTCGAAATTTGCAAGGGAAAGTGCAATTAAATACATGCTGATGTTCGTTATAATGCATTGGTGATCTTCACGAAGCAATAAGGCATTATTAATATATGAATGTGAGCTCAATTTAGTGATTCATTGTCGCATTTCACACACAAAACTTGCTAAATGGGCCACTTATAATTGAGGTACTACATTGATAAAAGTAGCTAACCAAATTAAGTTCCTAAGGATATATACTAGTAAGTTGTTCCTATCGATACTCACGCCAGTTCTCAAGATTTTATCTGATGTTTATGGTGATACAACATAAAAACCACCGTTGATGTGGAATATTATGAAGTTTAGGTGGGCTCTTAGCCTTATCTTTTGAATACAATCAGGAGCCGCAGATGTGGGCGAAGCCACATTGATTAGAGTGGATGTGCCCTTCCCCATTTACCTAAGTTAGAATCTTTCTCCCTAGAATTTAGATTAGTTTAAAGTAGAATATCAGTAATTGTATTTATTTTAGGACCAGTCACAAGCAGTCATCGAGAAGCTGCAGATGTGACTTCAGCTTAAAATCCATTTCTTTGCTGCACAATTTTTTATAACAATTACGAGAAGTATATGTTTGAACTTCAATTTTTTCATGAATTGAAACACATCAGATCTACTTTTTTGACATTTAAGCAGATGAATCATTTCATGCTTCAAATAGCCAGATCATTTCCTTGTTTATTCACTTTTTAGTATTTCCTTACAATACATTCTGGCAGCTGTTCCACCACGTAAAATCAGTTGGGACAGAAGAGGAGATCGACATAGGGATTGTTAATTCCGGCGATATTAAGTTTGGAAGCAGAAAGTATTACAGATATGTCGGTTCTCTTACCGTTCCTCCATGCACTGAGGGTGTAATTTGGACAATAGTCAAAAAGGTCTTTCACTGAAGATATCATCTCTTAATGTTTCTTTACTTGAAAATGCACATACTAACATTTTACTTGTGTTATAGGTGAGAACAGCTTCAAGGGAGCAAGTGCATACCCTAAGGGAAGCTGTTCATGATGTAATTATTTCTCAAAGAACCTGTTGACTTTTTTCTTGAACAATTCTAACAAAACCATGTCAGCTTGATAGCTTTTACGATGGCATTCTGTTCAAATTCAATTTGATCAGCATTCTTAGTTTGACTTGAAGTCACTGAAATACTTGGCACTCCATACATACCAAACATCTATTATGTTAAACAAATTTCTTATTTCTACTGCCTTGTGGTCATTCATTCATTCCACTTTGGATTTCCAATCTAGGGTTCTTCTATAAATAGCTGTAGGGTTGAAGAAAAGTTGAAAGCATCTGAAAACAGAAGGCATTGATGCCATTATCCCAACACAACTTTGTCTGCACATATTTTTTGTTTAAGCTCTGGTTTCTTTTGTGTGGACATTATATTATCAAACTCCAGAAAGTTGAAATTTAATTTGTGTTTCAGGGATATGAGGCAAATGCAAGGCCAACACAAGAATTGGATGGAAGAGCGGTGTTTTTATACACTCCAAGAGAGACATGAGAATGGAGGTGGTGCTTAGACAGCTGAGATGTGTTTTTCTTCAACCAATTCAACGAAGTGGTACATTTCTTGTGTGCATGATATATGAAATGAATAATTTACTTTTAAAAGGCATTCCTAATGCCTGTGTCATTGGACCAGAATTAACATTTCTTGTGTGCATGATGTATGAAATGAATAATTTACTTTAAAAAAGGCATTCAGCCCGTGTCATTGGACCAGAATTAATATTTCTTGTGTGCATGATAATTTACTTGAAAAAATGTGTCATTGGACCAGAATTAAATAAAAAATGTCATTGATAGGAACAAGGATGAAAATATCGATATCGACGAATATATCGTTAGTTAAATTTACGGATCTCGCTCCAAATATCGATATCGATATTTTTTATGGTCAACAAAAATGACGAAAATTCGGCCTAAAAGTTGGAAATTTAGAATGAAACTTTAGGAACAACTTAAGTACCCAATGATGCTTATATATGACTAATAACAACTATCAAATGGCTTTGATATAATAAATATATGATGAATAATATAATTAAATAGGATAATAAATATATGATGAATAATATAATAAAATAGGATTCTGCCGATGACTAATAATATAAAATTTTAAACATAAACATAAATTGACGTGAATTATTATAATTGAATGTTAATATAATTAAAATATAAAAATAAGCATAATAATGGAGTTTACATTTATATAATAATTTAGAAAATCGGGGAATTTGTATTTACATAATAATTTAGAAAACTAGACATTAATTAGTGAAAATTGGACGTAATTTACCATTCAAATTCATTAATATTCAAATTAACCATTCAAATAAGTTTCTTCAATTCAACATAATTTACTTGAATTGAATTCAACATAATTTTCTTGAATTGAATTCAACATAATTTTCTTGAATTGAATACAACATAATTTTCTTCAAATTAATCATCTATACTCTACGAATCATTCAATTCAATATAATTTGCTTCAAAAATTCATTAATATTCAAAGTAACCTTATATTTGTATTATTTTTGTATTCCCAAATTTTCTTTTATTCAACTACTAATTTAAATATAAAACATATTATATTAGATTTTCAGAAATGTACTCATATGATATCCAATTAACTTCAAAGTTGTACCACTAAAGTCAAAAAAATAAAATACAAAATATTTCATGTTGGACGGACGGCCAACGGATGCCGCACACGTCGGTGACGGCCTCTGCGTTTGGTGGCCACACGTTTGAACAGTGGTCGTCCCCTACCTCGAGTCGGGTCTGTGATTCGGATTTCGGACTCGGCGGCATGACCCAACTAGAAAACGATGGTTTTATGTTCGATTTTCATGCAATTTGGCCCTATCTCGATTGTTTTAATAAAATAATGAGATCTATGGGCTTAAAATAAGAAAAAATGTCGAAATTTGGCTCAATATCTTCTCCCCCCCTATGTGCCGCTGGCCAAAAAAAACAAAATTTCATCGATAAAATCCGATATTTTCATCCACGGATAGGAAAATACGAAGTCGCCCACCGTGGGGCTCAAACCCATGGCCACATGGTTAAGAGCCTTGCCCTCTACGAGCTGAGCTAGACGGGCTTGTTCATTGGTCGACTGTACTCATTATACCAATTACACTCATGGGAGTAGCAGAGTTGTAAATTTGCGTTAACTGTACTCATTATACCAATTATACTTGTGGGAGCAGCAGAGTTGTAAATTTGCACATAGATTCTCCTGCTACAATTTTGATAGCGAGAATTGTTATTTAAACAAGTAAAAATTATGTTTTTGTTTAGAGTATTTTATTTGAAAAAATAAAGTTACGTCTGAATATGGGAATTGTGTAAAATCTATGTTTTTGCTTAGAGAATTTTATTTGAACAATAAAAGTTGTCTGGATCCAAGAATTGTGTAAAAGTTACGTTTTGCCTAGAGAATTTTACTTGAAGAAAGAAAAGTTATGTCTAGAACCGAGAATCGTTATTTTAACAAGTCATTCGTGATAGATGTGCAAAATTTACCAAAAAAACCTCTGCTCTAAAGATGGAAAGCTGCACTTCCAATGTTGGCACAATTGTGAGAAATAATTGTTTAATATTCATATCAAGTTGTTGTCGTAGAAAAATCCAGGATCGCTGTTCGGTGGCTCGCTTCCGAAGGAGCGGACTCGCTGGTGTCTAGGGGGGATCTCTTCTATGTAATCGAGTGTAGTGAATGTGGTGTATTGGTGACTAGTGCGGATGAGCTAAAAGCTGTAAACTTTGGGCCATGTTGTCGTAGTCCTGCCCTAGATGGATTGGTTGAGCTGACTTGGCTTTCTAGCTACCTTCAGAATAAGTGTGACACTAGTAGAAGTTGCTACTAGACATGGTTAGAATTTGTTTTGAATTTTGGTCCAAGAACATTCGTTTTAATTAAGTAATGGTGAAGCAGGTATCTTACTTGCGATGTTCTTTTCTATATCTTCTTCAAAGACTTTAAATATTTTCTTTTTCGCCTAGTCCACTTCATTTAATGACATGTTCATGTTAGCAGCATGTTGTTTAGGTTAGGTGGGGGTTAGGTTAATTCCTTCAAGTCGAAATTACGATACTAGACCAAAATACGAAAATGGTTCTATGACGTGGTGGATATATTCGAGATATCTATATCAAACTTGAAAAAATCAATTGAATTGAGATGGGGTGAAGTACAAACACCTAAAAATTAAATTACTTGAATATTTAAAGTGGGGAATGAATTAGAAGTGTTGTAAGTAAGTTATCTCTAGACTTAACCATGAATTGGGAAGTTGGTCGAGAGACCATCAATTAGATGAATATTCTTTGGAATTATGCCAAAGATTGGCAGTGACAGGACCCACCCCGATTATCGCCTCGATAATCGGGAAGCATCCTGCTCCCGTCTGACAATCGAATCCAAAAGACCGGAAAACTAAATAATATTACATCACACCCATTGTCAGACTAGGGAGATTAAACAAATACATCCGACTGGACGTCAAGTCCACAGTTTCACAGAGCATAATATTACAAAACAAGTTAAAGAACAAATCCTACTCTGTGAACTAACTACTCCGCAACGGAAAACTTTATGCCTCTGCCTCGGCGCTAGCCCCCGAAGATGTACTACGACCTGGAGTGTCAGGACCCGTCCCAAATATGGCCTCGATATCCGGGACGAACCCTGCTCCCGTCTGACAATCACACTTACAGTACCAAAATAACCTCAATACCACAATAAGCATAACTATCAGACGAAGGAGTAAATATATACAACTGTAAGTCAGAGCATAGTTCTACAAAATGGGTACAAAAGTCCTACAATGCTAGTCTCGCAACGGAAGAACGTCGGAAGCTCTATGCCTCGATATCTGCCTCAACGTTCACCCCAGCGCTATCACCACGACCTGGAGGGAAAATTTAAAACCAAAAGTGTGAGTGGACTAGAATAACCAAAAGTTGTAAAATCAGTTTATCACTAATTCGAGGTTAAGGAAAAATAAGAATCAGTGTTCCCTCCGTTTTTAAACACAGGCATGCCCAACGAAGTACTAGAAAATCATAATATGAAACATCATAAGAAACAGAAACACTATAAAATCTCATAAGAAACAGATACACTATAAAATACCATAAGAAACAGAAACACTATAAAACGGATATAGAAATCATAGTTTCAGTATCAAATCATCATTTCCGATCAAACCTGTAATGACCCGTCCCGAATTTCATGATTAGATTAGTGACTAATCACGATTAGTGAGGCTAATCCGTGATTAGTAGGGCGAAATCGGACGAATGATGCGAAATGACCGTTTTGCCCCTAGTGGTGGTAAAACGTTGACTTTTCAATCGGGCAGTCAAGTGGACTTTGAACGATGACCGTGACGTAGTTCATGACGTCACGAGTTCATAGACAGGTGGCACGTTCAATTCCGACATTCGAGGAGGAAGTTATGATGTTCGGAAGTTTAGGGGCATTTTGGTAATTTGGGTGAATAGGAGGTCAAAAGTTGACTTTTTGACCAGGAGGTCCGTTGGCCGAGGGCCGAAGACCGTTACGTAGATGAGGACGATACGAATCCGTAGACAGGCGGCACGTCGAATTCGGACGTTCGACGGCGAAGTTACGGTTCACGGAAGTTTCCAGTTACTATTCACGATGGCACGTTTTACGAGACAAAAAGTGCAGTTTTGTCTCTAGTGGGCCCAGATATTTAATGGAGGCCCAATGGATGAGTGACACTTGTCACCCATCCACTGGCCAACCTCACCCACTCATGCACCAAACCCATTCACCGTGCATCCATTTTCCATTTTTTCCTCCAACCCTTTCACCCGATCTCAGGAGACCCCAAACCCATTACAATCTTCAACCCTTGACCCCAGATGCTTACTGGAGAGACTAGAGAGTGATGAGATGATGGTGGAGGACGGTGGCCGGCCAGGTGACGCCACCGTGCACGGCCGAAGCCACGAACCCGTGCGGGTGCACGGTAAGGCTCAAATTCCCTTTTTAATTGATTTTGATGTTATAGGCTGTATTGGATGTTTAGGATAGGATTAGTGGGTTGCTAGGATGATTCTTGGACGGTTTGGAGGCTGGTTCACGGCGGAGGAGGCCGTGGGAACGGCTGGGAAAAACAGGGCCGTGAGCTCCATGTTGGAACCATAGGTTTCGGTGGGTTTTCGATAGTTTTGTTAATTGGGATTGATAGAAAACATTAAAATAGGAATTTAGGAATTGGAATGGAGGAAATCGGACCGAAAATGAGGGAGAAGGAGGCCTGGACCGGTTACGCCGGTCCAGTTGCAGGGGTTGGACCGGACCGGCCGGCCCAGACCGGTTCGATCGCTGGGAACGACGCACTGTTCACCGGCGCGTGAGCCCACGCGCAGGGGCCTTTGGGCGGCACGTGGCAGCGCGTGGTGGGGTTTCTGGGGATGTGTTCAACATACGAAATCATCTATTCGATGTAACAAACATTTTGGGACTGGTTTCGAGTCGATCGGACACCGTCTCGATATGTTTCGGGGCATCGGAAGGTTTAGGTTCGGGATTAAAAATAGTTAAAAATACGGAAAAATTACGGGGCTTTAGTGAGGGGTTATATAAGTAGTTAGTAACCCTCTAAATTAATTTGGACAGGTTTGGAAGTTCCGGTGACGGTGATCGGCTCGGGGAGCCGTATGGCACGCGTATCGAGACGCGGCTTCGGACGGTCTGTGAGTGGACCTTGTTTTCTAAATTGGTGCATGCATAAATGTTTATTATATGTTTTAAATACTTATTTGTGATGCCATGAGTGCGTTTGGATGTGTGGTTACGTATAGGCACATATTTCGAGGTTTCGGCCCTATACGGTGCCTATACGGGGCTGTATGTCTTTATTGGTCTAAATGAAATGGTTTTGGATTTCCAAATGGATTATGCATATGATTTTATGATGTTGATTTGGATGCTTGTGAATTATATGGTTTCACGTATTTCGAGGCGATTTACGTGCTTGCACGTAAATCGAGGTTTCTGGTTTTACATTGATTTTCCATTCTTGTGGTTTTGGATATGATTTCATGAAATAGTTTTGGATTTGAAAAGGTAATTCTCGGACTTGAGGTCCATTTGATTTACGGAATCGGGCCGGAGGCCCAATTGGTTTACGATTCGGACCGGGGGTCCAGTTTCTATGTGAATTCGGGCCTAGTGCCCAGCTATGTGTTACAAATGGTTTTTACGGGTCATGACGGTTTATGGGAACCGGCATGAACCCCTGAAATGGATTTACGGGTCATGACGGTTTATGGGAACCGGCATGAACCCATGAAAGGATTTTATGGTTCATGACGGCTTATGGGGGCCGGGCATGAATCCTGGAGAGGTTTCAAGAATGATTTCCAAAGGTTTTTCATATTCCATCCTTTATATATGATTGTCTCCTCCGGGGAGGGTCGTTGGCCTGGGTGGACCCCGGAGTAGTCACGGAGCACTGACTGAGTGGAGTCGCCCCCCAGTTGGGTTCCTTACTCTCAGGATGGGCATGGTTCGTTACCTTCAGGGAGGGTCATTGATCTACGGACTTTGACCTGGGTGGACCCTGGAGAGACTTGGGTTTGAGACCCTGGTTAGCACACGTGTAGCTTTATTTTACCGTGACAGGTTCTGGATATGAATATATTGGATAAACATGGTTTCAATTGGTTTGGGAAAACTGTGTTTTATGATGATAAATGGATTTGGGCTGAGATCCCACACATGTTTACTATGTGCTGGTTTTCTGTAAATTGGTTTTGGGCAGGAGCCCGTGTGACTTGTATTTACAGAATTTGGGCTGAGACCCTAATTGTGGATGTTTTAACATATATTATTGGATAAATGGTTTTACTATGCATGCATGCTTTTTAGTGGAGGGTATAAATGTCTTTGATGGAAATGTTTTTATAAATTCTTTATTTTTGTCCACTCACAGTCTTTCTATTTTTAATACCCTTCAGGTTGACAGCGGATGTGCACTGTAGCAGAGATCGAGATATCACATCCCTCCTCCGGATCCTGGCGTACTCTGATAGCCCGGGAGGGCAAAGGTCGGAAATATCCCTTGTCTGACACTTCGTGTCAGACGGGAGCAGGGTCATCCCGCACTAATCCCGGGGGATTGGGATGGGTCCTGTCAAAACCTGCTGGACCTATCCGAGTCTTTAAACTCAATCAGGCCTTAGATGAAATCCGAGTTTTTAAACTTCCGAGTCTTTAAACTCAATAGGCCTATGGGGGTAACATCAACATATTCGAGTCTTTAAACTCCCGAGTCTTTAAACTCAATCCGGGCCCGTCCCCCATCAATATCAATCCGGGTCTTTAAACCCAATATCCAGATCCAGCAAATCCAATCCATATCCAGTGTAAAACCAATTCGAAATCGATCGCCAAACTCGAGTTCGAAATCCCCGGTTCGAAGCCCTTCCGGCGTTCCGAACCGACATTCCGAACCCAAATCCGGAAATCCATTTTTATAACCAGAAATCACACATAATCACAAATCATATTTCATATCCCATTTATCATTATCAGAACACAATTATAGGTTGCAATTGTAATTATGGCATCAAAATCCGAAAATCAACTTTTTCTCGAAAAACGTGCAAAATCTCGGAAATGTCTCAAAAAACGTGCAAACTCATCAATCACATAAATCATCATTCAAAAGCATAAAAACATAGTTAAGATCATAAAACGTTAATAAAACAGTTAGGCATGCTTGAAAGAAAGAAAGAGTCCACTCACAAATCGAGAACGAGTCACTCGCGCTCCGTGCGCTCTTCGACTGTCTCGGGTGCCTCCCGTCCTGTCAAAATGCACTAAATAGGGTCACAAAAACATCAAGGATCCTAATCCTAATTTCCCCAATTTTTCGGGAATTAAATAATATTTTAATCCTAAACCCTCAACCGTCTGGATTCCCGAACAACTCCGTAACACCGCCCGATTAACTCGAAAACTATACCAATAAACTCCTTAGGACAAATAGAACCAAACTCCTGTTGGAAGCTTGACCGGATTCTTCTCCACGCGCTTCCACGCGCCGCCCAAAGTGGCTGCGCGTGGGCCTCACGCGCCTGCTACAATGCCCTTCAACCTTGAGCAGACCCGGTTCAGCACAGTGGTCTGCAAACTGAACCGGCGTCAGCGGTTCTCCGCCGTACCTGCACGATTCCTCTCCCTTTCTTCACCTAAAGCTTCGTCCAGTTCCAACCTATCCATTCCCCAGCTCCTCAGACCTCGACACCGCCCCAATCCCGTCGACTAAAGCTCGAACCAGACGGCTAAACTCCCCCTGTTTCACGATCCAGCCACTCCGGTTATCCCCCGTCACGGTGGCAACACCAGACGGTTCCTAAGGCCCTTCTACGTCTAACCCGACTCACCTTGACCGTCGACTCGTGCCCAAACGTCACGACTCGACGTTTGAACCCACGGCCAAAACAGAGCACCAGAGTACTCACCGTCGACTGAACTCCGCCGTGTACTCCCCCGTCACGGAAACTGTCTTAAACGACTCCTAGGACCTCCCTAAACCTCACTTCACTCACCAATCCCCTCGACTCTAGCTCTAGGTCCACGACTTGGCAAAATAAGAAACACGGGAAAAACAGGGGAATTGGGTATACCTTTCGATTCAGTCTCCGCCGTGTACACCGCCGCGTGCCACGGTGTTCGTTGGGTTCCTTGCAACCACCTGGACCTCCCTCTGCCTTGGTTTGAGCCACCTCACGACGTAGCCACCACCACAAACTCACAGCCTCCCTGTTTCCTCAAATCTTCGCCGCACCACCACCGTGCCGCCGTGCACGATTCCAGTCCCAAAACACGATCAACACCTCACCCTCGTCTCTCTGTCACTCTCACCAATCACCCTTCACTCCCCCTTGTAACAAAATTGATCCAAATCTCTCCCGTTTCTCCCCTCTGTTTCTCTGTGTTCTTCGAACAAGCACGGTTCAAATTGAACAAAGTGTGGCCGTACACACGTTAGTAGCTCCTGGAACCATCCAGTCCCTTGCACGTGTCCATCAGCCATAGGTTATCCCAAAATATCCCTGCCACTTGCCCTTATCTGATTGGGCTGAAAGAAAATGACCAAAATACCCCTTGTACAATTAATTACCGTTTTGCCCTCGAACGTTCTAGACCCGTATCTTTTCCGTCCGACGTCCGATGACAGCATGCCGTCTGTCGTTGAACTCAGGACGTCGAGACCTATCTAATAGTCCTCGGTCGAGGTGAAAATCACAAGTCCTCCAAAAAGTCAACATTTTCCTCACTTAAACAAATTTACGGTAACGCCCTCAATCTTCCGAATGTCATAACTTTTCCTCCGATTGTCCGAATCGAACCTGCCACCTGTCTACGGACTCGTGACGTCCTAAACTACGTCACGGTCACGGGTTAACACTCATCCAATCGGTACTTCAAAAAGTCAACTGTTCGTCTACTATTCACAAGGGCAAAATCGTCCTTTGTATACAAAACTTTATAAAATTACATTTTTACCCTTCCCGAAGGTACGGGTTGTTACATGAAGGGTAGTTAAAACAACAAAATGTGAGTGGACCGAAACAAAGGTTTGCAGAAAACTGTTTAAGGAATCCGGGGTTCGCCCTCCAGTTTTACAACACGCATGCATAACCAGTTATATTAAAAAAAAAACGCATATTAAACATTCGAAAACCCTTTTCTTCCCAAAACACGTGTAAGACATTTCAGAAAAACCGTCATAACTCATGTAAAATAATATAAGATTACCATAACCCATAAACCGTCAATTTGAAACATTAATTACGCAAATCAAGTAAAAAGTGAATCAACAATCACAATTAAACCGTTGGATCCATCCGAGTCTTTAAACTCAATATCAGGCCTTCCCAGGATATCAACGAGTCTTTAAACTCAAAATATAATCAATAGGCCTCGGGGGTATCACAATAACCGAGTCTTTAAACTCCCGAGTCTTTAAACTCAACTTAACGGGCCCGCCCCCGTCATCAATTAACCGGGTCTTTAAACCCAAAACCAGATCCAACAATCAACCGGGTCTTTAAACCCAAAATCATTTATAACACAATACCTCATGATCCATTTTCCAAAAATTCATTCCGAAATCATAACTTGTCAAAATGGGACTTATGTCCGAATTCACATGCAAATACCGAAACATGCAATTCCCGAAATCACTTCAAATATAATCAAACGTCATAAACACGTAACATGCATAATCATATCCAAATACCTCATCAAAAGCATCATTCATGCATAGGCGAAAACCGTAACTAGAAACACGTAAAATACGATACTTATCTCGAAAAACGTGAAACCACGTGAAACCGAAATAGCATAGTTATCAGCATAAGATCATAAGTGAAAACACAAAATAGATATCTGGAATGGTCATGCATGCATAATTTGGAAATCAAAAGTCCACCCACAGTTTTAAAACGCGTCAATCGCGCCCCGTGCGCTCCTCAGTAGCTTCGGAAATGTTTGGGCCTATAAAAACGTACAAGGAGGGTTACAATCATCCTCAAATAACTCGTATGATTTTCCCTAATTTTTCTGGATTTTTCGACGAAATAAACCTTAAGGACCTAAACTTCCGAACTCCCGAAATTATCCCGAACGACTCCCGATCGACTCAAACCCTAAAGGTAAAATGTTAATTAGACTGAAAGGAATAAGTTTCATGTTGACCGTGACCAGAGATGACATCACACGCACCGTCACGCGCCGTCCAAAGTCGCTGCGCGTGACTACAGTGCCTTCTTCCTCACCCGAATAGCCTGTTAAACGGGTCTGATACCCGCGGCTAAACCCGATCAGTTAGCCCTCAATTCTCAATCAATTCTTCCCGTTTTCAATCCTATCACCTTCTCTAATCCATTAATTTTAGGTCTGTATTAACGATTAACCTCGACTAACATTAAAACGATCCAACCCAGACTCGAACAGTCGAACTGGTCGACTTCTGGAACTCACCCAACCTAGCCCCATTTTCAAATTAACTTCACCAGTAGCTTAAGGGGACCTAGACGAACACAATGGCACAATCAATTGAACCCGCTGATACCTGGAAGTCGTCGTCCTCAACACTGTGTTTTTCCAGAAACTGGAACTTGAGTTCCTGAGCAAACCTTGATCGAACCTCTTCAATTCTCGCACGGGGATGTTTGTAATGGCCTCAGAATGCTAATCCAACTCACGGTTTGGCTCGACTCACCTCAAAACTCGACCTTTGAATTTCCCTCCATTTTTCTGGTTTTCTTCCTCGTTTGTTTTTCTCTCAAACTCAGCTCTCAACTGATGCAAAAATGATCCCTCTCTCTTCCCTTAACTCAATTAATCGATCAATGCGGCCAGCAGCCCGTGGGAGACCAACTGAGGTCTCTGAAAAATTGTTTCCCGCACACAGAGCCCATGGCCAATTTTAAAACCTCACCCGTGCACGACATACAGTCCCAACCATCATGCCTTGTTTCCAATATCCTTAATCCAATTAAACAATTTAATCTGAGCAGTCTACTACAGGATTTAACAAAGAAATCGTGCAGGGCACTCACGGTTGCACTCTGTTTTTCACGGTGGTGAACAGTAACCCATGTAAAAAGACCAAAATGCCCTCAGGGCAATAATTATCAAAATGCCCTCCATCTTCCGTGACCCGTAACTCGGTCATCCGATGTCCGTTTTCATGCGTGCCGCCTGTCGTTGTACTCGGGGCATCGAGACGAACCTAATGGTATTCGAGTCATGTGAAAACCAAATGTCAAACAAAAAGTCAACTTTTTCCCCTATAAGGTCCAAATTACGATAATGCCCCTGAATTTCCGAATATCATAACTTTCACCCTGTTCGTCCGAATTGGACGTGCCACCTATCTATGAACTCGTGACGTCCCGAACTACGTCACGGTCATCTCTCAACGTCCGTTCGACCCCCCAATCAAAAAGTCAACAGTTTGACCACACCAAACATAGGGGTAAAAACGTCATTTTATTCAATATTTAACAGTATTACATTTTTCGAATTTCCGGGGTGTTACAATCTCCCCCCCTTAAGAAATTTCGTCCCGAAATTTCATGGAAACAAATAGGGGAACTGTTCTCGCATTTGTGCCTCGGGTTCCCATGTGGCTTCCTCCACATTCTGATTCCTCCAGAGAACCTTTACCAGAGGAACGGTCTTCCGGCGTAGCACCTTATCCTTCCGATCCAAAATCTGTACCGGTAGTTCTTCAAAACTCAAGTCCTCTCGGAGTTCAATAGGTTGTTCCTCCAGTACATGAGATTCATCAAACACATATTTCCGCAGCATCGACACGTGGAAAACATCGTTGACCTTCGAAAGTTCTGGTGGTAGTGCTAACCTGTAGGCAACTTGGCCAATCCTCTCAGTAATCTCATAAGGTCCAATAAAACGAGGGCTCAACTTTCCTCGCCTGCCAAATCTGACCACACCTTTCCAAGGGGACAGTTTCAGAAATACCCGATCTCCGACCGCAAACTCAAGATCTCGAATCCGATGGCCCACATAGCTCTTTTGTCTGTCTTGGGCTGCCTTGAGCCTATCTCTGATGAGTTTAATCTTCTCTGTTGTCAATTCCACCAATTCGGATTTAGTCAGCTTCCTTTCACCCACGTCCGTCCAACACAACGGGGTTCTGCACTACCGCCCGTACAAGGCTTCGTAAGGAGCCATCCCAATGCTCGCCTGATAGCTGTTGTTATAGGCAAATTCCATCAAGGCTATGTGTGATTCCCAAGTTCCTTGAAATTGTAAAACGCAAGCTCGCATCATATCCTCCAATATCTGGATGGTCCCCTCAGACTAGCCGTCAGTCTGAGGATGAAATGCAGTACTGAAACGAAGTTTAGTCCCAAAGGCTTCCTGTAGACTTTGCCAAAACCAAGAAGTAAACCGCGGGTCTCTGTCAGAAACTATGGATTCTGGAGTACCATGCAACCGGATGATCTCATTGATAAACAACTGAGCCAACTGTGTCATCCCGAAGTTCTCTCGCACCGGCAAGAAATGAACTGATTTTGTAAGTCTGTCCACAATCACCCAAACTCCATCGTGACCTCTGGGTGTCCTAGGAAGTCCAAACACAAAATCCATCGTTATGTGATCCCACTTCCATTCCGGGACAGGTAGTGGTTGCAAGGATCCATAAGGTCGTTGTCTCTCAGCCTTCACTTGCTGACAAATCAGACACCTGTTGACAAACTCGGCAATCTCTCGTTTCATACCCGGCCACCAATAGTGTTCTCGCAATGTACGATACATCTTGGTCCCACCAGGATGCATCGCGTAGGCCGAACTATGAGCCTCGTCCAAGATCTCCTTCTTCAGTGCCTCAACGTCGGGCACACACAACTGTCCTTCTTTTAGTAAGACTCCATCCTCCCTGACTGTGAAATCTAGCCGTTCACCGGCTTCCACTTCAATCCGAAGCACACACGAGACAGGATCTTGAGATTGGGCCTCAACGATCCGATCGATTAGGAGTGGTCACACATGAAAACTCGCCAACAAGACACCTTGGCTATCCAGTCCTAAATCCATGCTAGCTTTACGGAGTTCAACCAATAGCGGCAAATGAACCGTCCGTAGATGTGCTACAGAATGCGTCGACTTCCAGCTTAGAGCATCAGCCACCACATTGGCTTTTCCAGGGTGGTACTCGATCGTGCAATCATAATCCTTAATTCGCTCCAGCCATCGTCGTTTCCTTACATTTAAGTCCTTCTGGGTGAACACGTACTTCAGGCTCTTGTGATCCATGAACAGCCTGCAAGTCGCACCATACAAGTGATGTCTCCAAATTTTCAGCGCATGCACAACCGCAGCTAACTCCAAGTCGTGCGTAGGATAATTGCGCTCATGCTGCTTCAACTGGCGCGAAGCATAGGCAATCACTTTCCCATGCTGCATTAGTACACATCCCAATCCCTGTAAGGATGCATCACTGTACACCTCGAATTCTCCACTATCGTCTGGAAGGGTCAGTATAGGAGCAGATGTCAACCTTTCCTTCAACTCCCGAAAACTACGCTCACAATTGTCATCCTAGACAAACTGGACTCCCTTCCGCGTCAGTCGTGTCAACGGGGCAGCAATGGTAGAGATACCCTCTACAAACCTCCTGTAATAGCCAGCCAAACCCAAGAAACTTCTGACTTCAGTGACGGTCTTCGGTTGTTCCCACTTCGCCACTGCCTCAATTTTCTGAGAATCCACACTGATCCCGTCAGTTGAGATCACATGCCCCAAGAAACTCACGCTCGTCAACCAAAACTGACACTTGCTGAGCTTCGCATACAACTGATTTTCCCTCAAGGTACCTAGCACTATCCTTAAGTGCTCCTTGTGCGCTTCCGCACTCTTCGAGTAAACTAGAATATCGTCAATGAACACGATGACAAAGTGATCTAAGTATGGCTGCAACAGTCGGTTCATCAATTCCATAAACGCTGCGAGTGCGTTGGTCAAACCAAAAGGCATCACAAGGAACTCATAATGACCATATCGGGTTCTAAAGTCTGTCTTGGGTACATCCTCATCCTTAACCCGCAACTGATGATACCCAGAACGAAGATCGATTTTGGAGAAGTACTGCGCTCCTCGCAGCTGATCGAACAAGTCATTGATCCGAGGCAACGAGTATTTGTTCCTGACTGTTACTTTATTCAGTTGCCTGTAATCGATGCAGAGTCTCAAACTCCCATCCTTTTTCCGTACAAACAACACTGGGGCTCCCCAAGGGGATACACTCGGTCTAATAAACCCCAACTCAAGTAACTCTTGCAACTGCGCCTTCAGTTCTTTCAACTCGGCCGGCGCCATACGATACGGAGTCTGAGATATAGGCTGCGTACTTAGAACAAGATCAATAGTGAACTCGACATCTCGATGCGGTGGCAATCCCGGTAGATCCTCCGGAAAGACATCCGGGAACTCCCGTACTATCGGTATATCCTCCAGTCTCAACGGTGCAGCTCGTGCGTCCAACACTTGAGCTAAGTATCCCCGGCACCCTTTCCTCAACAACTTACTTGCCTTCAGGGCTGAAATCACTCTGACAGGAGTTGCTCGCTGTATTCCCTGAAAGATAGTTTCCGGTAACCCTGGGCTCCGAAAAGTAACCTTCTTATCGACACACTCGATAGAAGCATGATGGAGCGTCAACCAATCCATTCTCAAAATGACATCAAAAACGTGAAAGTCCAAGAGTATCAAGTCTGCTACCAACCCAACGTCACCTACCATCACGGGACACTCCCGCAACACTTGATTTACCACAAATACATCTCCTGTGGGCGTACTCACACCCATGTCACAGTCCAGTGCGGACACCTCTCTACCTGCCAACAACTCGCAATCCCGAGATATAAACGAATGAGTAGCTCCAGGATCAATTAGAGCACAAACATCATGTCCAAAGATCGTGTGTGTACCTGTCACAACACCAGGTGCTGCCCTGGCCTCCTGCTGCGTAACAGTAAAAACTCGGGCCTGTGGTCCAGCTGCTCGCCCACGGCCCTGACCCCTCTGTCCACTAGTCGCTCCAGCACCACCTCCTCTAGAACTCCCGGTCCCAGAAACTGCAGTTGTGTTCCGTCCCTACTCTGTTGCACCCCGACCTGCGCCACCACCTTGTGGCAAAGATGGGCACTCCCTCCGATAGTGGCCCAGCTCGCCACAGAAGAAACAGATAACACTGAAAGCATCTCGAGCAAAACCACCACTCTGCCGCCCTGTGGAAGCAACCGATGTCGCGCTCGCCTGCGGAGCAGTCTGTGCCCTAGGCGCTCTGAATTCAGGACTCTGAAAGTTACCAGGCCTGCCATAACGATCATTACCTGCAGATGAGGCTCCACCATAACGTCCCTTCTTCGGGGCTCTCTGACCATACGATCCAGGATATGAACGCTCTCGACGTTGTCCACCACCAGAGTACTGTGGACGTGTCGGGAGACTAGCCTCAACCCGTACTGCGGCATCAGACAACTCCCTAAGAGTAGTAAAAGCTCCGGTCGTCACAATGGCCCGAATCTCACCCCGTAGGCCAAGCTCGAACCTAGGACATTTCTCAGCCTCAGTAGACACAAAGGTAGGAGCAAAACGGGCTAGCATCTGAAATTTTTTGCTCATACTCAGCTACCGACATGCTCCCCTGTTGGAGCTGCAGAAACTCGGTCTCCCTAGCATCACGGAATGAACGGGGATAATACTGATCCAGAAACCGTTCACGAAAGGTCTCCCAAGTCACTGTACGGGCATCCCAACCCGACAACTCCAGAGTATACCACCACTCATAAGCAGATCCATCAAGCAAAAATGTGGCCAACACAACTCGCTCCTCACGAGGGCAGTGCATCACAGCGAAAATCCGCTCAAACTGAGAAATCCAACGGTGAGCATCCTCGGGATCCGCTCCACCACTAAACACCGTAGCCCCAAGACGCTGTGCTCGCTCGATCGAAGCACTCTCGGCATCACTATCAGGTCGTGGAGGGGGTTCACGTCGCGGAGGCATGGCCGATCGTCCTTTTCTGAAAGAGGCATAAGTTAGTACACTAATCGAGGCACACCCAAGTGCCAGACACGAACCGTAAACCTATGCTCTGATACCAATTGACAGGACCCACCGCGATTATCGCCTCGATAATCGGGAAGCATCCTGCTCCCGTCTGACAATCGAATCCATAAGACCGGAAAACTAAATAATATTACATCACACCCATTGTCAGACTAGGGAGATTAAACAAATACATCCGACTGGACGTCAAGTCCACAGTTTCACAAAGCATAATATTACAAAACAAGTTAAAGAACAAATCCTACTCTGTGAACTAACTACTCCGCAACGGAAAACTTTATACCTCTGCCTCTGCCTCGGCGCTAGCCCCCGAACTTGTACCACGACCTGGAGGGTAGTTAAAACAACAAAATGTGAATGGACCGAAACAAAGGTTTGCAGAAAACAGTTTAAGGAATCCGGGGTTCGCTGTAACGACCCGTCCCGAATTCCGGGATTAGATTAGTAATTAATCTTGATTAGTGAGGTTGAACGGTGGTTAGTAGGGCGGAATCGGACAATTTGTGCAAAATGACCGTTTTGCCCCTAGTCGTGGGCAAAATGTTGACTTTTTGATTGGGCGGTCAAATGGACTTTGACCGATGACCGTGACGTAGTTCGGGACGTCACGAGTTCATAGACAGGTGGCACGTTCGATTCCGACATTCGTAGAGAAAGTTATGATGTTCGGAAGTTGAAGGGGTATTTTGGTAATTTGGCATGTTAGGGGCCAAATGTTGACTTTTTGATCGGGAGGTCCGATGGGCGAGGGCCAAGGACCGTTACGTAGGTATCGTCGATACGAATCCAATGACAGGCGGCATGCCGAAATCGGAGATTCGACGACAACGTTATGGTCAAGGAAACGAACTAACGAACCGAGGCTCGGATTAAAATAATAATATAATAATGAATAGTGACCGTTGACTGTGCACATCCGGATGAGTGACAAGTGTCACCCATACCCTAAATTCTGATCCTTGTTTCCCTCCAAACATCATCATTACTACATCATCATCATCTAATCCACCATTTTCCCCTAATTTTCTCCCCTTTGTCTTCAAACCGTGCACAAATATTGGGGGAATCAGATTGGGGAGATTTGGCTCCCTTCTTCTGCTGTTCTTGAGAGAAAATGAGAGACTAAGATGAGGGAATTAACGGGGAAACATGAGGGGTTGTGATAGTGTTGAATTTTGGATTTTGGATTTCGGGAAAATTAGAGGGAAAATTCGAATTGAAGGAATTGAGCCGTGAGGATCAAAATGGAGATTACCTTCAGCTTCCTCGGAGTGCCACGATCATAATTGTCGAAGAAACGAGATGAATTGGTGCTGTTTTGGCTCTGATCACACTTGGTGACAGAGGAGGAAAATCGAGTTTGAGTCGTGGAGTTGGAGGCTTCGATGGACGGAATTGAGGTGGGGAAACTGCTTCTCATGATCCCACGATGCTTCTGGGTTCGTCAATTGAAGGAAAACGACTGTGGTTGACAGAACTCCATTGTTGAACAGTGACGGTGCTCGAGCTTGAGTCGTGACGATTGAGCATAGGTTTGATGCAATTGATGTGGGGGAATTGTTCCTTAGGGTCCGTTGATGCTTCTGGGATCATCAATTGGATGAAACCTGCAGCCATTGAAGGGATTCCATGAATGAACAGTGTTCGGAGTGTTCTTGGTGTTCATCATCGAATCGTGGGAATTTGGGTAAGTTATCGTGTAATTGATGTTACAGACCTGTAATTAAACTTAAAACGAAACTAACTGAATGATTAATTGAAGGAATTAGGATCGAATTGATGGACATTGAACCGGGTTGTATCGCGGGTGAATTGGACCCGTTTACCAGACAAACGGGTTGGGCTGGTGACACTGTAGCAGGCGCGTGAGTTTCACTCGCAGCCACTCACGGCGGCGCGTGACGACGCGTGGGCACGAATCTCGAGGTGAGGTCAACATGACTTCTGTCCTATTTAATGTAACGGACATTTTGGAATTGGTTTCGTGTCGATCGGACACCGTCTCGATGTTGTTCGGGATATCCGAAGGTTTTAAATTAAGGATAAAATAGTTAAAAATTCAGGAAAATTACGGGACTTTGATAGGATGTTAATGATGAGGTTAGTGACCCTCTAATGTGATTTGGACAGGATTGGGAGTTCCGGTGATAGTGGTGTGGCCCGGGAGGGCCGGTGGCACGCGTATCGAGGCACACGGTTAAACGGTCTGTGAGTGGACTTTGGTTTTATAAATTCTATGCATGCTTAAATTATATGGATTATGGTTGTGATTGTGTGATGTTGATTTGGTTGTTGGTAAATTGTACGGTTTCACGTATTTCGAGGTAATTTACGTGCTTGCACGTAAATCAAGGTTTTCCGGTTTTACATGGATTTTCCATATTTATGACTTGGATATAATGTGATGAAATGGTTTTGAAATTGGAAATATGAACTCGAGCTTGAGGCCCAATTATGTTGGAAATTTCGGACTTGGAGTCCATTTGAGAATCGGGCCGGGGGCCTAGTTGGTTAATGAAATCGGGCCAGGGTCCCAGTTGGTATGAAATCGGGCTGAGACCCATTTGAGTTATGTTATCGGGCCAGGGGCCCAGTTGATTTATGAATTCGGGTCGTGGGCCCAGTGGGTTAATAAAGTCGGGCTACGGGCCCAGTTGGTTTACAAATCGGGTCGTGGGCCCAGTGGTTCATAAAATCGGGCATGAGGCCCAATTGGATTATAATGGTGATTTCGGGTCAGGGACCCTACATTTATTAATTGTGATTTTGGGTCAGGGACCCTAAATGGAATTACATGGTTTTATGGAAATTTCGGGCAGGGCCCAATTGTAATGATGTGATAAAGGATTTAATAAAACTGTTTTCCATATACCATCTGGATACAAGGATATATGATGGTCTCCTCCAGATGTCTGGGACACTGGGGAAGTCACGGTGCATTGCCTGCGAGGGGTCATTATACGGAGCAGCCGGACCGTATGATGACTCAGGAGCAGGATTGCTATGATTGACGTCAGGGACGTCAGACATCAGGAATGTCAGATATATGGACCCGGAGAGACCCCGGGCAGCACGCGTAGCTTATGAAACCATGAGATATGACGTCAGGGACGTCTAGCGTCTGGGACGCTAAGCATCTGGGATGCTGGTGATGGTAATGGTAAAATATGGATTAATGGATATATGAAATGGCTTTTCGGTTGGATATGTGTTATGTGGTAAAAATGGATTATTGGTTATGAAATGGTATGTCGGGTCGGGGACCCTAAATGGTTTTGGTTTTGTGGATTTATATTTATGGCTTTGGGCGGTGGCCCACATGGTTTTAATATGTATGGTTGTGGTATTCCACTGTTTTGGGCTGAGTTCCCACACTTGGTTTTTGGTTAACGGTTTTTGGGCTAAGGCCCTAATGGCTCGGTTGAGCAAAAGTTTTGGTTACTGGTTTTTGGTGGCATGCATACGTTTTTATTGGAGGGCATAAATGTCTTATAAATGAAATTAGGTAAACTTATTGGTTTTTGTCCACTCACAGCTTTTGGTTTTAATGCCCTTCAGGTTGATTTACGGATGCGATTGCAGCAGAGACTGGGACATTGCACACCTCCTCCATCGGTCCTTGCGCACTCTGAATGCCCCGGTTGGGCAGTGGCTCTTGGTTATCCCTTGTCTGACACTCCTTGTTGGACGGGAGCAGGGCACATTCCACGGTAATCCCAGGGGGATTGGGATGGGTTCTGTCAACTTGGTATCAGAGCACGGTTGCTCTTTTGTGTGCGCAGGTCGAGGGTGTGATGTCTCTTTGGGCTGCAATTCGTTATCATCCTGATAGATAGTTTTTGGGTTTGGATAGTGGATGGAGTGTGATTGGCCCGATACGCCGTGCATTAATGTGATTCGACCCAGGTGGGGTTGATTGTGATGAACTGGTATTGTGGGACCGTCGGTTCGGTCATGTGATATTGGATTGTTGTGCTGCTAGGTGCAGCCAGGTTCGGGGAACCTCATATGAGTAATGGTTTAAAATGTGAACCCTTGTGGTGGTTTCTAGTGTGAGGGATGTTGGTTCATCGGAGTTGGCCGATGACCTAGTGGTGGAACCCACGTTGATGGGATGGTAGGATTGAAATTGACGTCTATTCGATGTCAGGACCGCGGGGTCGGTCAGGTTGTGGATTTTATATTACGAAAAGCTGTTTGGTTCGGTTGGACCATAGGGTGTGATTGTGGAACCCTAGTATTTAAAAGGTAAACCTTAATTGTGGCTAGTGGATGAGAACTTGTGCTGCGACGAGCGGCTGAGGTCATGGATGACCATGGGGATGGCTCTGGTGAGTCTAGTCAGAACTATGGATTCGATTTACGGATACGGTTCTGAGAGAAATTATGGAATCCCGTGTTGGATCGGGTATTGGTGTGATGTGCGGATGCGGATCTCGATAGCAATGACAGTTAGTCGGAAGTCATATGGAGATGACTGGCTATCGAGGGTAATTGGTGTGGTTATAATACTTGGGGATCAGGGGACGTTCAGGGAACGTTCATTTTCCTGATGTGGATTGTCAGAATAGTGGTACCCATAGTCGTGAGGTACGGGATCGTCGTTCGGTATGAACGGAGATCCAGGGTTGTCGTATTTGCACACGGTGTGCAGTGTGGATGTTTGCGGGTTGGTACTTTTGTGCTGATGCTAGTATGGATGCCTGTGCGCTGATACTAGTGTTGTTGATAGTGTGTTGGTGCTGGTACTAGCGCTGGTGCTAGTGTCGGTAATGGTGTTGACGATGAGCCACAAGTCGGGGTGTGACTCCGTCATGATGAACATATGTTCGGTCTTTGAGATTCGGTAGTAGTTGAGTGATGGACTGGATGGGATCCAGTTAAGATTGTGATGTGTTGGGATAAGTCCCAATAGTGGTGAGATAACCAGTAAGGAGTGGATTAAAAAGGTATAATTGAGAACTTGGAAAACCGAGTGTTGAACCTGTAAAGGTTGGGATGTGCGAACGGAACAATAACAGATTGATTGTGGACACGGGGTTGTCCCAGTGAGTTGAGGAGGTAGGAAGTCTAGTGGTTAGACTTGACATCACGTTGGGAACATGTCTGTTTCCAACATGGTTGGAACCTTAGTTTTGAGGAAATTTGTGATCGGGGAACGAAGGTGGTGCTCGTTTTTGGGTGATTGGTATTCCGAAGTCATAGGGGTTGACTTCTTGTTTTCTGCCCTGGCAGACGTTGAGTGTAGTTACCAGTACGTTGAGCGTGTATTGGTTGGTGGGCCCATGTGTGTTTTTAGGTCATTAGGAGGAGCTATGTATTCGAAATTAGGTAAACGAGATTTCCCATTTTCTGCTTGGTGGCAGACAATGTTGTGGTACATGGCGTGGTGAGTGCATCGAGTTTTGGTTGCATCCACGTAGGATGAGTTTTGGCGTCATTATGTTGGATCATCCTTGGTTTTTCCTAGGTGGAATGACAAGGATCGATACGAACTTGGGTGTGTGAGTCGTAAACGGCGGGGTTGAACTTCTTTTCGAAGTGGAGCCCGTATGGTATCTTACTCGAGTGAGTAGGTTTCCGACTGGTCGGATTTTGTCAACCTTAGACGTGTGGAGGTTGGATTGGCTTCCCTATGAAGTCAATCAAGTGTATTGAACGGGTAACCGATAGGTTCAGTTTTGGTGTGTCTTGGTAAATGTGAACGAGATTTCGGGATTTGGAATCGAATTTCTGGGTGACGATTCAGGATTCGATTTTGGAACTTGAAAGTATATTTCTGGATTTGGGTACGAAATGATTATTCCAAATGCTAGCTTACGGAATAATGATTTCGGATTCGGATTTGGATATAAATTAAAAATTTGATGTCTGGGCTTGGATCCGGGATTTCTTACGAAATTGCGGATTCGGATTCGGAATTGTAACTAAATTATGGGTGGAGTTTCGTTTTGTCTCATGCTGGATTGGGCAAACGTACTCCATTATTGGAACGTGTTAGGCTATGACCTAGGTGGTTGTAGTCTGGTTATTAGATAGATGTGTGTACTTCGTATATGGTTCGAGGTACAATACCTTGTAGACTTGTGATGTCTAGTTACGGTATACAGGATATACCCGAGGTGTGTTGGTGAACGTGTTGGTAGTCGGATTGGTTCCGATACCATGGGATTGGTTATGGACCGAACATTACTATGCAATGGGTCATGGTAATTCTGATGTGTTTAATTACACACAGATCGTGTGCAATGTTGGTAAGTATAGATTTAAGTCAAGTAAGTTGGTGGATTGTGTAATCACGAGTGAGTCTAGTGTCAGTTTTCGACTGACAACAGCTGTGTGGTGACAGTTTGTCAGGATGTGTCAACATAGATTGTTGAGTGGGGTCAGCTGACTCCTAGTGGGAGTGGGAAAGGAACCGTCGAGTTGTTGCGTCAATGAGAGGGTTGATTTGACAAGTGGTGTCAAATTCGAAACAAGTAGTTTCAGTCATTCGACGGGTTCGAATGTTGTTGTTGCGTTTTGAGTACTAGTGGTACGTTTGGGTGCAGGCAAGTTTTGTCTAAGTAGTTGGTGTACGGGTGTACACGTGTTACGTGGTCGATTCCACTTTCCACGGGGTGTTTGTGGAATCAGGGTAGTTGAGTTTCGAGAGCGAAACTAATTAAGGAGGGAAGTACGTTGAGATTAGATCGGTTGGAATTTCGAGGACGAAATTTATTAAGGAGGGAAGATTGTAACGACCCGTCCCGAATTCCGGGATTCGATTAGTAATTAATCTTGATTAGTGAGGTTGAACGGTGGTTAGTAGGGCGGAATCGGACAATTTGTGCAAAATGACCGTTTTGCCCCTGGTACGTGGGCAAAATGTTGACTTTTTGATCGGGTGGTCAAATGGACTTTGACCGATGACCGTGACGTAGTTCGGGACGTCACGAGCTCATAGACAGGTGGCACGTTCGATTCCGACATTCATAGAGAAAGTTATGATGTTCGGAAGTTGAGGGGTATTTTGGTAATTTGGCATGTTAGGGGCCAAATGTTGACTTTTTGATCAGGAGGTCCGATGGGCGAGGGCCAAGGACCGTTACGTAGGTATCGTCGATATGAATCCAATGACAGGCGGCATGCCGAAATCGGAGATTCGACGACAACGTTATGGTCAAGGAAACGAACTAACGAACCGAGGCTCGGATTAAAATAATAATATAATAATGAATAGTGACCGTTGACTGTGCACATCCGGATGAGTGACAAGTGTCACCCATCCCCTAAATTCTGATCCTTGTTTCCCTCCAAACATCATCATTACTACATCATCATCATCTAATCCACCATTTTCCCCTAATTTTCTCCCCTTTGTCTTCAAACCGTGCACAAATATTGGGGGAATCAGATTGGGGAGATTTGGCTCCCTTCTTCTGCTGTTCTTGAGAGAAAATGAGAGACTAAGATGAGGGAATTAACGGGGAAACACGAGGGGTTGTGAGAGTGTTGAATTTTGGATTTTGGATTTCGGGAAAATTAGAGGGAAAATTCGAATTGAAGGAATTGAGCCGTGAGGATCAAATTGGAGATTACCTTCAGCTTCCTGGGAGTGCCACGATCATAATTGTCGAAGAAACGAGATGAATTGGTGCTGTTTTGGCTCTGATCACACTTGGTGACAGAGGAGGAAAATCGAGTTTGAGTCGTGGAGTTGGAGGCTTCGATGGACGGAATTGAGGTGGGGAAACTGCTTCTCATGATCCCACGATGCTTCTGGGTTCGTCAATTGAAGGAAAACGACTGTGGTTGACAGAACTCCATTGTTGAACAGTGACGGTGCTTGAGCTTGAGTCGTGACGATTGAGCACAGGTTTGATGCAATTGATGTGGGGGAATTGTTCCTTAGGGTCCGTTGATGCTTCTGGGATCATCAATTGGATGAAACCTGCAGCCATTGAAGGGAATCCATGAATGAACAGTGTTCGTAGTGTTCTTGGTGTTCATCATCGAATCGTGGGAATTTGGGTAAGTTATCGTGTAATTGATGTTACAGACCTGTAATTAAACTTAAAACGAAACTAACTGAATGATTAATTGAAGGAATTAGGATCGAATTGATGGACATTGGACCGGGTTGTATCGCGGGTGAATTGGACCCGTTTACCAGACAAACGGATTGGGCTGGTGACACTGTAGCAGGCGCGTGAGTTTCACGCACAGCCACTCATGGCGGCGCGTGACGACGCGTGGGCACGAATCTCGAGGTGAGGCCAACATGACTTCTGTCCTATTTAATGTAACGAACATTTTGGAATTGGTTTCGTGTCGATCGGACACCTTCTCGATGTTGTTCGGGATATCCGAAGGTTTTAAATTAAGGATAAAAAAGTTAAAAATTCGGAAAAAATACGGGACTTTGATAGGATGTTAATGATGAGGTTAGTGACCCTCTAATGTGAGTGCACTTTGGTTTTATAAATTCTATGCATGCTTAAATTTTTTATATGGATTATGGTTGTGATTGTGTGATGTTGATTTGGTTGTTGGTAAATTGTACGGTTTCACGTATTTCGAGGCGATTTACGTGCTTGCACGTAAATCGAGGTTTCCGGTTTTACATGGATTTTCCATATTTATGACTTGGATATAATGTGATGAAATGGTTTTGAAATTGGAAATATGAACTCGGGCTTGAGGCCCAATTATGTTGGAAATTTCGGACTTGGAGTCCATTTGAGAATCGGGCCGGGGGCCCAGTTGGTTAATGAAATCGGGCCAGGGGCCCAGTTGGTATGAAATCGGGCTGAGACCCATTTGAGTTATGTTATCGGGCCAGGGGCCCAGTTGATTTATGAATTCGGGCCGTGGGCCCAGTGGGTTAATAAAGTCGGGCTGCGGGCCCAGTTGGTTTACAAATCGGGTCGTGGGCCCAGTGGTTCATAAAATCGGGCATGAGGCCCAATTGGATTATAATGGTGATTTCGGGTCAGGGACCCTACATTTATTAATTGTGATTTTGGGTCAGGGACCCTAAATGGAATTACATGGTTTTATGGAAATTTCGGGCAGGGCCCAATTGTAATGATGTGATAAAGGATTTAATAAAACTGTTTTCCATATACCATCTGGATACAAGGATATATGATGGTCTCCTCCAGATGTCTGGGACACTGGGGAAGTCACGGTGCATTGCCTGTGAGGGGTCATTAGACGGAGCAGCCGGACCGTATGATGACTCAGGAGCAGGATTGCTATGATTGACGTCAGGGACGTCAGACATCAGGAATGTCAGATATATGGACCCGGAGAGACCCCGGGCAGCACGCGTAACTTATGAAACCGTGAGATATGACGTCAAGGACGTCTAGCGTCTGGGACGCTAAGCATCTGGGATGCTGGTGATGGTAATGGTAAAATATGGATTAATGGATATATGAAATGGCTTTTCGGTTGGATATGTGTTATGTGGTAAAAATGGATTATTGGTTATGAAATGGTATGTCGGGTCGGGGACCCTAAATGGTTTTGGATTTATGGATTTATATTTATGGCTTTGGGCGGTGGCCCACATGGTTTTAATATGTATGGTTGTGGTATTCCACTGTTTTGGGCTGAGTTCCCACACTTGGTTTTTGGTTAACGGTTTTTGGGCTAAGGCCCTAATGGCTCGGTTGAGCAAACGTTTTGGTTACTGGTTTTTGGTGGCATGCATATGTTTTTATTGGAGGGCATAAATGTCTTATAAATGAAATTAGGTAAACTTATTGGTTTTTGTCCACTCACAGCTTTTGGTTTTAATGCCCTTCAGGTTGATTTACGGATGCGATTGCAGCAAAGACTGGGACATTGCACACCTCCTCCATCGGTCCTTGCGCACTCTGGATGCCCCGGTTGGGCAGTGGCTCTTGGTTATCCCTTGTCTGACACTCCTTGTTGGACGGGAGCAGGGCACATTCCACGGTAATCCCAGGGGGATTGGGATGGGTCCTGTCATTCGCCCTCCAGTTTTACAACACGCATGCATAACCAGTTATATATAAAAAAAAAACGCGTATTAAACATTCGAAAACCCTTTTCTTCCCGAAACACGTGTAAGACATTTCAGAAAAACCGTCATAACTCATGTAAAATAATATAAGATTACCATAACCCATAAACCGTCAATTTGAAACATCAATTACGCAAATCAAGTAAAAAGTGAATCAACAATCACAATTAAACCGTTGGATCCATCCGAGTCTTTAAACTCAATATCAGGCCTTCCCAGGATATCAACGAGTCTTTATCTCAAAACATAATCAATAGGCCTCGGGGGTATCACAATAACCGAGTCTTTAAACTCACGAGTCTTTAAACTCAACTTACCGGGCCCGCCCCCGTCATCAATTAACCGGGTCTTTAAACCCAAAACCAGATCCAACAATCAACCGGGTCTTTAAACCCAAAATCATTTATAACACAATACCTCATGATCCATTTTCCAAAAATTCATTCCGAAATCATTACTTGTCAAAATGGGACTTATGTCCGAATTCATATGCAAATACTGAAACATGCAATTCCCGAAATCACTTCAAATATAATCAAACGTCATAAACACGTAACATGCATAATCATATCCAAATACCTCATCAAAAGCATCATTCATGCATAGGCGAAAACCGTAACTAGAAACACGTAAAATACGATACTTATCTCGAAAAACGTGAAACCACGTGAAACCGAAATAGCATAGTTATCAGCATAAGATCATAAGTGAAAACACAAAATAGATATGTGAAATGGTCATGCATGCACAATTTGGAAATCAAAAGTCCACGCACAGTTTTAGGACGCGTCAATCGCGCCCCGTGCGCTCCTCAGTAGCTTCGGAAATGTCCGGTCCTGTAAAAATGTACAAGAAGGGTTACAATCATCCTCAAATAACTCGTATGATTTTCCCTAATTTTTCCGGATTTTTCGACGAAATAAACCTTAAGGACCTAAACTTCCGAACTCCCGAAATTATCCCGAACGACTCCCGATCGACTCAAACCCTAAAGGTAAAATGTTAATTAGACTGAAAGGAATAAGTTTCATGTTGACCGTGACCGGAGATGACATCACACGTGCCGTCACGCGCCGCCCAAAGTGGCTGCGCGTGAAGGCCACGCGCCAAGCTACAGTGCCTTCTCCTTCACCCGAATAGCCTGGTAAACGGGTCTGATACCCGCGGCTCAACCCGATCAGTTAGCCCTCAATTCTCAATCAATTCTTCCTGTTTTCAATCCTATCACCTTCTCTAATCCATTAATTTTAGGTCTGTATTAACGACTAACCTCTACTAACATTAAAACGATCCAACCCAAACTCGAACAGTCGAACTGGTCGACTTCTGGAACTCACCCAACCTAGCCCCATTTTCAAATTAACTTCACCAGTAGCTTAAGGGGACCTAGACGAACACAATGGCACAATCAATTGAACCCGCCGTTACCTGGAAGTCGTCGTCCTCAACACTGTGTTTTTCCAGAAACTGGAACTTGAGTTCCTGAGCAAACCTTGATCGAACCTCTTCAATTCTCGTACGGGGATGTTTTTAATGGCCTCGGAATGCTAATCCAACTCATCGTTTGGCTCGACTCACCTCAAAACTCGACCTTTGAATTTCCCTCCATTTTTCTGGTTTTCTTCCCCGTTTGTTTTTCTCTCAAACCCAGCCCTCAACTGATGCAAAAATGATCCCTCTCTCTTCCCTTAACTCAATTAATCGATCAATGCGGCCAGCAGCCCGTGGGAGACCAACTGAGGTCTCTGAAAAATTGTTTCCCGCACACAGAGCCCATGGCCAATTTTAAAACCTCACCCGTGCACGACATACAGTCCCAACCATCATGCCTTGTTTCCAATATCCTTAATCCAATTAAACAATTTAATCTAAGCAGTCCACTACAGGATTTAACAAAGAAATCGTGCAGGGCACTCACGGCTGCACTCTGTTTTTCACGGTGGTGAACAGTAACCCATGCATAACCAAAATGCCAAAATGCCCTCCAACTTCCGTGACCCGTAACTCGGTCATCCGATGTCCGTTTTCATGCGTGCCACCTTTCGTTGTACTCGGGGCATCGAGGCGAACCTAACGGTCTTTGAGTCATGTGAAAACCAAATGTCAAACAAAAAGTCAACTTTTTCCCCTATAACGTCCAAATTACGATAATGCCCCTGAACTTCCGAACGTCATAACTTTCACCCTGTTCGTCCGAATTGGATGTGCCACGTGTCTATGAACTCGTGACGTCCCGAACTACGTCATGGTCATCGCTCAACATCCGTTCGACCCCCAATCAAAAAGTCAATAGTTTGACCACACCAAACACAGGGGTAAAAACGTCATTTTATTCAATATTTAACAGTATTACATTTTTTGAATTTCCGGGGCGTTACAGGCAGTGCAGTAGGAACGATGTGATGATGTTTGGGAGTGGGAGTGCGAAAATGTCAAAGACTAGTTTGGGGCGGTCATGAAGAGATAGGTGTTAGGTAACATTTAAAACAAGTTGTGAAATTAAGTCGGGATGAAGTTAGGTGGTAAGGTTTCTGCCTTATTTGAGGATGCATATATTCTAAAGTCTCTGCCTTATCTTAGGATGCATATATTCTAAAGTTGGGCCTCTAAGCCATGCTTGGAGAGTTGCTGAGCTTGCCGTATTCTTAAAAATATAAAGCTTGGGCCTTTTTGCGTGCGTGTTATTGAATTTTTCACTCATTAGGTTATTGATCTGTACAGTTCGCTCTACCCTTGAAATTTTGTCCTCTTAAAAATGTAACTGTAGATTTCTTCATTAATGCATCCATAATTCAAGATCATCATAACCATTGTATTCAAGCTATAAAAATGCGTCCTTGTTCATTCTTCTTTCACATAGTTTTGAAAGAATCATGTGGTCCTCTCAAACATCCCAAAGGCATTCTTAATCTAGAGATTCCATATCCCAACACCTTATGTTTCCTTCTCATGAAACCGTCCACGAGGAACTAGAGTATGAAGCCAACAGGAACAAGGCCCTGAAGGTTGATAAGCCCAAAACGAACATATAATTCAAACTCTGCAAGTTGTAGTCGTTTGCAATATATGATAAGCAAGATATAACCATTAAGGATTGAGGGTACACACTTTCACACAAACACATAAAAATACAAGTAATTTGGAATATTTAAGAGAGTGTTTATCCACCACTAAATACATACCAAGCCAATTGTTTATTCCTAGTTCCTTTACTATGCCATTAAAGATATCAATCAAGAATAAACAGTAGCACAAAAATTGGTTCTTATTACTTTCTTAAAGCCCTTTAATTGGTAGCGGACTGAAACAAAAGAATTACCAAACAAGCCATCTGAAAAAAATGAAAAAACAAGTTATTATGGTCATGCATGGGAAGATTAAGTTTTTAGAAAGTTTGATTAATAATTTAGTTAATCAGATTATGAAACAGTCAACAAATCATAACTCAAGTTAAATTGATTAAACTGTGATATTTTTTGGCTACTTACAAATCATAGAGAATAAAATATGTCGTAAGAATTTCCCTTATGTTCTAACTACACCTATATGTTTACACAATACATATAAACCATAACATATAAACACACAAGAGTTTTTATAAACCTAACCAATCCAACCATTCACATGCATAATATTTAAATTAGGAATAGAAAAATCAACTTGTACACATATTGAGGGCTTCAAAATAGCCCTTAACTAATAAGAGTTTAATTGCACATAATTAAAGGAAACTTAAAAACAAAGTATTAAGTTATGAGTTACACAACAAACTAAATGAAGATCAAGGTGACAAAACATGACTGAGAAAACACTTTGTGCCTCCAAAGCTTTCACGTCCAAATCTCCAAAAGCCAAGTGAAAACCCGAAAACTTAAAATAAACAATATTCTAAGGTATATGGTATTATAGGGAAAAAGGTGGAACCCTTCAGCTATGTCTTGGGACTTCTTTCATAAAAGATCATTCCTTAAGAGTTTAGGAGATCAATGTAATAAAATCCTCTTCAAAAATTGATTTACTAACTGTCCTAATAGGAGCTGACAAGGAAAAAACGATTCTAGAAGGTTTTGGAGTTCCTTGTATTGCAAGGAGTTTGATAAGAGTTCCACCATTTCTTAGACATCAAGCACGACTTGCAGAGATAAATTAGGAAGACTAATTGTAACGGCCCGAAATCTCAAGGAAGACTAAAATTTGGAAAATAGAAAGGCAAATGACAATTCTGCCGCCATAGGCTCCAATGTTGACTTTTTTATCCCGAACATTCTTGGGACGTTTCGTAAGGACCTTTGCGAAGTTCTCGACCTCCTAAGTACGTAGACGAGAAAAATAATCTAAATGGAGTTCAGATGAATTCATTTTGGGTTTAAATACGATAGGGTCATTTTAGTAATTTTGTCTAGAAGGGTAATTTGGTAATTTTTCTTAAGTGATATTCGGATGTTGAAACTTGTCCAAATTGTTCTTGATTCTTCTATGGTGCACCGACTAACTTGTGGGATAAATATATATATATATTGATATCTTACACATATGAAGTTAGAAAGTGTGATGAAGTTTTATCATAAAAACTACCCTACCCATGAGCAAGTAAGCCCAAAGTCACAATAGGATTCATTAGGTGAATAGAGGAGAAGAGAAGAGAGAAGAGAAGAGTGTCAGTTAGGAAGTCTCAGACCCGAAGGGCCAGAACAAACCCGAGAAGGAAAACTTGTGGGTTTGAATTGTGGGATCGAGTTTTCGACTAGGAATTCTTAAAACAAGTTAACTCACATCCTCTCTAAGTTCCTACGACTTTAATAAGCTATTGGTTCATGGTTTTGGACGCTGAAATCTCCCAGACAACAAGGGTGACGGATGACTGAGAAAGGGGAGGACTTTGAACGAGATTGTGAGGAAATATAACCCCCGAAGCAGACGAGGAACGTGCGAATCTGGATTAAAATGAGAAATAAGACTGTGAGTGGACTTTGTTTTCACTAAATTATTATGCATGCATATTTACATATTTTAAATATTTTTCTATGTGATTTTGGTGATGTTGGATTTATTATGATTTTGTGTAATTTTTGGCAATTTTACGGAATTTGTTTTATAGCATGTTTTACGAGGTTGTGCATTAGTTTAGTTTTGGGTTTAGGCTTGGTTTCTAAACATAGATTTGGATGGTGACGTTAATATGTGTTATAAGTATGTGATTTCTCGATATTTGTGGTTCGATTTATGGATTTTAGCTGAAGAGTCATACGTGTGTTATACCAGTATGTTATCTTGATATTAATGATGTGTGAGGTATGTTGTGGATAACCTGTTTCGGGAAGCTCGTTGGTCGGTTAGTCTTAGACATCGTGCCGAGCTCTAGTAGCTGATACTGGTTTTTTGATGACTCAGATGTCGAGTAAGGCTCCAGTTCCTGAGTTAGTTCTCACTTAGATATTAAGTAGGGCTCCAGTTCCTGCGTGAGGTTACACTCGGATGTCGAGCTAGGCTCTAGTTCCCGAGTGGCTAAACTACCTGTAATGCAGTGGATATGATGATTGATTTTGGGCATCGAGGATGAGTTGGTTGGGTGTGATTAATGTAGTGACTTTTTGTTGACCATTCTTGTGATTTACTGATGTTTTCGAGGTCATAAATTGTGTTATGTTTTATTTGGGGTTTAAATGGTTTTATATGTATGCATGGTTTTATAAAATGAAGGGTATAAACATATGTATTTCTAATAAGGTTTTTCAATGGTTATATTTTCGTCCACTCACGTTTTTATAGTTTTACTTGCTCTCCAGGTCATGGACAACTAAAGGGATCTGCTAGGAGTGTAGGGATAATTTAGACACTGTGCACTTGTGTTGTTTAGGGCAAACTTCTGTATTTTGAATTACTTTGTAAAACTGGTGCTCTCTCTACTATGGACTGCACTTTTGTGTAATTATCTTTAGTTTGATTGATACGACCTGTACAAAAAAATAAAAATGAAAAATTACCGTTCTACCCTCATCTAACTATTTGTGTTCATTCGGCCTTTAGTTGGATTAGTGTAATTTGGGTTGGGCCTTGTGAGTGACTATTTTGGGGGCCCAAACCCTTAGCCCAAGTCACAAAATTTTGTTTGGTTTTATTAACCCTCTAGTTGAGTTCAATATGAATCCTTAGTATTGGTTAGAAGCCCAAAAATATGGCCCAAAGTTTAGAAATTCTTGTTTGTGATTTTCCAGTTGGGTAGGCGCAGACCCACAACCCACAATCCTTTATCTTGGGCACACCATTTTGGACAATGAACCATTATCGACTTTGTCCTTCCCCTCAAACCAATGATGACTCACTACCAACCACCATAGGAGATATCTGCAACCCAAACCCGTCGAACCTGAAAAGCTCACACCTCAATCTCTCTCTGGGTGAAATCCTTCCCTACAAACACGCGATAGCCCTTCCCATTCCTCTGGGTAACAACCAATAAGTGAAGAACTTGATGACGATGATGAACTTGATGGCCCATCGTACCAATCGCCAGTGACCTTCGAACCTGGCCACTACCACGACGACTACCCGTGAGTCGATGGGGACCCGCAATCCTAGACTTGAGAAGATTGGGCTCTCTTGAAGGTGAAATCAATCACTCTCGTCGCCAACGTCTTTGTGTGGTCGAGAGCACCTAGCTAAACTGTAACGACCCGTCCCTGATTTTATGGGTTAATTAAGACTAATTACGGATTAGTGGGGCTAATTTGGGATTAGCCAAGGATTAACAGACGTTCAGAGTGAAATTACGATTTTACCCCTAAATGAGGGTAAAAAGTTGACTTTTGACCTGAGAGGTCCAATGGCCGAGGGCCGAGGACCGTTATGTAGATCGGATCAACACGAGTCCGTAGACAGGCGACACGTTAAAATCGGACATTGGACAGAAAAGTTACGCTTCACGGAAGTTCTGAGGTACTATTTACGATGGTGCGTTTTACGAGGAAAAAGTGGACTTTTGTTTTGAATGGGGCCCAGATCTTTTGAACAGGCCCAATGGATGGGTGACAAGTGTCACCCATCCATTGCCCCCTTCCCTTCATTCATGCATCTGTTTCCCATTCCCTTCTTCATTCGACTATCCCACCCAAACCCGAAAACCAGTGAACCCAAAACCATATCCCTCCTCCCCATTTGATTATGTGTGAGGACAGAGTGAGAGAAGGACTAAGAGGGGTGGGCAGGATGGCCAACCGCTGTGGATGGCGGAGGAAGCCCAGAACATAGGTAAAATTGAACCACCTTTACATTTCAAAAATTGAATTTTTCATTTTGGACATTATGGATGGTTTCTATTGATTGGGGGATGGTTAGTGGGTTGGTTTGATGGCTAGGGGATAGATTTTGAGGGTGGAAGAAGGCTGAATGACCCAGGCCTTCGACTGTAAAAATTGGGCCGTGAGAAGGGATTCGAACCAAGGGGTTTTATAGGGATTTTCTTCATTCTAATCTTATGGTTAGGTTACTAGGACTGAGACAAAGAGATTAGGATTGAAAAGATGGAAAAGGGAGGGAAAATGAGAGAGAAAATGTGTTGGACCGGTTCCGCCGGTTCGGTCGGACCGGAAAACCAGAGGTTGGTTCGAACGGGCCTAGCCGAATGACAGGGATGACCATGCAAGGCGCGTGGCTCCCACGCGCAGCCCCTTTGGACAGCGCATGAGGGTGCGTGGGGCACAATCTAGGGAAGTGTTCTACATACGAAATCATCCTTTCGATGTAACGAACATTTTGGGACTGGTTTCGAGTCAATCAGACATCGTTTCGATATAGTTCGGGATGTTCGAAGGTTTAGGTTCGACTTTAAAAATAGCTAAAAATTGGAAAAATTACGGGGCTTTAATGAGGGGCAATAGAAGTAGTTAGTAACCCTCTAAAGTGATTTGGACAGGTTTGGGAACCCCGGAGACTATATTTGGCCTGAGAGAGACGAATGACGCTCGTATCGAGGCAGCAACTCGGACGGTCTGTGAGTGGACTTGATTTTCTAATTCGATGCATGCATAAATATTTTATATGCTTTTATGAACATGTTTTGTGATGCCATGAGTGCATTTGTGTGTGTTTACGTATTAGCACGTATTTCAAGGTTTTTCGGTTTTATACGGTACTTATACGTGTTTGTGGTTTCGGTTTAATGAAATGGATTTGGATTTGAAATGGTAAACTCAGGCATGAGACCCATTTGGTTTTGTCTTGGGCATATGGCCCTATTGATGACCTATGGGTCTGAGTCATGGTCGCGACGAGTGCTGCGTGCACGGGGATGGACGATACGACGCTCGCCTCCGGACTAGGGATGTGTTCCTTCTGGAGAGGTCACGATGCACATTCCATTGTCAAGCAGCCACTGGAGACTCGACTTCGGAGTGCTGACGGTTCAGGAGATCGATCGGTGATGTGTGCACCATGATCTATGGTGGTCGCGTCGGTTGATCTGTTGACCACAACATACCAGGATTGAGAGTGGTCCTGGATGGATGGTTGAACGCATCACTACGATTGGAATCGTGATTGACCCTGAGATATCGGGCTCGATGCCCAGTTGAGTCAGGAGTTCGGGCTCGAGGCCTAATTGGTTTACGATTGTGATTTCGGGTTGGAGACCCTAATTGGATTTCTGGGTTCATGACGGTTTATGGGGACTGGGCATGAATCCTTTAAAAGGTTTTAAGAACGATTTCGAAATGGATTATGATATACCATCCTTATATATTTATGGATTGTCTCCTCCAGGGAGAGTCGTTGGCCTAGGTGGACCCGGAGTAGTCACAGAGCACTAACTGAGTGGAGTTCCCTCGTTGGGTACCTTACTCTCGGAAAGACTTATGGATTATAACCCACAGGGAGGGTCATTGCCCTGGGCGGGCCCTGAGGAGACTTTGGATTTGAGACCCCGGGTAGCATGCGCGTAGCTTTGGAAACCATGACCAGATTGGTTAGATGTTATATGATATATGTACTGGTTTTGGGCTGAGTCCCACATGGATTTGGGCAGTGGCCGTATGATTGGTTTCATCTCCAGTTTTGGCCAAGGCCCTAATGGTTTGGTAATGCTTTTCGAATGCATACATGCTTTTTAGTGAAGGGTATAAATATAGTATTTTTGTGAAATTTTTTTTATAAATCCTTTGTTTTTTTTGTAACGACCCGTCCCAAAAATCGGGATTAGATTAGTGGTTAATGACGGATTAGTGAGATTAATAAGTAATTAGTTGGGTGATTTCGGACGGACGATGCGAAATGATGATTTTGCCCTTGGAATTGGGCAAATGGTTGACTTTTGGTTTGAGCGGTCAAACGGACTCTGGGTAGTGATTGTGACGTAGTTCAGGACATAAGGAGTCCGTAGACAGGTGGCACGTCCGATTCTGATATTCGAAGAAGAGGTTATGAGGTTCGAAAGTTCGGGGGAATTTTAGGAATTTGATTAAAAAGGGGTAAACTATTGACTTTTTATTCGACATTGATTTTTCACGTAATTCAAGGACCGTTAGGTAGGTATCGATCCCTTGAATACAACGACAGACAGCACGCTGTCATCAGACTTCAAACGACTCAAGTATGGGCCTAAACACGCTAAGGGCAAAATGGTAATTTGTGAAGGCAGGGGTATATTGGTCTTTTTGTCCGATTTTGAAATGGTGATCAGTGGGATAATGACATGACCCACCCTCGATCCCCCGGGATTAAGGGCTAAGTCATACTCCCGTCTAACTTACACGTGACACGAAGGCTAAACCGACGTCCAACCTCCATGTGACACGTAAGTTGGACAAGGGATTTCCAAACGAACCATTCAACAGTACCGGACTTCCCAGAGCACGCAGACTCTACTGTGGATAGCGTGTGTGATGTCTCGTTCTCTTTCGACCAACAACCCGCACCGGAACAACCTGGAGGGTATAAAAAACATAAAAGACTGTGAGTGGAAAAAATAAAGGATAAGTTTTGAAAACAGGTTAAAAGAAAAGTACATTCATACCCTCTGTTTAAAAACCAATGCATGCATAATCAACTCATGTCAGAAAACCATTTCATATTCAATTACGAAAACCGAACTTATTTCCTTTTCTCAAATCTCGAGCCTCCACCCAAAACCATCAAAATCCATAACATTCGGGTCATTGCCAAAAACATCAGAAAATATCATTGAAAACCATCATTATCAAGTTCTCATCGAAATCCAAAACACATTTAAAAACACATTTCCATCCATCGAACCTACTGGATCTATCCAAGTCTTTAAACTCCCGAGTCTTTAAAGTCAATCCAGGCCTCAATATAATCCGAGTCGTTAAACTTCCGAGTCTTTAAAGTCAATCCATGCCTCAATATAATCAGAGTCTTTAAACTCCCGAGTCTTTAAACTCAATAGGCCTACGAGTGAAATCACAATATCCAAGTCTTTAAACTTCTGAGTCTTTAAACTCAATCCGGGTCTTTAAACCCAATTCGAGCCTGCCCCCGACATAATCATATCGGAGTCTTTAAACCCAATAACTAGATCCAGCAAATCCAATCCAAAACCAGTTTAAAACGATTTCCAAATCCATGTCCAAATCCGAATTGGAAATCACCAATTCGAATTCCAAGCCGAATCCGAAATCAGCGTCCCAAATCCAAATCCATAATCATATCCATCATCCATTTCCGAATCCGAATCCGAAACCATCATTCCATAAGCCAGCATCCGGAATAACCATTCCGAACCCAAATCCGGAAATCCACTTGCAAGCTTCAAAACTGAATCCAGAATCGTCATCCTGAAATCCGTTTCCAAAACCTGAAATCACGTTTATCAAAACCACTTTTATGAACTGGGCTTCAAGCCTGAAATCATTTTTCCGAAATCCACTTGCAAGCTTCAAAATTGAATCCAGAATCGTCATCCTGAAATCCGTTTCCAAAACCTGAAATCACGTTTATCAAAACCACTTTTATGAACTGGGCTTCAAGCCTGAAATCATTTTTCCGAAATCCACAAGAAATCATTGAAATCAAATCATAATTCAAATCTCGAAATCAAAACATCGAAACCATCCTCAAACCATAGCAGAAAACTGTATCTCATAAAACGTGCACTTTCATATTTGACAGGACCCGTCCCAACTGGACCTAGATAACCGTGCCTGGTCCTGCTTCCGTCTGACAAGTCAACTGAAATCCCGAAAGTACCATTCAACACCTGTCAGACCAGGGATAACTGCACTGATTTCTGCTCATGCCTCCGCCTTGTAATCCGCCCCGAATGTCGTGCCACGACATGGAGGGTCATCAAACACAAAGGTGTGAGTGGACAAAAATAATATCATTTAAAATACATTTTGAAAACACATCAGTTTACCTTCCAGTTTTTCTAATTATGCATGCATAGGGAAAAACATATGAATCACAAGCACCGGCTTTCCAGCCAAATCACAAAAGAAATCAAATCTCGGCTCTCAGGCCAAACATATGAAAATATGAGTAGCTGGTCACACCGACCATAAACCCATACTCAATACCAGTACGTAATCACAATCAATCAATCAAACAATGCAACCAATTAATCAATCAATTCATCAATTCGCACTATTCACAAGTTCACCATCCATCACATAATCACATCCGCACTATGCGTAGGCCAACATCCAGCCACACTCTCGGGATCAGTCACCTCTGGGCTCAACCCTCGGGCTCAGTCACATCTGGGCGAACACATCCCCAGGCTCAGACACATCCGAGTGGTACATCCAGGCTCAGTCGCATCCGAGGAGTTGGCTTACCATAATAACTCACAATCATACCATCATATCCCCAAGCTCCGGTCGACTAGGTAATCCCCTAGCTCCGGCTGTCTGGGCATCCATAATCACAATCACAGTGAAAACCATCCGGAATTACATCCCACAACATGTCAATAAAATCCATGACTCAACCCAATCAAATCATTACCAACCGGGACTCAAGCCCAAGTATCCTTTATACGTAAATCCGTAATATTACATAGAAAATATTATAATAATCCAGAATCATTCTTGACTTATCAATTAAGTAAAATATCCATTTTGAAACCATTTTGACTCCGGGCTTAGCCCAAAATATCCTTTACATATTTCTCGTAAAACGTGCCCAAAATACCGATTAAAATAATCATTAAATCATAAATAATCATCCAAACAAATCATGACATCATTCCAAACCAAATAATGCAATCAATCATGTAAAACATTTAACTATGCATGCATATCAATTTATAAAACAAACGTCCACTCACACACCGTCCAATTGCTCATTTCCCGCACTGCACGCGTTTCCGTAATTTTCGACACTTGTCAGGAATCTAGGATCCTATTCAAAATCATTATGTGGGTTACTAACAAGTCAATTTACATCATATAATTTTCCCATAATTTTCCAGGAATTTAATATTAATTAAATACGTAACGTAAATCTTCGGACCCTCGAAACAATATCGAAACGGTGTCCGATTGACTCGAAACAAATTTTAAAATTTCCGTTACATTACATAAAGTAAAAAATCTGTTGAAACCTTCCTCAGAAACTCCACCACTCGCCCTTACGTGCCTTGCTACAATACCTGCACAGTCGTCCCTGTCGCCCGTTTACCTGGTAAACGGATCCTACGACCCGCGAGCCAACCCGACTCATCCCTAGCCAATTCGAACTCAATTTCTCCAATTCTTTCACTCATTACCATCTATTCCACGTCTAATGAGGATCTGTAACTCAATTTAATGAAACCATGTTCTGAAACTCACGACTCAACATCAAAACCTGACGGGTCCTAACTCGGGTTCTACCCAAAAATGACTTGTAACATTCAATTAATTATACTAGAAGCATCTAACAGTCATTCTAAATATGAAATCGAAGTCAATTTCAAGAATCATCACCTCTAAGTAATCGAACCCAAGCTCTCACTTTCAAAGGAGTCGCATAGTCTGTTCTTACTGAGTTCCCTGTCAATTGTCTTCCTTTTTGATATGGTTCGACTCGTCTCAGTCCCAGAAAGCTCAATCCACAGTCAATTTCGCTCCTCAACATTTGAAAGATCGAATTCGATATTTATGTTTTTGGCTGGTGTTTTCGGGTTTCTCAGTGGGAGCTCCAGTTCATTTGTTTTGTATCCCTCTGGGTTTTTCACTTAGTTTTCACTCCCAATTACTCTTAATTCCTCACTTAGTTGTTCCCTGGGTTGCTGAGATCGATCAAGGTTTTTGAGGAGGTTTATATCCTCAGTTTTTGTTCTTAGTCGACTACTGCTAATGATCAACCTTAATTCTCTATGCTAAGGATTAATTTATTTAATGTAGTGCCACTCATCCACATCTTAAGTCACTAATCTCACACTTATGGTGACAAGTGTCACCACATGACCAACTCCTCATCCACTTGGGCTAAATCAGCCACGTTAAACTATTTAAAATCAACTAGTGCACCGTTAAGGGCTTGACGGCCCAATTTACTATTTTACCCTTCATGTCAAAATTTACCATTTTGCCCCTGAACTTTCCAGACCCACAACTTTTTCGTCCGGGCTCCGATTGACGCATGCCGCCTGTCTATGGATTCAGCGTCCCGAGACCTATCCAACGGTACTCCCGGAAAGTCCAAAAAAGGTCCCGATCAAAAAGTCAACAAATGGCCCCTTTTTAACCAATTTACCGAATTACCCTTAACTTCCGCACGTCATAACTTTTTCCTCGAATGTCGGAATTGGGCGTGCCACCTGTCTATGAACTCGTGACGTCCCGAACTACGTCACGGTCATCGGTCAAAGTCCGTCTCGAATTAAAAGTCAACTTTCCGCCAAATTCTAGGGGCAAAATCGTCATTTTCCTTCAAAATTTCCAAATTTTCCTTTTTCGAATTTCCAGGGCATCACAGTAATTATCTCGAAATACGTGCAAAATCGTACATCATCAAGACATAATCATAATCATATAAATCACATATAGAAAGCTTATAAAACATTTATGCATCCCGAAACATATCGAGACGATGTCCAATCGACTCGAAACCAGTGCCAAAATGTTCGTTACATCGAATACATTAAAAGTTGTGTGGGAACCATCCTCAAAATCCATGCCACGCGCCCACACGCGTCGCCCAAAGGGGCTGAGCGTGGGAGCCACACGCCGGTACTGTTCATCTCCTTCAACCTCCCGCTAGCCCGGTTCAAACCATTTCTGGTCCAATTTTTGTCCTTCTTTATCCATTTAATTCGTCCTATTAATTCTAATCGATCTAGCTAATAAATTCGCGACTTAAGGACCAGAATCTTACCTTCCCGATTCAAAGCCATACTTGTGCTCTGCAACCATGGTTCTCCATCATTTATGGCTTCCTCCAGCCTCAACTTCAGTCCCAATCGACTTGTTTACCTTCCGACATCAGGTTTCAGTCATTAACAGTCATCGACAGAGGCTAAAAACCCGGAATCAAAATTTACACTAAAACTCACCGCCTCGGTTCGCAGGCCACCAGTCCACGGCAGACCTTTGTCCAAAGCTCAAACACTTCCTAACAGACTCCTGGTCCTCATCCTAGCCACCACATTCACTCACCAAGTCTCACAATAACAGTTTTCATCGAAGGAAGAAAAGGGCACTTCACGGGTTGCGGTTCAGGACCACTGTCCATGACGGTTCTCGCGGCAATCCCAACTCACCATCACAATCCTCACTGTCATCTCTCACCTTCCCTCACATGTTACAGACAAAGATGAAAATCATGGGCTGGATTCATGGCCCTTGCACGATCAGTCTCTGTTTTCTGATTTCTGCTCAAACCGTGTACAACAATTTTAAACCTGTTTAAAACGTCTATGAAGCAGCTTGTGCAAGATTCTACCACCATCCAGACCCAGCCAGGTGTCCAAAACCTGGTGGTCACCCCATCCAAAAAAAGCCACGTGTCCCACATTCACTGGGCACAGATCCCAAGGCCATGAATTGACCAAAATGCCCTTAATGCACTAATTACCAATTTACCCTTCATCTATTTAGCCTCATATTCAAACAGTTCGAAGTCCGATGACAGAGTGCCGCCTGTCGTTTTATTTAGGTAATCGGGACCTAACTAACGGTCCTTAAATTACGGAAAAAGTCCATGTCGTTTGAAAAGTCAACAAATTGTCCATTTTTAACTAAATTACCAAATTACCGTTGAACTTCCGAACGTCATAACTTTTCCCTCGATTGTCGGAATCGGACGTGCCACCTGTCTATGAACTCATGACGTCCCAAACTACGTCACAGTCATCGGTCAAAGTCCATTTGACCACCCGAACGAAAAGTCAACTGTTTGCCCAAGTCTAGGGGCAAAATCTTCATTCGCACCGTCCGTCCGAAATTAGCCAACTAAGCACCGATTAACTTTACTGAGCGGTCATTACCCACTAATCTAATCCTGATTTCCGGGATGGGTCGTTACAATCTTCCCCCCTTAATGAATTTCGTCCCCGAAATTCTGCATCTCGTACTTCCGAAACTAGCTTGGGGAATCCAACTGATCTCACACCTGGGTCTCCTACCCGGTGTCCAACAGCTGCCAATCCACCTTATCCTAACAGTTCCCAATCTGTCACCCCAATTCGGCCAAACGAACCCATTTGACCAACTTTCGGTCCATCTGGCGACTAGTTCATTCTCACCGAGGTCAACACACTCTAACTTGTACCCACGATACCTCTAACGTCACACTAGCCGACTCTCACGGCTCAACTAACCCTAGGTACGCCACAACACCACATCTACCAATTCAACACTTCCGACTCGTTTTCAAGTCGAGCGTACCTCATACCAATGTCCCAGTACATCACACAAGTCCACCGTCAATAAACGCAAATCTCAAGTACACCCATTCACAAGACGGCATCTACCGATCTCGGTACTCCTAAGCATCAAGCTTCGTACAACGTTCCATACAATTTTTGTCAGCAATCCACGTCGACCTCACCGGAGTCACAACGTATTAGCCTACTCTTACTTTAACCAATCATCTCACCCATGGTTCCACTAACCACCAGCACAACTAACCTGTGGGAACACCATCCACGTCCCACACTACCTGTCTACAACCGGACCCTATCACATATCTGGTTAACCGTGCTCACACATCTCAATATCAGGTTCCCACCAGCCACTCATGGCTCTGAGCATCCAGCTCAAATCAGTATTGACTCCTATCAACCAGTCAGCTCACTCTGATCCAGTCCACATGCTCAGTCCAACAAGCATCTCAAACTTACTCCAAGTCATCAAGACAACCCTACGAACTCTGAATAAAACAAAGATATTTTAGAATACCTCAAACATAGCTCGTAGAGTATATCCTCATGTACTTCCAACGTCATCCTGTAGTACATCCACTAATCAACCACAGTGGCATCAGCCACGCTCTACGACACCCAAAGTCCAACCAACAACACCATAGTGTACCCGTCACTCTCACAGTGTAATCTCCAGGGTACACAAACATCTTCATAATTCTACTGATTACCATCTGTCTACAAATCAAGCACACTTCACTTTGCAATCCGTCGGTCCAAACCTACCACTAGGCTGCACTACAAATCTTCCAGTCTCCCGGGTCTCCCGACCAATATAAACTCCAATCACATCTCAACTACAAATACCGGGCACCCCAGTACCAGATCTAAACCACTCGCATCCTGCACAACTCCAAGATGGTCAAGATATCCAGCCACTTTTGCTTTTGCAAGACAGAGAAATCCCCTTAGTTGGCTATCCAACATATCCAACCTCTGTCTTGCCTACGATCCACCTGATCCACAACAAGCGCAAACTTGAGCCACAAGCGTTTCCATCCTGATCCACTTACTCCTAAGTGGATCCCACGTTTCTTCCTACAACTCGTACCATCAGACCATCAAAACAAATTAAATCAATCCAGAATACCACACATCTAGATTGTGGGTTCTCTTCAATAACCTCATATCGATCCGTTATAGCCACTCCTTTTCCGTTTCCTTCCGTCATCCTTCAACAACACACACAATGGTCCCCAACCATGTGATCACAAGTCATTCTACCTTAATTCATCTTAACTGACAGAACCAGTCCCAAATCCCTCGGGATTAGCGTGGGACATGCCTGCTCCCGTCTGACACGAAGTGTCAGACCAGGGATATTTTCGTCCTTTGGCCAACCGGGCTATCAGAGTATGCCAGGATCCGAAGGAGGAATGTGAATGTCTCGTCTCTGCTACAACCGCATCCGCGATCAACCTGAAAGGCATTCAAAACATAAAAGCTGTGAGTGGACAAAACAATTATTTTATAAAACGTTTCATAAAAGACCTTTACGCCCTTCATTAAAAACATATGCATGCATTCGAAAACCATTTCTAGGGTTCATGCCTAGTTCCCATAAACCGTCATGAACCATCAAACCATTTGGGCCTTAGCCCGAAATCAGTCAAACAACACATGGGACCTCTGCCCAAACCAAAACACGTGGGAACTCGTCCTAAAACCATCTCATAAGGGTCTCAACCCAAAACCAATACGCGTGGGTCTCAGCCCAACACCATCTCAGTGAAATCTCATACACATATACATATATACATATATAACCCATCCTAGAAAATTCCGGAGAAGATGCCAACTCGGGGCACACAACCCCTAAGGAACACATCCCCGATATAGTCACGATGTCTCGATATAGTTCAAACCTATTCCGATCATCTCTCCAGAATTTGGTCCTGGGCCACATCATAACGCTCACTCCGGGAATGGGATCCCTATGGGGATACCCACTCTGGTCTGTGGATCGTGACTTTCCAGGTCGACGACTGGAGGAGACCAATCAATAATCTCGTAAGAAGGGTATATACGTACCAGTATACAAAACCATAAAAACGGGACTCATGCCCGATAACACAAGAAAATGGGCCTTTCGTCCGAACATAAGACTCAATAGGGCCTCTAGCCAGATTTCACAATGAACTGGGCATCGAGCCCGATATCTCAGGGTCAGTCACGATCCCAATCACAGCGATGCGTGCAACCATCAATCTAGAACCGCTCTCAATCCTGGTATGTTGAAGTGAACACATCACTGGCGCGACCAACTCGAGACCATGGTGCACACGTCGCTGATCAATCTCTGATATCGTCAGCACTCTGAAGTCGAGCCTCCAATGGCTGATAGACAACGGGACGTGCATCGTGACCTCTCTGGAAGGAACGTATCCCAATCCGGAGGTGAGCGTCACGTCGTCTGTCGCCTTGCACACAACACATGTTGCGACCACGACTCAGACCTATAGGTCATCAATAGGGTCTCATGCCCTAGTCAAAACCAAATCCACATGGGTCTCATGCCAGGTTTTACCTTTTCAAAACCATTTCATGAAAACCAAAAGCGTAAGCGCGTATAAGCACGTATAAAACCGAAAATCTCAAAGTACGTGCCCATACGTACGCACACACCAAAATGCACTCAAGGCATCACAAAACACATATTAAAACATATATAAAACATTTATGCATGCATCAATTTCAGAAAGAAAGTCCACTCACAGACCGTCCGCTCTACCGCCTCGATACGCGTGTCTTACACCTTCCCAGGTCAATTGTTGCCTTCGGGGTTCCCAAACCTGTCCAAATCACTTTAGAGGGTTACTAACTACTTAATTAACCCCTCACTAAAGCCCCATAATTTTCTGGGATTTTTAACTATTTTTAAACACGCACCGAAACCTTCGGACAGCCCGAACTATATCGAGATATTGTCCGATCGACTCGAAACGAGTCCTGAAATGTTCGTTACATCGAATAGATGATTTGTCATGTTGGAACCATCCTAAAAAACTTCCTAACACGCCCGCACACGCCCTGGGATTGTATTGCGTGTGGGCCTCACGCGTCCATGCACAGTGTCGTCCCTTTCCTCCAGCCGACTGGTCCGACCGGTCCGGTTCAATTTTCTCTGCAATCCCAGTCTAACTGGACCGCTGTGACCGGTCCAGGCTCCAACACGGTCCAATCTTCGACATTTTCCTTCCTAATTAATCCTAATCTTCTTGTTTTGATCCTAGGGACTTGAAACTATCAATTGCGTCCCCTAAAACCCTCAAAACCCGACCGGTCCATCATTTCCTCTTCGGTTCAATCTTTCCAAAACTGTCCCAGGGGTTTCTCAACATCCAACCACCCTCAAAACCATCCTAATAAAACCCTAGAAACCTATTTAATTCATTAAATCCATCTAAAACATCCCATAATAATTAAAACTGAAAATGGATTAAATCGGTTAAAACTGATTACCTGTGCACGGTTCCTCCTCCACCGTCCACGGCGGCTCTGCCTGGGCCAACCACCGCATCCATCTGGTCCTCCTCTCACTCTCTTTGGCCTCATTAGTGCTCAGAGATTGACGTGCCACCTGTCTACGGATTCATATCGTTCCGATCTACATAACGGTCCTCGGCCCTCGGCCATCTGACCTCCCGGGTCAAAAGTTAACGATTGGCCCCTAATCACCCAAATTACCAAAATGCCCCCGAACTTCCGATCGTCAATACTTCTTCCACGGATGTCAGAATCGAACGTGCCACATGTCTATGATCTCGTGATGTCCCAAACTACGTCATAGTCATCGGCCAAAGTCCATTTGAGCACCTGAACGAAAAGACAACGTTTTTCTCATTCTAGGGGCAAAACCGTCATTTCGCCTTGAACATCCGATAATCCTTAATTAATCTCGCTAATTCGGGATGGGTCGTTACATTAACACCATCTCCTGACGCTCGCCATACAAGCCACTCCTGGCGTCGCTAAGTAATCTTCTCCTCCTGAACACATCCACATGTGTCCATGATCAAGGGGGGGTCACACTAACGATCACATTCCAACCTTTCCGAGGTTCAACCCCGAGCACCACTATCTTACTCGTAACCAACTCTCGGGATCACACGTAACGATTACCCACCTCAGCCTCCTGAGTCATGATCCTCGAGTTCGTTAATCACCAAACTCAAAAAATCACCAAACACGGGCCTCGTCATTACCCAAATGCCAACCTCGGCATTTCTAACACATCAGGATGAGTCCACGAAATCAACCTTACGGATGGTCAAACCTGACCATACCAACCTAGCCCGATCCAACACGAGGCATAGGTCCACCGCGCTTCCGCTGCGCTACTCTGATCAAACCCACGGTATCCTCATCGTTCGTACCAAACATGACCTACCAATGGTCATCACATATCCCCGCCTAGTTAATGGTTACTACCAGACACCGGCACCTCACAACTGACCACAAACTCTACTCAATGTGCCCATCCGACCATTTACAAGCATCACAGCTCGTGGCACATCACATCCGGCCTAGTTCTCACAGTACACCAGTCCCGAACCTCCGCGCTTACCGAGCCAAAGCCCTCAAGTAGGGGAAACTAACCACCCTCAAAATCTGAGCAACTCAATACTCAACCAAATTCGCAATCTCACTGGACTCGTACAGAGTCATCCACTAATCACCCACTACCTCGGCTGCACCTAGCAGCAACATCTCCAATCCGGCCGTAAGTCGGCCCAACCACTACAACTTTCGAACCATAATCCCCAACTCACGATTTCCAAACTAAGCACTTGCCTTGGGGTTTCTCACTCAGGTACTCACAGTCTAGACCAGTCATCTCACGGGGTTCCTCAAATCATCCCCGTTATACGGGTTATCCAAACCCTTGACAGTCACTAGTCCACAATAACCTTACCACTCGGGTCGTCACACCCGACTAAGACCATCCCTTTAGTCCTAAAAGTCCGACCTAACAAGCCACAGTCAACCGACCTCCTCGACCCACGTGTACCACCGGCTCAACAGGTTGTCATTGGGCTCCACATATCGACCAGTCGACCCTCAGTCGACCATCAAACGTAGTTCACTGGTTGCTATCCAGGTTAATCATGCTGGCATACATCCAACCCTATGGTCCAACCAACTATCGAGCATATCCAGTGTCAAACACGCTAACTACTCCGCCCCTAAGCCGACAAGAAACCTCCAATCGCGTATTGGGAAACGCATCACCCAGCCGCTCGTACTCTCGCCACTAACTAAGCCACTAGCTATCACTCGTTTATCCAGGTTGATGACGGGCTATTCCGCGTCGAGACATCACATCCACAGTAGCATAACATCATGCTAGTCAACAAACCACCGGCTCTGGAAGCCAAACCACCAGCAGAGCGCACAAACCTACTCTAATACCAATTTGACACGACCCACCCTCGATCCCCCGAGATTAAGGGATAAGTCATGCTCCCATCTAACTTACACAGGACACGAAGGCTAAACCGACTTCCAACCTCCATGTGACACGTAAGTCGGACAAGGGATTTCCAAATGAACCGTTCAACAGTACCGGACTTCCCAGAGCGCACAGACTCTACTATGGATCGCGTGTGTGATGTCTCCGTCTCTCTCGACCAATAGCCCGCACCGCAACAACCTAAAGGGTATCGAAAACATAAAAGACTGTGGGTGGACAAAAATAAAGGATAAGTTTTGAAAACAGGTTAAAAGAAAAGTACATTCATACCCTCTGTTTAAAAACCAATGCATGCATTATCAACTCATGTTGGAAAACATCATTGAAAACCATCATTATCAAGTTCTCATCGAAATCCAAAACACATTTAAAAACATTTCCATCCATCAAACCTGCTGGATCTATCCGAGTCTTTAAACTCAATCCAGGCCTCAATATAATCCGAGTCTTAAAAATCTGAGTCTTTAAACTCAATAAGCCTACGAAGGAAATCACAATATCCGAGTCTTTAAACTCCCGAGTCTTTAAACTCAATCCGGGTGTTTAAACCCAATCCGGGCCTTTAAACCCAATCTGGGCCCGCCCCCGTCATAATCATATTCGGGTCTTTAAACCCAATAACCAGATCCAGGAAATCCAATCCAAAACTAGTTTAAAACCATTTCCAAATCCATGTCCCAATCCGAATTCGAAATCACCATTTCGAATTCTAAGCCGAATACGAAATCAGCATCCCGAATGAAAATTCAGAATCATATCCATCATCCATTTCCAAATCCGAATCCGAAACCATCATTCATAAGTCGGCATCCGAAATAACCATTCTGAACCCAAATCTGGAAATCCACTTTTAAGCTTCAAAACCGAATCCAGAATCATCATCCTGAAATCCGTTTCCAAAACCCAAAATCACGTTTATGGAAACCACTTTTATGAACTGGGCTACAAGCCCGAAATAATTTTTCCAAAATCCACTAGAAATAATTGAAATAAAATCATAATTCAAATCCCGAAATCAAAACATCAAAACCATCCTCAAACCATAGCAGAAAACCATATCTGGTAAAACGTGCACTTTCGTAATTATCTCGAAATACGTACAAAACCGTAAATCATCAAGTCATAATCATCGTAGAAATCACATATAGAAAGCATATAAAACATGTATGCATGCATCACATGTTAGAAAGCAAAGTCCACTCACAGACCATTAGCGTCACTACCTCGATATGCGCGCACTTATGCCGTTCTCGGCTAATCCGCTATCACCGGCTTTTCCAAACCTGTCCAAATCCCATAATAAGGTCACTAATTACTTCAAAATATTCATACTAAACCGCCGTAATTTTCTTGAATTTTTGGCTATTTTTGAACGAGCCCTAAAACCTTCGGACATCCCGGAACATATCGAGACGATGTCCGATCGACTCGAAACCAGTGTCAAAATGTTCGCTACATTGAATACTTTAAAAGTTATGTTGGAACCATCCTTAAAATCAATACCATGCGCCCACACGCGCCGCCCAAAGGGGCTGCGCGTGGGAGCCACGCGCCGGTACTGTTCATCTCCTTCAACCTCCCGCTAGCCCGGTTCGAACCAGCCCGGTTTGACCAAACAGGCGCAGGCAGTTTTCCACCATTTTTGGTCCAATTTTTGTCCTTTTTAATCCATATAATTCGTCCTATTAATTCTAATCGATCTAGCTAATAAAATCACGACTTAAGGACCAGAATCTTACCTTCCCGATTCGAACCCATACTTGTGCTCTGCAACCATGGTTCTCCACGATTTCTGTCTTCTTCCAGCCTCAACTTCCGTCCCAATCGACTTGTTTACCTTCCAATATCATGTTTCAGTCATTAATAGTCATCGACAGAGGCTAAAAACCTGGAATCAAAATTTACACTAAAACTCACCGCGTCGGTTTGCTGGCCACCAGTCCACATCAGACCTTTGTCCAAAGCTCATACACTTCCTAACAGACTCCTAGTCCTCATCCTAGCCATCACATTCACTCACCAAGTCTCATAATAACAGTTTTCATCGAAGGAAGAACAGGGCACTTCACGGGTTGCCGTTCAAGACCACAGTCCATGACGGTTCTCGCGGCAGTCCCAACTCACCATCACAATCCTCACTGTCATCTCTCACCTTCCCTCACAGGTTACATACAAAGATGGAAATCATGGGCTAGATTCATGGCCCTTGCACGATCAATCATTGTTTTCTGATTTCTGCTCAAACCGTGTACAATAATTTTAAACCCGTTTAAAACGTCTCTGAAGCAGCTTGTGCAAGATTCTACCACCATCCAGACCCAGCCAGGTGTCCAAAACCTGTTGGTCACCCCATCCAAAAATAGCCACATGTCCCACATTCATTGGGCACAGATCTGAAGGCCATGAATTGACCAAAATGCCATGAATGCACTAATTACCATTTTACCCTTCATCTATTTAGCCTCATATTCGAACCGTTCGAAGTCCGATGACAGAGTGCCGCCTGTCGTTGTATTCAGGGAATTGTGACCTACCTAACGGTCCTTAAATTACGGGAAAAGTCCATTTCGTTTGAAAAGGTAACAAATTGCCTTTTTTAAACTAAATTGTCAAATTACCCTTGAACTTCCGAACGTCATAACTTTTCCCTAGATTATCGGAATCGGACGTGCTACCTGTATATGAACTCGTGACGTCCCGAACTACGTCAAAGTCATTGGTCAAAGTACATTTGACCACCCAAACGAAAAGTCAACTGTTTACCCAAGTTCAAGGGCAAAACCCTCATTTCGCACCGTCCGTTCGAAATTAGCCAACTAATCACCGATTAACTTCACTAAGTGGTCATTAACCACTAATCTAATCTTGGTTTTTGGGACGGGTCGTTACAGATAAGGACATCTGTCCTTGGTGGGTTGGATATATTAAGTTGAGGGTAGAGAGATGGCGACACGTGGATACCTTCTGGTTGGTTCCACTTTGTCCTCCCAATTGATCGATTACGTTAGACGGTGATCGAAAAAACATGGGAGAATATTGTTGGCTGTGTTCTGTGTCCAGGAGAGTGAGAATCCCAGAGTTGGATTGTGGGAGGTGTGTGAGAGTAAGTCGAGTGGGAGGTGTGTGAGTGTGAGAAAAATATAGACAGGGGAGGAGTTATGTTGCATGGGTTTGAAAATAGAGAGTGTGTGTGTGCAGTGTGTAACCATGAACGCAGATCCTTACCAAGGTCATGATCTTCATTCCTGGTCGGGAAAGTAAGTGGTTGAGGAGGTGATTGAGGGTGGTGGTGCCACCGTGGTGAATGGCAATGGATGGTGGCCTTAAACCCCGTGAAGTGCCCTGTTTTCCATTAACCGACAGCTGGTGTTGTGAGGTGTATTAAGCTAATTTGGTGTCTAGGATGAGGTCCAGGAGTCTGCTAGGAGGAGTTTGAGCTGTGGACGGAGGTCTGTCGTGGACTGGTGGCCGGCGAACCGACGCAGTAAGTTTTGGTTTCAATTTTGAATACGGGGTTTTAGGTTTTGTCAATAATTTCTAATGATTGGAATGTGATATTGGAGGGTAAACAAGTCGATTGGGACTAATGTTGAGGCTGGAGGAGGTCAGAAACCGTGGATGGACAGGGTTGCATAGCCTGGTTTTAATCTTGAATCGGGAAGGTAATATCAAGTCCTAAATTCGTGTTTTTATTAGGTAGATAGATTAGGCTGAATGGGATGAAGCTAATGGGTTAAATATAAGTCAAAATAATGGAAAAATGAGTGAAAACCGGTCGCGCTGGTTCTAGTTGCATAGGCCGGTCTAAACCGGGCCTAACCGAGGTAGACGATGATGAACAGTGCAGGCGCGTGAGGGCGCGTGGGGCTCCTTTTGGGGAAGTTTTCAAAACGACTTTTAAAGTATCCGATGTAACGAAGATTTTGGGATTGGTTCCGTGTTGATCGGACATCGTCTCGATATGTTACTGGATGTCCGAAGGTTTTAGGGATCAGTTAAAAATAGTTAAAAATTTAAGAAACTTACGGGGCTTTAGTAGAAGCTTAATGAAGTAGTTAGTGACCTTGTTATGGGATTTGGATAGGTTCGGGAAAGCCTGTGATAACAGATTTGCCGAGAACGGCATAAATGCGCGTGTATCGAGGTAGCGGCGTAAATAGTCTATAAGTGGACTTTGCTTTCTAACTTATGATGCATGCATAAATGTTTTATATGTTTTCTATACATGATTTCTATGTTTATGATATGGTCTTGATAACTTGCGTTTTGCACGTATTTCGAGATATTTACGTATTTGCACGTTTTACGAGATATGGTTTTTTGCTATGATTTGATAATGGTTTCGATACGATGATTTGGGATTTGAGATATGATTGATTTTAATGATTCATAATGGATTTTGGAAAAGTGATTTCGGGCTTGAAGCCCTGTTCATAAAAGTGATTTCGATAAACGAGATTTCGGGTTTTGGAATCGGATTTCCGAAATATGATTCCTGATTTGGTTTTGAAACTTGAAAGTGAGTTTTTTGGATTTGGGTTCGGAATGATGATTCCGGATGCTAGCTTACGGAATCATGATTGCGAATTCGAATACGGATTTTCTATGATTTTCACTTGGTTTTGGGTTTAAAGACCCGGATATGGCTGGATCTGGTTTTGAGTTTAAAGACTCGGTTGATTGACGGGGGAGGGCTCTGGATTGATATGTTTTAAGTTTAAAAACTTGGTTATTGTGATATCCCATGAGGCCTATTGATTGTGTTTTGAGTTTAAAGACTGGTTGATATCCTGGGAAGGCCTAATTATGCGCATGTATTTTGACTTTAAAGACTCGGCGCGCTTGAGATCCAGCAACTTGATTGATTGATCTTTTATCTTGGTTTTTCACTGGTTTTCAGATGTTTTGGGAAATTGCCCGGATGATGAGGATTTATGATTTTGGGCTGAGGCCTGGATTTGAATTACTGATTGGAGAAAAGGATTTGATTCCGGTTTTCATTCATGGTTTTCTTATCTTAGATATGAAATGGTTTTATGAAAAGGTTTTCATATGCATGCATTGGTTTTTCGTGGAGGGTATAGCTGTAATATCTTATAAACTGTTTTCTGAATGTATTGATTATTTTTGTCCACTCATAGTCTTTTCTGTTTTCGATACCCTCTAGGTTTGATGCGGTGCAGGCTGTTATTAGAGAGACGGAGACACCACACACACGATCCACAGTAGGTTCTGCGCACTCTGGGAAGTCCGAAAAGTTTTTGGATGGTTCGCTTGGGAATCCTTTGTCCAGCTTATGTTTTATGTGAAGGTTGGATGTCGGTTTAGCCTTCATGTCACACGTAAGTTAGACGGGAGCATGACTTAGCCCTTACTCCCGGGGAGATTCGGGGTAGGTCGTGTGATTTTCCATTCACAGTTTTTAATGTTTTGAATGCCCTTCATGTTGATCGTGGATGCGGGCTGTAGTAGAGACCGAGACATCACACTCCTCCTCTGGATCCTGGCGCTCTCTGAAGCCCCGAGTGGCTAAAATCAGAATTTTCCCTTGTCTGACACTCCATGTCAGATGGGATCAGGCGCGTCCCTTGTTAATCCGGGGGGGGGGGGGGGGGGAGATTTGGGATGGGTCCTGAAAAGTGGTATCAGAGCGGGTTTTGCTCTCAATAAGACGCGTAGGTCGAGGATGTGATGTCTCTACAGTTGTAACAGCCCGTCATCAACCTGATAGTTAGGGTAAGAGTAGGAGGATTCAGTGGAATCGAATCATGGTTAGATTTCGTTTGGCACAAAGTGTGATTGTTTATGGTTCGATTGGCATAGAATGTCGCGTGTTTCGAGGAAGTAGATCCCGAGTAGGATCGATATTCATGTGAATCCAACAACTTAGAGCTGCATAGTTACTGGAGATAGGATCCAGTGAACTAATGGACTTAGGATGACGCCCTGAGAGTCAGGACAGTTAAGTGGCATGGTAGGATGCGTTTGCGCATGTAGCGGTTGTGCAGGCTTAGGCATGGAGTATGGCCAAGTTCTTGTGGAGGCGAGCGGCTGGGAGCTGTAGAGTGGTTACTGGTTGATTGGACACCAGTAACGGAGTATGACGACTTTTTAAAGTCAAGCACGAGGAATCACTCGAGATGAACATGCTGTAGGGAGCAGTCGGGTTCGCAATAACCCTATTTGGTGAGTGATCGGACGAGTGACCAGGAGAGTGGTACTTGTCGATCGGATCCTGAGGTTCACCGACCGGTAGATGTTGTGTGTTGAGTGGTTGGTGCCGTCGGTGAGTTAACTGCTTAGGTTCAGAGTCTCGGTGGCGATATACGTGGGTTGTGTTTGTACGAGCTCGTGGTAGGTACCATCATCGAGGGTGGCTTTGTTGTTGGCTGTTGATAATCGGGGGACGTTCGAGGAACGTTCATCTTCTGGCATGGATTGTCAGAATGGTCATACCCAGAGTCGTGAGGTAGGAGGGAGGCAGAGCCCGTCCGACCTGAGTAGAGATAAGTGGCGATTTCTCGGTTTAAGCAAGACATAGGATTGGTTTGACTCGCACTCCGCGAGTCGGTGATGCGATGACAATAACGGGGAGAGACGACGAGCCACGAGCTGAGGGTAGGTCAGTCGTGATGTCATCATCTTGAATTCTTCTTGATTCTTCTGTAGGTGAGATGACGAGGAGTGATATGATAGCTAAAGGGTTCAAAGAGGGTGTAAGAACCGAACACCTAGACTGTGGGTCAAATTTGATTGACTTGGTGCAGATGGTATTTGGCGTCACTGGATGTGGCGAGTTAGTGTCCAAGGTAAGTATGGATTGAGGTGAGTGAGATCGATTCGTGCGGTAATGATCAGGATGATCGAGATGATTTGAGGTGATTGTGGCGACCTTGAGGCGAGTAAATCGAGGTCTGGTCGTCATTGGAGTGAATTTCCTTGCTGATTATGCTAAGCTAGGAGCAGAGGAGAATCGTATTGTGAGATTGTTGAAGGATCCCTTAGCATAGTTGGTGAGATAACAAGACGGAGGTTGGATATGTGAAGAGTGTGTATGATCTGTCTTGGTCACGAAAACGAAGTGAGTTGGTAGGGATCAGTGATTATTGTGAGTCGGGGCTCAGGTCGTGGATGACTAAGGGAACCCTTCAGTGTAAAGTGTTTTCTCTGCTGAGATAAGTATTCAATTTAGGATCCAGTTATAGCCCGGATGGGTGAGACGTCGATTTAGTGTCGACAGGACGAGTAGTACAACAATTGAGACTCGAGGTGAGTCCAGATATCAATGGGGATCGCTGAGTGATGCGAGATACGATACGAGTACTCGAGAACGGATCAAGATCAGAATAGCGCAGTGGAGATGAGCATTACCAGCTGGTCACGATCGTGATTGTGGACTTAGAGGATGTTAGAGGGGAAATGGTGCTCCTCTAAACGATGGATTACGGTTGCGAGCTGTTGAAGTGACAGGAGATGAGATATCTCAGTGGGAGTAATGAGGATAATTGTCGGATTGGATGCTGAATAGGATATCAGCTCCGGTTGTCGGATGAGAAGGGTCGTCAGACTGAAAAGTTGACTTTGGGTGTCAGATGAGAAAAACCATCAGGCTGAAAAGCCAATTTGACGACCCCTTAGTGTAACCGACCTGTCAGAGTGAGCGATAGGCGAGATCGACGAGTGTCGATGTCTCGATGAGACTTACGAGCTGAAGTGTGGCTGTGTCGGAAGTGTACTTTTACACGAGAGTGCCCGTGTGCGGGGACATGGTTGGATTCCACAGCTTGGTTGTGGAATTAGGTCAGTTTGAATTTCGAGGAGGAAATTATTTAAGGGGGAAGGTTGTAACGACCCGTCCCTGATTTTTGGGGTTAATAAAGACTAATTACAGATTATTGGGGCTAAACTGGGATTAGCCAAGGATTAACGGACGGTCAGGGCAAAATCACGATTTTACTCCTGAATGAGGGTAAAAACTTAACTTTTGACCTGAGAGGTCCGATGGCCAAGGGCCAAGGACCGTTACATAGATCGAGTCGATATGAGTCGGTAGATAGGTGGCACGTCGAAATCGGACATTCGACGAAAAAGTTACGGTTCACGGAAGTTCTGAGGTACTATTTACGACGGTACATTTTACGAGGCAAAAGTGGATTTTTGTCGTGAGTGGGGCCTAGATCTTTTGAACAGGCCACTTCCCTTCATTCATGCATCTGTTTCCCATTTTCCTTCTTCATTCGACCATCTCACCCAAACCCAAAAACCAGTGAACCCATAACCATATCGCTCCTCCCCATTCGATTATGTGTGAGGATAGAGTGAGAGAGGGACTGAGAAGTGGTGGCATGACGGCCAACCGCTGTCGACAGCGGAGGAAGCCGAGAACAGAGGTAAAATCAAACGCCTTTAAATTTCAAAAATTGAATTTTTTCGTTTTGGACGTTAGGGATGGTTTCTGTTGATTTGGGGGGGGGGGGGGGGGGATGGTTAGTGGGTTGGTTTGATGGCTCTGGGATAGATTTTGAGGGTGAAAGAAGGCTGAACGACCTAGGCCTTCGACTGTAAAAATTGGGTCGTGAGAAGGGATTCGAACGAAGGGGTTTTATAGGGTTTTTCTTCATTCTAAACTTATGTTTAGGTTCCTAGGACTGAGACAAAGAGATTAGGATCGAAAGGATGGGAAAAGGAGGAAAAATGAGAGAGAAAATGGGCTGGATCGGAAAACTAGTGGCAAGTTCGAACCAGCCTGGCCGAATGACAGGGATGACCGTGCAGGGCGCGTGGCTACCACATGCTGCCTCTTTGGGCGGCGCGTGAGGGCACGTGGGGCACAATCTAAGGAAATGTTAAACAAACAAAATCATCCTTTTGATGTAACGAACATTTTGGGACTGGTTTCGAGTCAATCGGACATCGTCTCGATATAGTTCTGGATGTTCGAAGGTTTAGGACCGACTATAAAAATAGCTAAAAACTTGGGAAATTTACGGGGCTTTAATGAGGGGCTATAAAAGTAGTTAGCAACCCTCTAAAGTGATTCGGACAAGTTCGAGAACCCTGGAGACTGTGATTAGCCCAGGAGAGACGTATAGCACGCGTATCGAGGCGACAGCTCGGACGGTCTGTGAGTGGACCTTGTTTTCTAATTTTATGCATGCATAAATGTTTTATATGCTTTTATGAACATGTTTTGTGATTCCATGAGTGCATTTGTGTGTGTTTACGTATTGGCAAGTATTTCGAGGTTTTTGGTTTTATACGGTGCTTATACGTGTTTGTGGTTTTGGTTTGATAAAATAGATTTGGATTTGAAAAGGTAAACTCGGACATTAGACCCATTTGGTTTTGTCTCGGGCATATGGCCCTATTGATGACCTATGGGTCTGAGTTGTGGTCGTGACAAGTGTTGTGTGCACGACGATGGAAAATACGACGCTCGCCTCCTGACTGAGGATGTGTTCCTTCCGGAGAGGTCACGATGCACGTTCCGTTGACGAGTAGCCATTGGAGCCTCGACTTCGGAGTGCTGACGGTTCAGGAGATCGATTGGTGATGTGTGCACCATGATCTAGAGGTGGTCGCGTTGGTTAATCTGTTCACGGCGACATACCAGGATTGAGAGCGGTCCTGGACGGATGGTCGTACGCATCACTACGATTGGAATCATGAAAAACCCTGAGATATCAGGCTCGATGCCCAGTTGAGTCATGAGTTCGGGCTCGAAGCCCAGTTGGTTTACGATTGTGATTTCGGGTCGGAGACCCTAAATGGATTTCTAGGTTCATGACAGTTTATGGGGACCGAGCATGAACGCTGTGATAGGTTTTAAGAATGATTTCGAATTGGAATTTCATATACCATCCATATATATTTATGGATTGTCTCCTCCGGGGAGGGTCATTGGCCTGGGTGGACCCCGGAGTAGTCACGGAGCACTAACTGAGTGGAGTCGCCCCCGTTGGGTACCTTACTCTTGGGAAGGCTATTATGGATTATAACCCCCAAGGAGGGTCATTGATCTGCGGACATTAACCTGGGTAGACCCTGGGGAGACTTGGGATTTGAGACCCCGGGTAGTACGCGCGTAGCTTTGGAAACTGTGATAGGATTGGTTATATGTTATATGATATATACTAGTTTTGGGCAGTGGCCCGTATGATTGGTTTCATTTTTCGATTTTGGGCCAAGGCTAATGGCTTGGTAATGGTTTTCGAATGCATGCATGCTTTTTAGTGAAGGGTATAAATATCTTCTTTTTGTGAAAATGTTTTTATAAATTCTTTGTTTTGTCCACTCACAGTTTTTAATGTTTTGAATGCCCTTCAGGTTGATCGCGGATGCGAGTTGTAGCAGAGACCGAGACATCACACTCCTCCACCGGATCCTGGCGCTCTCTGAAGCCCCGAGTGGCTAAAGTCAGAATTTTCCCTTGTCTAACACTCCGTGTCAGACGGGATCAAGCGCGTCCCGCGTTAATCCCGGGGGAATTTGGGACGGGTCCTGACATAAACTGCTTGTATGTTGGTTTCTAGCTACGCACGATGACAAAGCTAGTCGTTGGAAAATAGTGAACCACCGTAAATCGAACTAGGAAGCTAAGGTCTCGAACCTAAGCACACACACCATTCGAACTTCTGCATCAAGAGCAATCTTACCCATTGTCTTCTTTTATGTTTGGTTTGAGGGTCGACGACAGAGCAACATCGTCGGGGATCGCAGAGCCACCATCCTCCTTCGATGGTGTTCAACCCATGTTGAGCTACCACAATCTACTTGCTCGTTTAGGTGTAACAAATACAACCACGCATGTCTCGCTTCTCAGCAACCGTCGTGGACTGAGTTCATGGGTTGGAAGCACGACGGAGATGCGGCTTCCCGGTGATTTTTCGAGATCAAGAGGTATGATTTTGACTCAAAAACTCCATAATCGTAATCCTTGTGAAGAGTATATTAGTTTTCGTGTATTTCATGTCAAAGTTGGTCAATGGACTGTTAACGGTCAACATCGTTAGTTAATCGTTAGTTCTAACGGTCAACTAACAGAATAATCCAGATTGCACGCGTACTTATTTTTGGATTTTTTCGAGCCGTTTAAGCGCGTTCTATGTCCATTTTGAGCCATTTTAACTTCGTTTAACTTGATTTAAGTGACATTTCTTATCATTTTACTTGGAATTCAAATGGTAACCTCATAGTCTGAATTATTTCGGTTTGGGAGGAGTTTGAGCTTACACAGTTTGACATGTCGGGTGATGTCGACTCCCCGACCAGTTTGTGAGTGGATCCCCTTTGTATGGCCACAGACCAGCCTCCACGTGATTGATCACCCGCACTCGCAAGTATCCTATACCCGTCTGCATGGCTCATCTGATCATGTTATTTAAATTATTATTAAATGATTGATATCATATTTCTCGTATTATGTGCAAGTATGTCATAACTGTTTTGGGTTTTATACTAAAACGAGGGGTTAAATGTTGTTTATTGAAAATGGTGTTACACTTAAATAACAACTAGTTCTACTCATGTTTGTGTTTTAAACTCCTCAAGTATCTATGGTGCGTACGTACTTTGAGGAGTTAGGATGCTGCCTTGACACTCACTCCTAGGCGTGGGGTGAAAATGGTGGATCAATCGGATATTAATAGGTTAGGTTGTCCTGTATAATCATCCGTTAATCATGTCCATACTCTAAGCTTCCGTTGTTGGGTGAAATGTACTCGGTTTTCATTGGGTAGGTTCCACTTGATTTTCTAAAATGCGTCTTTTTATTTGGTAATGGCTTTGTCATCTAGACGTCATCGTGTATATGTCGACCAAGATGCCTTGACCTTCGTGCCATAGGTGGACTTTCCAGGTCGGGTGTGTCAATTTGGTATTTGAGAATGGTTCTAGGATGCGTCATTAGTTTTCAGACGTTTGATGATCGTACGACCCAATTATCAGTGTCAGAGCCACTCCTCGAGTAATTAATTGTTCCTTTTTACTGTTAGTTGTTAATGGTTTACAACTGGATCGTTTGTTTCCACAAGTTATGGGATTTGACTTAATGATTGTGTCGAATTCGTAGTTATTGGACGAACGGGTTTCCTGGTGGAAGAATCATTGCTTCGTTGTTGCCTATTGTGATAATTGTTTTAGGTGATGGTTTAGGAGATATTCGGAATGAAATGTCAATGCAATTATAATCGAACAAGGTTGATCTTGGATATGTTTTCCACATTTGTGCGTGTTAACTCTTTGATCTTATTCAAAACCATTCACTTCTCATCACACCCTCTCCACTTTGGTTTGTGTGTCAGAAAGTCGTGGGGTTAGTTATTGCCGCTTAACAATGACTACCAAGAGTGAAAAATATTTCACTTCTTAGGTACTAGCCTTCTTCTCTTTGTGGTCATCCGAAGACTTTATTATTTCAGTGTTTTGATTCACGGATCCCGAGTTTGGAATTGAGGCAACCTCTAACTAGACTAAATCATAACATTTCATCATGCCTCACTTAGCCTTCTGTCTTCTGACCTTAGGTCACTTCTGAATAGTTCACACATTACTCTATCGATGCGTTCATTACGCTACTAAATATACCATTCATTTGAGACATCTTTGAACACTTGATGGTAAGAACGAAATTTCACTAAGTATTGGGTGTGTGTGTGTGCTATTGGACTTTCCTCCTCAACCTTGCCTTGGAATTTGATACTTCAACTTGTCACGAACTAGTACCCCGAGTTGGGTCGTTCGTTGAGAATCTTCTTGAACACATTGGACCAAGTTGTTTTGATCCAAAACCTACCCACTGTTGTACACTCCAAGTTTAATGGGTTATGGTGACTTTCTCAATATCCCTTTATTTGGAGTATCATCATAATTTTCTTATCCAACTGTCAAGAGTGATAAATCTACCTTAAACCGGAGTGTGCTTATTATCAGGACAATCTTGAATCAATGATTGAACGACGACCTTCTTCTCGTGGTGTAAGAACCAGCCTTCAATCGTACCCACTTGGTTGGAGATGACTTTTTGATTGGCATTAGTGTCGTCGAAGTTTACTTCAAAACCAGTCAAACTAGTCTTAGACACGAGATGACAGGACCCGTCCCAACTGGACTTTGATAACCGTGCCCAGTCTTGCTCCCGTCTGACAAGTCAACTGAAGTCCCGAAACTACCCCTTAGCACCTGTTAGACAAGGGATAACTGCACTGGTTTCCGCTCATGCATCCGCCTCTCGATAAGCCCCAAACGTCGTGCCACAGCCTGGAGGGTCATCAAAAACAGAAAAGGTGTGAGTGGACAAAAATAATATGTTTTGAAAATACATTTGAAACAGACCATTTCCCCTCCAATTTATCAAACCATGCATGCATAGGGAAAAACATATGAATAACAATCACCAGCTTTCCAGCCAAATCACATGAAAAGTATCAAATCCCAGCTCTCAAGCCAAACATGTGAAAACACTAACCTTGCCACAAAGACCAAAACCCGTACTCAATACCAGTACGCAAAGAATGACCAAAACCCGTACTCAATACCAGTACACAATCACAATCAACATCAAATAGCACTACTCACAAGTGCACAATCAATTACACAATCACATCCGCACTACGCGTAGGCAACCATCCAGCCACATTCTTGGGATCAGGCACATCTGGGCTCAACCCTCAAGATCAGTCACATCTGGGCGAACACACCCCCAGGCTCAGACGCATCTGAGTGGTACATGCAGGCGGAGTCGCATCCGAGAAGCTGGCTTACCGTAAAAACAACTCACAAAGTCAATCAACAGGCTTTCACAAGGTTTTTGACTCAAAATCCAAGTCAAAGCACATGAAAATCATTTCATAAAACCATTTTATCATAAAACAAATCACATAACTCAGGAATTACACATCCAGAGTCTCTGAACATACATCCAAAACCATCAATTCAATCATGTATTCACATTTGACTCCAAATCCAAGTCAAAATATTTATCCAATTGGGTGTCAAGCCCAAAATGTCGTTTCACGTAAATCCATAAAATCTCATCTGAAAACATTAAAATAATCCGGAATCATCCTTGATTCACCAAATAAGTCAAAATACTCTTTTGAAACCTTTTTGACTCTGGACTTAGCCCAAAATATTATTTGCATATTCCTCGTAAATAGTGCCCGAAAGACTGATTAAAATAATCATTAAATCATAATTAATCATGTCAAATCCCCATGATATCATTGCAAACCAAATCATGCAATCAATCATGTAAAACATTTAACTATGCATGCATAATAGTGTATAAAACAAACATCCACTCACACACCGTCTAAATCGCTCAATTCTGAGCTGCACGCCTTCCCGTAATTTCTGATATTTTCCAGAAATCCCAAGTCCTGCCCAAAATCATCATTAAGGGTCACTAATGACTCAATTAATATCCTATTAATTTCCCATAATTTTCCCGGAATTAAATATGAATTAAAAATGTAACGTAAGTCTTCGGACCCTGAAACAATATCGAAACGGTGTCCAATTGACTCGAAACCAACGCCAAAATATTCGTTACATTACATAGAATAAAAGTCATGTTGACCTCACCTTGGGAATCGTGCCCACGCGCGCCTCACGCACCGCCTCAAGCGGCTGTGCGTGAAGCCCACGCGCCGTGTACAGTACCTGCTATAGTGTCATTTCTCCCGCCCGATTCCCTGCAAACGGGTCCTGCAACCCGGTTCAATCCTGCCCAATTCGTGGTCAATTTCCACAATTAATTCATTCTATAGCATCGTTATAACTCTAATTGAGGTCATGTAATCTTAATTACACAAAAACTTACCTTTAAACCATCGAACTCAACCTCCCAATTTCCACACTGTCGCAGTTACTGTTCACCCCCTCAATCTCAATCAATTCTCATTGTTTTCTTGCAATTGATTCATCAAGAAGCATCTACCATCATTCTAAAAAGTCTTACAACTTCAATTTCATCATTCAATGCTTCCCATAACTCGAACTCAATCTTGAACTTTTAAGAGATTTGAAGCTTCAATTCTTGACCATTCCTCCATCAATTCTTCCCAATTTTGAGGCGGTTCGATGCGAAATGGTTCCAGAAAACTCTCTCTTACCTTAATTCGACTTGGGTTGGTCTCAATCTCAACAATTGAATCTCAATTGATCAAGAACAGGTTTCGGGTTTTATGGTTCTCTTCTATTTTCACTCCCCTTTTCTTCCTCACTCACTTCCTCCCACAATTAGCCAGACGGTACAGAGAGAAGTCCCTGCCACCTCCATGGTTTTGAATACAATTGATGATCTACATTTAATTAATGAGGAGCCATGGAGCCATAGCCATCACACGACACACACACAATGCCACAGTGCCACTAATTCCATATTCATAGGTGACATGTGTCACCCCAAGGCCTAACTGAGCCACCTACGATTAATCATAAAGTTATGTTACCAAAATTACCATTTTACCCTTCTTTACCAAATGACCAAATTGCCCTTCGCATTCCTAGGTCGGTACCTTTCACATCCAAACTCCAATTTTGACATGCCGCTTGTCTACGGACTCAGTGTCCCGAGAACTACCCTATGGTCATGGCCAAAAGTCCAAAAGGTATCCCGAACAAAAAGTCAACTTTCGGCCCCCATAACCAAGGGCAAAATCGTCATTACCTTCCAATTTTTCCAAATTTTCCTTTTTCGAATTTCCAGAACGTCACACGAGAAGTTTTGTTGACCACGTTTTGGAAACTTTTGTAAGGTTAGTGAACAAATGAGAATTTTTGGTGGTCCTACTACAATGGTGAGCTCACGTCATGCCCTGGTACATACTTGCCTGCGCATTTACAACTAAACGTTAATTTAAGTTAGGGTTGAGGTTTATAACTCTATTTGGAAGTTGGATCAACCGATCGGAACTCGTATCCTAGCAGGGGTGGACTCAATCATGCATAATCTTGGTCACTACTTGCGTTTGTCACTCGAACCTATTACAAGTGTATGGTTAATGGTTCGTTAGAAGAGATTTTTGTTTCTTGATTAAGCTACTAATTTTTACTCTGAGACGTTTGACCATATCTTGGAATTTAGTTGTAGGATATCCTTCCATCACGATATTCCTTTTTCGGTAATTGCATAAGATCTCTCTTAAACTACACTATCCTTGTATTTCGTTTCCGAACGTCACTCTAGTTGTGGAGTGACATATATATCCCTTGGAGTATTCTTTCCACCTTTTGTTCAGACTTGGTAGAAGACAAATTTTGGACGTTCATCAAACGTGTTGAACTTAGATTTAGAAACTTCCACGACGAAATCCATCACTTATTACAGAGAAAGGTAAATGTTTTCCTTTTGGCATTATCACTCCACTCAATCCTTTACGGAGAGGTTACTATGTTTGGGTAGTATAGGATTTAAAACTCTACATCAATTGGAACACATGAGATATAAGGAATCTTCATAGTAATCGATACCTTCTTGTTGAGCTAACAATTCAGACTTGTCCCTCCCGAGAGAAGTGAGAGGGACCGTTAGTTTCGAATTTCCAACCCAAGGCATGATGCGATACCCCTCCTTCTCATGGAGATCAAGTAGAATCAGTGTGCACTTGGTGTCTACTGTGTCCTTGTGATGGACCATTCGATTAGAAGAATCTTTTAGTTATGCTTGTTATTCGATGAACCCCAGACACATGTGGGATGTATGTCCTTTACCTTTATCCTTAAAGATCAGTTGGGTTTACTTATTCCTACCCCCAACTTAGATCATTGTTTTTAGAAAGAAATGTACCATATTTCCTTTGAACCTCGAGGCCGCTCGAGATTAGCTATCCTAATACGAGTTGACACCTTAACCCATTGTTAGGGAGAACCATTATGAAGATCATATTAGTTGGTGGGTTAGTTTGAACCCTATCAGACCTTTGGTGTTAAGAATCACCCCTGCCATAAGGAAATTTAGGAGGAGTCACTAACTTCTTGTTAGATGGATTGTTGAGGTCGTTAAATTAGATTTTTTCAAGACGAGTTACATTACGGTACAGTTGGAATATCGAGGTCTCTCCTGTACATGACCTACTTGGTTTGTTGGTGAAGGGGAAATCGACCTACTTCTAATGTTCAGTATCTTCTCGGGTAGAGATTAACCATTGATTAAGGAATCCTTACTGGATATTGAAGAAACTATACGAAAACATCTGATTTGTGTATCATCTGGGGAGAAATGTTTTGGATGATGTGTTGTAACAAGGTGACACATCGATGGTTTGATGATTGAGAAATAACAAATGATACAAAAAAACTAAGCATTAAAGTAAACACAAAGTCACACTCAACATTTAAGGAAATGTATGCAATTAGATTGTAGCATTGGTAAATAGGGATCGTTTTAGACCGGGGATTGAGGGTACCTAAGCATGATTTTCGTTTGATTGATTAATTAGGGGTAAAGATTGATTTTAAAGTCCTAAGTAATTAAGCTAACCTAAACTAACCTAATCTATTATTTACATGGTCAACTCATCTTTAAACCTAACTCATTCATAAATTATGCCAATTCCAAAATCTATGAAATTCTATAACCTTAATTCTACGAAATACAAGCATATTATCTCAAGTACGTGCTCGGGAATTCGCCCTATACACTTTCAATGATCTAGACTCGAGAATTCGCCCTATATCTAATCAAGCATTAAGCACAACATACAAGCAATGCAAAAACTAAGATATTAGAACACATGGAAATTAATGAAATTAAAATAAATTATAAAACCATAATAATATTAAGAATCAATCCATAACTACGAAATTCAAATGCAAAGAGAAAACTACGGAGTAAAGAGGTAGAGTTACACTTTGAATCCTCAGGAATTTGCCCTATAGATGCTAGGTGCTTCAATACTCTTTGGTGAGACACTTAGGAATTTGATTTATATGTCAATGGAGGAAGATGAATTGTGGAGGATGCTGCAATTTAATTTTGCACAAACAATTTTGGTCATAAAGGAATGGAAAAATTGGTTTTTGCAGAGTTTTGGTACAAATAATGAGCGACCTTTTACAAATAACCTAAACCTCTCTATTTATAGGAGAAAATTAATCCCCAAATAAATAGGATTTTACAATTTAAATTCTAAAAGGAAAAGGATTAAACTAATTAAATTAAATTCCTAAAGAAAAAATGTAATAAAAATCCTAATTAAAAAGGTTTCCTAAATAAAAAGGAAACAAATCCAAGCTTGAATTGGACAATTTTACTCAAAAAAATTAGGAAAAATGTGGCTGGAATTGAACAGGGATGATTTTGGTGGCAACCCACCGAAATTGGTGCTAGAAATCGGTGGTCAACGCGGCAAGGAAGGCTAAGGTAGACGTTCGGTAGGCGCGCACTGAATGGTGGGAAGGAAATCGATGGACCCTAGTTGAAGTAAGGGTGGAGCGGTTGGGTGCAAGCGCAAACACTGGATTCAGGATTTCAGGAAGCGTGCGTCGAATTGGTTATGCGTTCATCGGCAGGAGTCTATCTAATTAGTTTTTGGGCTGATTAAATGCGTTCGGTAGCCTCCTACCGAAATCGGTTATACTTTTTGGTAGCCTCCTTTGCTTTGATCATAACTTCATCAATATAACTCCGATAGAGGTGATTCTTTCACCTAATTTCTCATAATTTCGAGCTCTATCCAATTCTGCACATTTCTCACAAAATATTTTATTTTCTCCTATTGTTTGGTATTTAAACATTAAAATATATGTATAAAGGGTATAAAATGATACTTAATTCAAGGCTTATCAAATACCCTCACACTTAGACTTTGCTACTCCCTAGAAAATACCAAAACAAACTAAGGCTTTGAAACTCATTTTTTTTTTTCCTTTTCTAAAAAAAAAAACCCTGCTAAGCCCTTAACCATTTGTCTCAAAATGTATCGACAGAAGTATGGCATCAAAGATTCAAGTAAGAAGCTATATAGCATATGGAATTTAAAAGTTAATATATCATAACAAAATTCCTTGGCAAGTAAGACAATGAGTAAACTTGGTGAAATGTATCTCAACATGAACAGAACAAGTATGAATCAACTCAGAAGGATATGCACTCATGATTTCCACTCAATGTGTATAGGGTTTGTGTTTGCACTCAAGGTATGTGAGAAAGATGCTCACAAAATAGAAAGTAAGTATTTCATAAAAATTTCGAACATAAACCATAAGATAGTGAACATACTTACACAAATTAACCAAAACTATAAGCTTACTCAGGTGATAGACTCAACTAATCAAAGTTTACACATCTCAAGAATCATAAGGTCTTAATTTAAGGTTGTAATGGGGCTAGGTGTAGAGGCAAGGAATATTTAGGATAGTGGTGTTAAATTTTGTTCCAGGACTTAAATAAAGACTTCATCACATAGGAATAAGCGTTTTCCCATTATCATAGGCCAAGTATCAACTTTTTGGGCCTTAATTTATTATCAACATCTTTTGAACTTGTAATTAGGGCAAGTGGCCGAAAGTTTTCATGTAGGCCTCCAATCTTCATTGTTCCAAATCAGAAGCATAGAGGACATAGCTCAAAACTTAATTTTTGTACCTCGTTGAACTTTTTTTTCTTTTCATCATTTTTTTTCTTTTCTTTTGAGAGGTAATGCAATGAATAACCACATAGTTTGAGCAAGTCATTCGCTACACTTACATATAAGTCTTCATTCATCAAATTGCTTACTTGTATCTAACGCCATCTTTATGTTCCTCAACCAAGTCCAAGGAACAAGGGTAAAGGATGTCTTATACTAGGCTTATGTGAATAGATGTTTGGGGTGATGAAAGAAAAGCTTAATGTAGGCTAAAAATGGTCAAACTAGGGGGATCACACTTGTGTGATCGAGTAGGCCTTGGATATTTGGTAACTGGTGTTAACCCTATTGCCTTAATCATGTCCAAAATCATAGAATTTATTGACTTAAAAGCTTTGAAAATCACAAAGAATAAGTTCTACTACTCTAGAGTTCATTAAAAGCTATGGCAAGCAGCTCTGAGGTATATGTACTTCAATTTAAACAAAGAACTCCTATGAATCACTTAACAAAGAAGTATATAAGGCTCTAAAGCTCACATAGGGTTTATACGATTCATACAAATATTAACATGCTCGTTCTGTACCAGTTTTAACATGCATCATCCACTACAAGTCATAAACACTCAATCATAAAGCATTAACAAATAAATTCAGGTTGTAGTGATCATCATATAGCCATGTTATCTTCGTTTATCCTAAAACTTTTTAAAAACACTATATTAAACAAAAAGACTCGAGACTAAACCCTAAAACATAGAAAATCTTTTTTGGTTTTTGTTGTTCTTTTGGACCTCGCGAGGAAGTAAAGTCTTAACGATTGAGGTAGGGGACGATTATGGATAAGATTAGAATTGTATCTTAACCGACGTGGACCAAATTTCAGGGCCTAAATTTCACTAAGGGGGGTAGACTGATACGACCCGTACCAAAAATTTAGTAATAAAAATGAAAAATTACTGTTATACCCTTACCTAACTACTTGGGTTCGTTTCGCCTTTAGTTGCATTAGTGTAATTTGGGTTAGGCCTTGTGAGTGACTATTTTGGGGGCCCTAACCCTTAGCCCAAGTCACAAAATTCTGTTTGGTTTTATTAACCCTCTAGTTGAGTTCAAGCCCAATCCATAGTTGTGGTAGAAGCCCAAAAGTGTGGCCCAAAGCTTAGAAATTCTTGTTTGTGATTTTCCTGTTGGGTAGGCCTAGGCCCACAACTCGTAATCTTTTATCTTTTGTACACCATTTTGGACAATGAATCATTGTCGACTTCGTCCTTTCCCTCAAACCAATGACGACTTACCAACAACCACCAGAGGAGATTTTGGAACCCAAACCCAACGAACTTGAAAATCTCACATCTCCATCTCTCTCTGGGTGAAATCCTTTCTTGCAAACACGCAAGAGGCCCTTCCCATTTCCTCTGGATCATACCAATCGCCAGTGACCTTCGAACCAATCCACTTCATTGAATCGTGTTGTCCTTACGAACCCAGTGGCCAAGCTTGCAAGCCACGAGAGCCACTGCCATAACGGCTACCCGTGAGTTGATGGGGACCTGTAAACCGAGACTCGAGAAGATTGGGCTCTCTTGAAGGTGAAATCAATCACTCTCGTCACCAATGTCTTTGTGTGGTCAAGAGCACCCTGCTAAGCTTCTTGCATGTCGGTTTCTAGCTAGGCATGACGACGGAGCTAGTCGTCGAAAAATGGAAAAACACAGTAAATAGAACTACGAATGTACGGTCTCAAACCCCCCCCCCCCCCCCCCCCCCAACACACACACATCATTCGAACCTCTGCGTCAAGAGCAACCTAACCTATTATCTTTTTTTCTATTTTGTTTGAGGGTCAACGACAAAACAACATTATCGGGGATCTCAGAGCCACTGTTCTCCTTTGATGGAGTTCGACCCATGCTGAGCTACCACCATCTACCTACTCGTCTCTGGATAACAAAGACAACCACACAGGTCTCGCTTCTCAGTGACTGTCGTTGATTGAGTTCGCATGTTGGAAGAACGACGAAGTCGTGGCTTTTCGGTGATTTTCTGAGCTCAAGAGGTATGATTTCGACTCAAAAACTCCATGATCGTAATCCTTGTGTAGTGTAGATTAGGTTTGGTCTATTGCATGTCAAATTTTGTTAGGAATTGAGGGATTTGAACCTTGCTGGAAAACTGGATTTTTGGACGAGATTTTCCAGATTCTGACCGCCTTTCATGGTAGCACTAGCGGTAGTCCAGCCATAGTCTGCAGCGGAGCTCCGACGAGGATGGTCAACTGACGTTCAATGGTCAACCGACGTTCAATGGTCAACGCCGTTAGTCAACCATTAGTTAACCATAAGTCAATGTTAGTAAACCGTTAGTTCTAATGGTCAACTAACGGAATATTCTAAGGTAGTATTTCAGATTGTGTGCGTGCTTATTTTGGGACATTTTCGAGCCGTATAAGAGCATTCTAAGTCTGTTTTGAGCCGTTTTAACATCATTTAACTATATTTAAGTGACATTTCTTATCATTTGACTTGGAATTCAAATGGTAACCTCATAGTCTGAATTATTTAGGTTTAGAACGTGTTTGAGCTTACACGATTTGACATGTCTGGTGATGTCGACTTCCCAGCTAGTTTGTGAGTGGATCCTCTTTCCCTAAAATTGATTTTATGTTTTTTATACTTGCACGTTTTACTATTTTTACATATTTGATACTTGTTGAGCATGCATATCTTGTTATGCATTATTTGTGGTATATGATTTTGATGTATGATTTACTATGCTTATTCAGTCATGCTAATATACTTTAATACGATACGGTGTGTATACATAGTTGTATGTATCGAGTCACATATTGCATTGCATATGAGTCCCCGGGACATTGATGAGATTGAGATGTTTAGAACCCACTACACGTCTGCATGCCCACAGACCAGCCTCCACGTGATTGATCACCCACACCGCTCGTAATACTAGTTAAAAGTGCGCTAGCTTTTACCTAAAGCTCCAGAGGACATGAGGTGACATTGCAAGGCACCCAGCTTTCACGTGGTCATGGCACCGAGCAAGGATACTCACTGTATGTTCCGAGTATAAGACTCAAGGTGACTCATGAGAATTTGTATTGTGGGTTGATATTGTGAGATATTTATGGTTTCTGCATGGCTAATTTGATCAAGTTATTTAAATTATTATTAAATGATTTATATCATATTTCTCGTATTATGTGCAAGTATGTTATAACAGTTTTGGCTTTTATACTAAAATGAGGGGTTAAATGTTGTTTATTACCAGTGGGTTTACATTGAAATAAAAAGTAGCTCCACTTACCTTTGTGTTTTATATAGCCTTTAGGTATCTGTGGTGCGTACGTATTTCGAGGAGATCAGATGCTACTCTGACACTCACTCTTGAGCGTGGGGTGAAGTGATAGTAGATTTATCAAACAAGAGATTATGAATGACAACTCCTAATGTACTACTTTGCAAGTGCTCAAAATCATATGACAAGTATAATAGGTTTGCAATGGTCGATCCCTCGGGGACTTGTTCAATGTGAATCCACTTAGTTTAGAATGCTTGGTTTTAAAGTAGAAAATGATTTTTTTTTTTTGGGGGGGGGGGGGGGGGGGGGGTGAGGGTGTGGTTGAGTGATGATTAGCACGAAATTGAGATGCAAGAACATAATGTAAAGTGATGAAAACGAGGTTGATTATTGATCGATTGATTAAGACGAATTAGGGCTAGTTTTCCAACTTTACCAATTATAGTTCCCATTAGATTTCCTTGATTCAATTACTATGCATGTTTCTGAATTAAGTACCAAGGGTCTGCCTAAGGCTCACACCACACCTATTATCTTCTCGTAGTTAGCATGTTTTAAGCTTGATGTGCCGCCCTTAAAACATCTACTATTGATGGTGCGCAATAATGCATTAAACTTAAAGAAGATTTGATGACGCTACACTAATCTTAGAAAGTGATGTGCAATCCTAGAATGTCATGAGTTTAGATTACAAATAAGAGTCAACCCTTAAACATGATGCTATAAATTGCAAGATGATATTATGGTCCGTCAAGCAATTACATCTACAATTATACACAAACAAGGTGATCAAGCTTATAAGCGTAAATTGAGTTCATGAAGCATAGTAATCCAAAAAATTTAGTCATGCATAACAATCATAATCAAGAGCTAGAAATCTAAATAAGAACTAACATGGCTAGGGCTTCAAACAGCCCTAATCCTAAATGAAACTACTCACACATATCTAAGTTAACAAACAACATAATTGAATGCATAAAAACTTAAAGAGATTAGGGATTAAGAAACACAAATACTAAGAGTGATGATTCATTAGAGAAGTGGCATGAACACTTCTTCTTCTCCCAATCTTCACGTCACAATCAAGGTGCAATACTAAATCCAATAGCTTGAACAACACAAAAACTGCGGCTAACTATGTTATAAAAGGGAGTATGAATTTTGACAGAGTTTTGGGATCTTAGGAGGTAAATTGAACGACCTAAACAATGAGAAAAAATTTAATATATATATATCCTAACACCTGCCCTAGCATCTCCCTAAAAGAAAGGGAAAAAAACCCTACAACTTAAGGAGGAAATCCAATAATAGCCATGAGATCTTCTTTGCCGCAATTCTTGGATTCTTTCTTGAACCACGAATCCTTCCTTCCTTTTCTCCACTGATCACTTCATCTTTGACTAGGAATTGATTTAATCTTTTCCAAAATCAGATCACAAGGCCCTAAAATAAAGGAAAGAAGATAAAAATGCAGCTAGGTAATTCCTTAACCCTAGTCGTGTTCTCTTAATGTTTCTTGGCTTTCAAGAAGCTTCATTTTCCTTGTTTCTTGCATCTTTGACTTTAGATCTGATTAGGGCATCTTTAAGTCATCTTATCCAAGCCAATCCACATCATTCCTCATTTAAAAGGAACGGAAAATTCGTCCAAATATTACATGATGCACAAGTAACCCCTATGACTCTCCTTAATCGCATTTTAGGGACTTTTGGTGTCTTGGCCGTATCTTGGGGGATCTTAGTGGATCTTGGCCGTGTAAATTGGGAGATGATGTGGCCCTTTATGAGTCCTTCCTGGGTTCTTGAAGATTTAACTTTGGAAAGATCACATTTCATTGCAAAAATATGATTTAAACCTCAACTAAGCAATCTGTACAAACTTCACAAAAGATATCATTTTCTCCTATTGTTTGAATGATTATAATCAAAAGATAAGTAAAAGGGATAAGAAATAACATTGAAATAATGCTAAATTCATGACTTATCAAATACCCCTAAACCTATCTTTTGCTTAGCAAAACATAAAACAAAAGACTCTATCTAGTTGAGACAAGCATTTAAATCCCTAGGTTCACCTAATAGAAGGAGTTTTGTATCCTAAGGGTTAAAGCAAAACGATACCCACAAAAGTTTTACTTGCACTACTAAAATGCTAGAAGTCATGCATCAACAAGTTAATAGGAACCAAGAACCAAAAACAAACTCACAAAAACCAAGAACATTCCAAAAACTTGAACTCAATGTGTCTAGTGTTTATACCAACATCTCGAATGATCAAGCTAGAAAACAACGTCATCTAAACACCCTAGAAAGATTTCGCCTCAAATCTAACCTTCACTAGGCATCACTCAATAAGCACACGAATCCTAAGGCATTTACTCAACAAGCCTATGTGTTGAGTTTATGTAAAGGCAGTCAAGTTAATCACATAAGAATTACAATGAAGAAAAGCACTTTATCTGGAAATATGATCTCAAGAAGGAATTGAAGTTTAAGAGCAGAGATACGTATCTTAATCCTTTAAATAACCATTCACAAGATCAATAGGTCTTCATTCAAGGGTTGTAATGGGGCTAGGTTCTTAGGTTTAGAAAGGAAGGTCATAATTCAAAGAACCTAAACCACATCAAGGCATGAGAAGTCATGATTCAGACCTTGAGTACTAGATGAAACCGTGTTGAAGCTCACTACATTGCTCTTATTTGAGGTACTTGGCTCACTTGACCCAACTCAAAGTTCATTGCTTTTTTTTTCTTTTCTTTTTTCTAATAGCAATTTCATTTTTTTATTTTTTTAATGAACTTGATACACTTTCTTTTGTTCATATGAGCTGACCCAAGATCATGCAATAACTTCCTCATTTTACAACTAAAAAAAAAAAATTTCCATTCAAGCATTCTTCAATCACATGAGTATAAGTAGCACAAAACATCAACATATTTCTTCCTCACCATGAATCTCAGTTGATGCAACCTTGACACAAGTTTAGGTTATTGGGTATAGCCATTGTGAAGGGTTCAAAACTTGGTTAGGAGATATTGTAGGTGAAGAACAAAACGGCTAAGTGTTTGGCTTCAAATGAGGCTTAGGGAGAATGCAATTTGGAAGGGGAAAAGAAGGGCCTTTAGGAGCTAAAACACACATAGCCTATATCACATCTCATAAACAATTACACATTAAATCAAGAGCATCCAATAGATATGGTTCTTTAAACATCAATGCAAATAGAAAACTATCATGCAATTAAGAACAACGTGATGAGTGTTTAAGAGGAGAAACAAGTAGATCACTCAGAAAGAAAGACAATCAAGCTGAAAGATCTCACAATGGCAGTCTCCACTAATTTTCTAAGCATGCTCAAATTCAATTGCTTTGGTTGTTTGATCACTTGATTATGGTATTGTCAAGTGCAAGTGTGAGTTCAAGGACGATGGCAAGGATTCTTAGTTAGTATAAGAAATTCTCACATTCTATACATTCATATTAACTTGTTTTAGCATAAAAACTAGCATAAGACAACAAAAAAATGAAAGAAATCGAAACAAAAAACAAAAAACAGCAAGCTATTCTAAACAAAAAACTGGTTTGTGTACCCCTAAACTTAAGTCCATAGCCCCATACGTAAATGAGACATTTTCCCCAATGTTGGAAGCATGAAAGTAAGACAAAGTCATTAGATAGAAGGTGAAAAACGTCCATAAGGAAAAGCGAACAAACTTGGGCTAGGTTTCCTCTTAGGAGCACTTGATTTAATGTCTAGGCGAGACGAAGACAGGGGCTTATGTAGGAACGTGCAAGTGGGCCACGAGTGCCTCGAGTGGGATGGGAGACATTCCGTAGTAGGGCTTGAGTCTATGTTCATTCACCTTGAATGGTTCTTTCTTAACCGGATGTTGAATTTCAATTGTACCATGAGAAAAAACATTAGTGATAATGAATGGACCAGACCAACGAGAACGTAACTTACCCAGAAACAACTTGAGGCGGGAGTTGAAGAGCAGGACTTGTTGGCCAACTTGAAGGACCTTCCTTTGAATGCTCTTATCATGATAAGCCTTGGTCTTCTCCTTGTAAATTCCTGCACTCTCATATGCCTCATTGCAAAGTTCATCAAGCTCATTCAGTTGCAACTTCAGGTGAATTCCAGTAGCGTCTAAGTTCAAGTTCTTGAGCTTAACACCCAAAAGGCCTTGTGCTCAAGTTTTACAGGCAAATGACATCCTTTACCAAAGACTAATAAAAAATGGGACATACCTAGAGGTGTCTTGTAAGCCATCCTATAAGCCCAAAGTGCATCGTTCAATCTCATGGACCAATCTTTAAGGTTAGGATGAACCCTCTTCTCAAGGATTGCTTTGATATCTCTATTGGACACTTCGGTTTGCCCACTTGTTTGAGGGTGATAGGGGGTGGCTATTCTGTAATTTACCCCATACCTCTTCATCAAAGCCTCAAAAGAACGATTGCAAAAGTGGGAGCCTCCATTGCTTATGATAGCCCTTGGTGCACCAAACATAGCGAGAATATGGTTTTGAATGAAACTCAAAAAAACTTTAGCATCATTATTTTTAGTGGCAAGTGCGTCAATCCATTTAGAAACATAATCCACAGCAAGCAATATGTAAACATTGCCAAAACAATTAGGGAAAGGTACCTGAAATCAATACCCCAAATGTCAAAGATTTCAACTACTAAAATCGGGTTCAAAGGCATTTGATTCCTAGGACATATGTTACCTTGTCTTTGGCATCTATCACATGTGAGGACGAATTCATAAGCATCTTTGAAGAGTGTAGGCCAAAAGAAACCACTTTGAAGGACTTTAAACGTTTTTTTCTTGGACTAAAAGTGACCACCACATGCAAAAGAATGACAAAATTCAAGAACAGAATGTACCTCACAATCGGGAATGCATCGAAGAATGATTTGATTCGGGAAATGTTTCCTTAGGTATGGCTCATCCCAAATGTAATACATAGCTTGCTTAGCAAGTTTATTCTTTTGGTACCTGCTCAAGAACATAGGAAATTTCTTAGTGCCAATAAATTTAATCAAATCAGCGTACCAAGGATCGATTACATCAATACTGAAAACTTGTTCGTCAGGAAATGTCTCTTGCAAGGGCAGGTGATCCTCTTCTTCATTTGAGCCATGGATGAGACTACTTATATGATCACTAAATACATTCTCACTTCCCTTCTTGTCCCGAATTTCCAAGTAAAACTCTTGGAGGAGGAGCATCCATCACAACAATCTAGGTTTTGCATCGTTCTTGCTCAACAAGTACTTCAGCACTGCGTGATCTGTGTAGTGTAACACCCCAGACTTTTAATAAAATGTAAATTTAGAAATTTAATGTAAATTTTGCACCCAGTTAGGGTAAAATGTTGAATTTTGACCCGGTATAATATTTAAACTTTGACCAAGGCTCATTATGTGGATCAAGACGTCATGAGTTCGTAGACAGATGACACGTCAAAATCAGGCGTTTGACGGGAAAGTTACGGGTCACAGAATTGAGTACTATTTATATTTTTCGAGAACTTGCACAGTTAACTAAATTTCATTGGTCCAAAATATCTGAGGTGAACCAATGGACGAGTGGCAAGTGTCACTTATCCCATTGGCCTAAGCCCCCAAATTCATGCATCATACATATCTTCATCCTCTTTGTTCTATGTAACCCGAAACCCATACAAACCCACCCAACACCACCATACTTCATCCTCTGTGTTGCTTGAGCGAGTAAGAGTGAGAGGGAGGTTGAGAGACGACAGAGAGGACGACTGAGCATGACAGAGAGGCTGAGGAACCACGACCCAAGTGAAAACCCGAAACTTGGTTGGGGTTCAAATTTTAAATTCAATTTTGAGGGATTGTTGGGCTGTTTTGATGATTGGAGGTTGTTCCTAGGGACTGTACGAACTCACAAAGACCAAAATTATCACGACCCGTCCCATCTAGCACAATATTGTATGCTTTGGGCCCAGCCCCCACGATTTTGATTTCGGGAGCTCACGTGCAACTTCCTAGTAGGTCACCCATCTTGGGATTGTACCAGCCTCAACTCGCTTAGCTTTGGTGTTCCCAAGGAATCCAAAGCCAGTGAGCTCCCAAAAGGCCTTGTGTTAGATAGATACGTGCCCACACATATAAGGCATTTCACCTTTCCCTCCCCGAGCGATGTGGGATTATTCATCGATCTTGCCTTTCAAAGCTCACGGGTCTTGCTCACCTTTCTTACTTCTCAAGCTCACGGGTCTTGCTTACCGTTCTTGCTTTGAAGACCGGGTCTTACAAAAATCGTGAAGGGAGGTGGCCGGAATCTGCCTGGAGATGGACTGGAAATTCAACCGAAACTGTTCAAGCTTGGTCGAAGCTTTCTAGGTACCTTATGTTCATTTTGATTCCATAGATCGATTGTTAGGATAATTACGAGTCGATAGGTCAAAAATGGCATGATTTGGGGGTCGAAGGACGAAGAACAAGTCAGGTTTGTTTCGCGGGTTATAAAACTCGTTACAGAGAAATGGGTCGACCTGGATAGAGGTTGACAATAATGACGTGGTAGTCCATGTCATCATCTGTAAGCCTTGTTAGTCCACATGGCGAATTAGGTGATGCCACGTGGCATGCAGTTAGGCCCAGTTAGCAACTGATGTGTCAGATCCAAATTAGTATGTCAGACCACGTGGACCAATAGGGTGGTGATACTTGGCAGGGTGTCATGACCAGTCAGGCCTACGTGACAGCTGATGTGGCAGGTCCAGTCAGCACTGTTAGAAGACGTGGACCAATAGGGTGGTGCCACGTGGAAGTGTGTTAGAGAATTTCATAGGTGTCAGGTACACGTGGTAATACATGTGGCACCACACAGGGAGTGCCACTTGTCAGGATATCAGACCTGACAGGTATCAGACCTATGATGACGTCATGCTGACGTAAGCCGTTGACTGGCGTTGACGACGACGACCAGCGTTGACTAGACTTTGACAAGCACGTGGGGGCGGTTTGACACAAATTTTGAGGTCAAACGGGTCATGTTTGCAAGGTTTTGATGATCTAAATTTAATGGTGGTGGTTTCAGGTCGATCAGAGACCGTTTGATAGGTCATTTAGGGGTTTTTAGCCTTAGGAAGCGTGTTTGAGAAGCGTTTCTGGTGCGGGCTTTGTGAGGGATTAGTGTATGAACTTGTATAGAATATTGGTGACTGATAACGCTCAAACTACGCATAAAATTAAACATGTAATTTGAGTGTTATGCAATTTAAACCCTTTTTGTGTAGATGTAGTATTAGTAAATAAGGATCGTTCTTAACCGGGGAAATTAGGGAACATTAATAATATGCTAGTGAGAAGAATAATGAATAAAAGAATAATGAATAAATTAATGAATTAAAGAATTAAATAATCAAAGAATTAAATAATCAAAGAATTAAATAATTAAAGAATTAAGGGATAAAAGAATAAAGAATTAAAGAATAAAGAATAAAATAAAAGTATAAAAGAATAAAAGAATAAAAGAATAAAAGAATAAAAGAATAAAGAATTAAAAGAATAAAAGAATAAAAGCATAAATAATAAATAATTAAAAATGGGGGTTTTGAAAAGATTTGTAATCTAAACTAAAGAAAACACTAACTAAGATTTAAAAAGCAAATGCTCATGCTAATTAGAACTTACAAACCATAGAGTAGTTTCATAGACAAAACCCACACTTTTACGTAAGTAATTTCGAATTAACAATCATATTAATTAAACTACTCCTAAAAATAGACTTCATTCAAGTACAAATTTTGCCAACACTCTAACATTTTGCTCATAATTAACCAATCACGAAATCCTACCTTCATCATCTCAAATACTTACATACGTCTTTTAATATTATAAATGCATCAACCATTAATGTGCGTCAAACATCAATATGCTTCAAACATTTACAACATGATTCACCTTAAGTTTATAATTAAATGCGTCGACAACGATCAACATTTAATCTCTTCAATTCTACTCTAAGCGCACCGACAGCGGATAAAACACTTAACATCAAATTGAAGTATGAAGCACTAAAATGTATGAAGTAAAAGAAATTCAAAAAGTAAAACACATGGAGATTGCATTCTTACTTACAAATGTTAGAAAGAAAATACCAACACATATATTGAATTATAAGTAAAACCAAAACAATAAAAAGAATTTAAGTAAAGGGAATAAAGTTACACTTTCGGAACCCAAGAACGGTTTATGATTCCGAAAGTGGATGGAAATAATGGAATGTTATTCATAAGGAACATCGAACAACGGCTAGAACCTTATGAAGATGGAGGATAAAACATAAGAATGCGGACTTAAATTCTATAATTATTTCAGAAATACTTGGCCTAGGTATTTCTTAAGGAAAGCATAAAAATGTGTTTAAGAGATCTCAAAGAAAGATCACAAGAACAAAGTAAAGAAGAAATGAAACTAAGAAATAACATAAATTAAGAAGAAGAATTAAAAGAAAGCTAATTAAAGAATAAAATCTACAAGAAGTTAAAATGATCCAAAAAAAAAAATAAAGAACAAAATAAAGAAGATGAACTAAAAAAGGAGAAGAACTAGAGAGAAAATATATGAATCTAAACTAAAAGGAGAAACAAAATGGGAAAAATGGGGACTAATGGGGATTAATGGGGACACCCCAAATACATGAAATGGCCTCCCTATTTATAGAGGGAGTGCCACAATTGTTTAAATAAAAGTACAAAATTAAAATATAAAAATAACAATAAAATAATACATGAAGAAGTGATGGAAATGATGAGATTGAGTGGATTTTGGGGAAAAGATGCTGATTTTGGGGAAAGATGCTGATTTTTGGCTTGGACTTCTAGATTTCAGCAGCTTCCCATCGAAATTCCAAGCAAATTTCGGTGGCCTCCCTTCTTTTAGTAATATATTTTTCGTTAAAACTCCGATTGGGATGATTCTTTCGCCGAAATGCTCTGAATTTCATGCTTTATTTATTTCTACAAAAATCCCACAAAATATATTATTTTCTCCAATTGTTTATTAATTTAATAATAAAAGTCAAGTATAAAGGGTATAAAATAATATAAAATAATGTTTAATTGAACACCTATCAGTGACCCTCGGATGTAATTTGAACAGGCCCGAAGACCTTGGACTAGCTCGGGTGAGATTACGACGCGAATATTGAGTGTGCAGCATGGACCGAGCGTGAGTGGACTTTGTTTTATAACTGAAATGCATGCATAACTGTTTTGAATGATTTGTTATATGATTTTAGTTGAAATGCCTTGATATCGTATTTGATGATGTTGTGAATCTAATCATCAATTTATGAATTATTTTACGGATTTCTGTGAAAACGACGTTTTGGGCTTGAGACCCGGTTGAGTAATGATTTGACTTACATTTAGAGTCAAATGGGAATTTGAAAGATAGATTGCATTTTAACTGGATTTGAATGGGGATTTGGCATGATAGGTCTAGATAAATCATAATTTATAAATGAGTTATGGACACAATTTTTCTAATGGTTTTGAGGAAAAGACTTGTAAACGTTATGTCTCGGGCATTGGACCAATTGAATAGTATTTTGACTCGATTTGAGACGTAAGGAGTTATTTAAATGATTTTAAATGTATTTGGTTACGGTTCCACATATGCACAGTGCATTACCTGAAATGAGTACCTCCAAGGAGAGGCTCAGGTTCAGGAGTGCAAGTTTATGATATCACCCCAGACGTAGTAGATCCGGGGAAGGCACCCCATTATGATATCACACCAGACGTCGTTGAGTTGGAACTTGGGGATGTACTTGGAGATGAGACCCCGAGTTGCACGCGTAGCATTGGAAACTGTGACTGGTATTGATTACAGACATCGTGGATGTCGAGGATTGGTTATATTGTGTTTTACTAAGATGTGTGTCCAGATATATGTATATATATATGTATGATTTGAATTGCTTTCATACGAGTTAATTTGAATGCATGCATGTTTATAAAACAGAGGGGAAAATGTTATTATTCTTAAATTGTATTTGAAAATGCTTATTTTTGGTCCACTCACATTTTGATTGTTTTATTGACCCTCAAGGGCATGACACAGAGGCAGATGCTAACACCGAGGCAAAGGCATAATAGTACTGTTGCACATCTGATTACCCCTTTGGATAAACATGCCTCCGAGATGAGCATCCCTTCCACGATATGATGACGACCTCGCTAGATATTTAGAGAGGGTTAGCATTAAGAGAGCACATCGTTTGGGTGCTACTGTATTTAGTGGTGAGGCTGACCTTGAGGATGCCCACCGGTGGATTATTTGGATCGAGTGGATCTTCGCGGTGATGCAATGCCCTCCAGCGGATCAAGTCTTGCTGACTAATTTCTTGCTAGACGGCGATGCTTATGAGTGGTGGTACACATTAGAGATGTCCAATTGGGATGCTTGGACGGTGACACATGAGGTCTTCAGAGAGCGTTTTCTAGAGTAGTGTTATCCTTGCTCCTTCCGTGATTCCAGGGAGGCTGAGTTCCTGCAACTCCGATAGGGGAGCATGACAGTGGCAGAGTGTGAGCGGAGCTTCTAGTGATTTTTCCCATTTTTCTTCTGCATTTACGAGTACTGAGGCTGACAAGTGTCGCCAATTTGAAATGGGCTTGCGAGGAGAGATCTGTACCATGGTGACAACATGATCCTATGCTACATTGAGGGATCTAATTGATACGGCTGTGAGAGTAGAGGATAGTTGGCCAGCTTGGCAGCAGTTTTCTGGTGATGGATGATGCTGAGGGAGTTCGTATTCTAGACCTTCAAGCTAAAGGACTCCGAAGGGAAGCCATTTCAGTGGAGCCTCATCAACCTCAAGCAGTGGACGATTTGGCAGGTACGGGAGTAGCTAGAGATTTGGCTTCAGAGCACAGCAGACTTTTCAAACGAGTGGTACATCAGTGGGGTCTATGGGCAGACCGAGGGTTTTGACCTGTTATGTTTGTGGAGACCCTGGCCACTTCATGAAAGAGTGCCCACAGATGTTAGGTGGCAGTGGTATCGGTCGGAGTGCAGCAGAAGGAGCTAGAGGTGGATTTTGAGGATCGCGAGGATGTGGTTGATCGTCGGGACCACATGCTAGAGTGTTTGCAATTACTCAATAGGAGGCTAGAACAGTCCCGGGAGTGGTGACAAGTACTATCATTATTTTAGAGGATGAAGTACATATTTTGTAGACCTTGGAGCCACATATTCATTATATCCCAGAGCTGTGAATTATTGTTAGATAGAGAGGTATCCGCACTTGATTTCGATATGGGGGTAGGTACACCGACCGGTGATGTGTACATTGTGAATCAACCACTGTGAGACTATCCTGTGAGGATAGGAGATGTTGATTTGGTTACTGATTTGATATTCCTAGACTTACATGACTTCGATGTCATACTTGGGATGGACTGGTTGTTGGAAGATCATGTTGTTATCGACTTTTTCAGTAGGAAAGTGGAAATCCCGAGTCCAGGACTACCAAAGATGACATTTCAGGGAGATCAGAGGGTATTAATCTCCGGAGTGATATCGACATCGACAACAGAAAGGTTACTGAAGAAAGGCTGTCAAGGCTATTTGTCTCATGTTGTGGATAGTCGAACTACACCCAAGAGAGCAGAGGACATACTAGTGGTGCGGGAAATCCTAGATGTGTTCCTAGAGGATTTTCCAAGATTACCACTGCACCAAGAGATTGAGTTCACCATCAAGCTTCTCCCAGGTTCGAGATCTATATCTCAGACACCATATCGAATGGTACCGGCTGAATTAAGAGAACTGAAGGTGCAGTTGCATGAATTGGTGGATATGGGTTTATTCAACCACGTGCATCGCCTTGGGGATCTCCAGTGCTGTTAGTGAGGAAAAAGAATGGTAGTCTACGATTGTGTATGGAGCTTTACAAACACTTCCGATCCGTGAGTGGAAATGGGATCACATCGCCATGGGCTTCGTGTTTAAGTTACATCAGACATGGTGCGTTTTGATGGAGTCTGGGTGATTGTGGACAGACTTATAAGTCGACTTATTTCTTGCCAGTGCGTGAAACCTTCAACAAATCGGTTATCTTGGCTGTTTATTAATGAGATTATCAGGTTACATGGGACGCCAGAATTGATAGTTTCAAATCGGGATCCGCGGTTTACATCGAGATTTTGATAGAGTTTGCAGGAAACCCTTGGTATGAGGCTACACTTCAGCATTGCATTTCATCCATAGACAGATGGACAGTCTGAGAGGCTTGAGGATATGATGAGAGCGTATGTACTGCAATTTTAGGATTCTTGGGATACACTCCTGCCATTGATGGAATTCACCTACAACAACAGCTATCAGTCAAGTATTGGGTTGACACCGTTGGAGGCACTGTATGGTCGACAGTGCAGGATGCCGATATGTTGGACTGAGGTAGGAGAGAGGGTGGTATTGACACTAGATCTAATGGATATGACCTAGGAGAAAGCCCAAATTATCAAGGAACGACTAAAGACGACACATGATCGTCAGAAAAGCTATGCTGAACGTCGGATTAGAGCCCTAGAGTTTGCAGTGGGAGACTAGGTTTTTCTGAAGTTATCCCCGTGGAAACGTATCGTACGATTTGGCAGTCGTGTGAAGTTGAGTCCCCGTTACATTGGTCCGTATGAGATTATGGAGAGAGTTGGTATCGTGGCGTACAGACTGTCCTTGGCCCCAGAGCTTACCAAAGTACATGATGTGTTCCATATTTCGATGCTTCGTAAGCACATGCGTGAGGAATCGTATGTTCTGGAAGAACATCCGTTGGAGCTCAGGACAGATTTGAGCATCGAAGAACAACAAGTACAAATTCTGGTATGAAAGGAGAAAATGTTGCGGAACAAGACCATTCCCCTGGTGAAAGTATTGTGGAGGAATTACAACGTGGAAGAAGCCACGTGGGAGCCCGAAGCTCTGATGCGGGAACAATATCCATGTTTATTTGACTGAATTTTGGGGATGAAATTTTTGTAAGGTGGGTAGATTACAACACCCCGGACTTTTAATAAAATGTAAATTCAAAATTTTAATGTAAAAGGACCATTTTTCCACTAGTTAAGAAAAATGTTGACTTTTGACCCTGGATACTATTTGGACTTTGACCAAGGCTCGTTACGTAGATCGAGATGTCACGAGTCCGTAGACAGGCGACATGTCAAAATCGGACGTCCGAAAAGTAATGGGGTTACGAAAGAAATTGGGCACTATTCATAATGTTTCGAGAACTTGTATAGTTGGCTAAATTTCATTGGTCCAAAATATCTGAGGTGGACCAATGGATGAGTAAGAGGGAGGCTGAGAGATGACGGAGTGGATGGCTGAGCACGGCAAAGAGGCTTAGGAACCACGACCTAGGTAAAAACCAAAACTCGATTTGGGTTCAAATTTCGAATTCAGTTTTGAGGGATTGTTGGGCTGTTTTGACGATTAGAGATTGTTCTTAGGGACTGTACGAACTCACAAGGACCAAAATCGTTAAGGGATATGGCCGGAATCGACCTAGAGAAGGACCGAAAATTCAACCGAAATTGTTTAAGCTTGGTCGAAAGTTTCTAGGTACCTTCTGTTCATTATGATTCCATAGATCGATTTTTGGGTTAATTACGAGTTGATGGGTCGAAAAATGGCACGATTTGGTGGTCAGAGGAGGAAGAACGAGTTGGGTCTGGTTCCCGGGTCAAACAACCTGTTATAGAGAAACTGGTTGACCCGGCCAAAGCTTGACAATGATGATGTGGCAGTCTGAATGACTTCATCATCTCTCAGACCTGTCAATCCAAGTGGAAAACTAGGTGATGCCACGTGGCAGGCTGTCAGGCCTAGTTAGCAGCTGACGTGTTAGGTCCACGTCAACATGTTAGACCACGTGGACCAATAGGGTGGTGCCACGTGATAGGCTATCAGAGAACTGTCAGAAGTGTTAAGGACACGTGGCACTAATCAGGGAGTGTCATGTGTGAACACAAGTTTCAACATGGACAAGATCCCCCAAGATGCGGCCAAGACACCAAAAGTCCCTAAAAGGCTATTAAGGGGAGTCATAGGGGTTACTTGTGCATCATGTATCTGTGGACAAATTTGTCTACCATTTTCAAGGAGGAATGACGTGGATTGACTTGGATATGATGACTTAAATATGTCATAATTAGATCTGAAGTCAAAGATACAAGAAATAAGGAAAAGGAGGCTTCATGAAAGCCAAGAAACATTAAAAGAACAAGGCTAGGGTTAAGGAATTACCCTAGCCGCATTTTTATCTTCTTTCCTTTATTTTAGGGATTTGTGATCAGATTTGGGATAAGATTAAATCAATTCCTAGTCAAAGATGAAGTGAAAAGTGGAGAAAAAGATGGAAGGTTTCGTGGTTCAAGAAAGAATACAAGAGTTGGGGCAAAGAATATCTCACGGCTATTCTTGGATTTCCTCCTAAGTTTTAGGGTTGTTTTCCCTTTATTTAAAGGAGATGCAAGGGCACGTATTAGGCTATATATATTAAATGTTTTCTCATTACTTAGGATGTCCAATATACCTCCTAAGGTCCCAAAACACTGTTGAAATTCATACTCACTTTTATAACATAGTTAGCTGCAGTTTTTGTGTTGTTCAAACTTTTGGATTCAGTCTTGCACCTTGATTGTGATGTGAAGATTGGGAGAAGAAAAAGTGTTCATGCCACTTCTTATATGCATCATCTCTCCTAGTGTTTGTGTTTCCCAATCCTTAATCTCTTTATGTTTTTATGCATTCAATTATGTTGTTTGTTAACTTAGATATATGTAAGTAGTTTCTTTTAGGATCAGGTTTGTTTGAAGCCCTAGCCATGTCACTTCTTATTGAGATTTCTTGACAGGACCCATCCCAATCCCCACGGGATTACCGTGGAATGTGCCCTGCTCCCGTCCAACAAGGGGTGTCAGACAAGGGATAATCAAGAGTCACTGCCCAACGGGGCATCCAGAGTGCGCAAGGATCGATGGAGGAGGTGTGCAATGTCCCAGTCCCTGCTGCAAACGCATCCGTGATCAACCTGAAGGGCATTAAAACCAAAAGCTGTGAGTGGACAAAAACCAATAAGTTTACCAAATACATTTATAAGACATTTATGCCCTCCAATAAAAACGTATGCATGCCACAAAAACCAGTAACCAAAACGTTTGCTCAACCGAGCCCTTAGGGCCTTCGCCCAAAAACCGTTAACCAAAAACCAAGTGTGGGAACTCAGCCCAAAACTGTGGAATACCACCACCATACATATTAAAACCATGTGGGTCACCACCCACGACCATAGATGAACATCAATTTAAAATCCGAAACCATTTAGGGTCCCCGACCCTACATACCATTTCATAACCAATAATCCATTTTTTACCACATAACACATATCCAACCAATAAGCCATTTTATTCATTAATCCATATTTTACCATTACCATCACCAGCATCCCCGATGCTTAGCGTCCCAGACGCTAGACGTCCCTGACATCATATCTCACGGTTTCATAAGCTACGCGTGCTGCCCGGGGTCTCTCCGGGTCCATATATCTGACATCCCTGATGTCTGACGTCCCTGACGTCAATCATAGCAACCATGCTCCTGAGTCATCATACGGTCCGGCTGCTCCGTATAATGACCCCTCGCAGGCAATGCACCGTGACTTCCCCAGTGTCCCAGACATCTGGAGGAGACCATCATATATCCTTGTGTCCAGATGGTATATGGAAAACAGTTTTATTAAATCCTTTTATCATATTATTACCATTGGGCCCTGCCCGAAATTTCCATAAAACCACATAATTCCATTTAGGGTCCTTGACCCAAAATCACCAATATAAATATAGGGTCCCTGACCCGAAATCACATTTATTATCCAACTGGGCCTCATGCCCGATTTTATGAACCACTGGGCCCACGGCCCGATTTGTAAACCAACTGGGACCGCAGCCCGACTTATAAACCCACTGGGCCCACGGCCCGAATTCACAAATCAACTGGGCCCCTGGCCCGATAACATAACTCAAATGGGTCTCAGCCCGATTTCATACCAACTGGGCCCCTGGCCCGATTTCATTAACCAACTGGGCCCCCGGCCCGATTCTCAAATGGACTCCAAGTCCGAAATTTCCAAAACAAGTGGGCCTCAAGCCCGAGTTTATATTTCCAATTTCAAAACCATTTCATCACATTATATCCAAGTCATAAATATGGAAAATCCATGTAAAACCGGAAAACCTCGATTTACGTGCAAGCACGTAAATCGCCTCGAAATACGTGAAACCGTACAATTTACCAACAACCAAATCAACATCACACAATCACAACCATAATCCATATAAAACATTTAAGCATGCATAGAATTTATAAAACCAAAGTCCACTCACAGACCGTTTTAACCGTGTGCCTCGATACGCGTGCCACCGGCCCTCCCGGGCCACACCACTATCATCGGGACTCCCAATCCTGTCCAAATCACATTAGAGGGTTACTAACCTCATCAGTAACATCCTATCAAAGTCCCGTAATTTTCCCGAATTTTTACTTATTTTTAAACTTAATTTAAAACCTTCGGACATCCCGAACAATATCGAGACGGTGTCCGATCGACACGAAACCAATTCCAAAATGTCCGTTACATTAAATAGGACAGAAGTCATGTTGACCTCACCTCGAGATTCGTGCCCACGCGCCGCCACGCGCCGCCGTGAGTGGCTGCGCGTGAAACCCACGCGCCTGCTACAGTGTCACCAGCCCAACCCGTTTGTCTGGTAAACGGGTCCAATTCACCCGCGACACAACCCGGTTCCAATCCTGTCAATTCGATCCTAATTCCTTCAATTAATCATTCCATTAGCTTCGTTTTAAGTCCAATTATAAGTCTGTAACATCAATTACACGATAACTTACCCAAATTCCATCGATTCCACGATGAACACGAAGAACACTCCGGTCACTGTTCAATCATGGGATTCCTTCAATCTCGATTGATTTCCCTAAATTGGTTCAACCAGAAGCATTAGTGGACCACGAGGAACAATTCCCCCACATCAATTCCGTCGTTTGATCAGTAAATGATCACGACTCAAGTACGAACACCGTCCACTGTGCAACCATGGAGTTCCATCGATCTCGATCGGTTTCCTTCAATTGATGAACCCAGAAGCATCGTGGGATCATGAGGAGTCATTTCCCCACAACAATTGAGTCCATCACAGCCCCAAACTCCACGACTCAGCCTCGATTTCTTCCTCTGTCACCAAGCTCGATCAGAGCCAAAACGGCACCAATCCTTCTCGTTTTTGATGTGGATCGACTCGTCACAACCTCAGGAAGATGTTTGTAACCTCCAATTCGATCATCACAGCCCAATTCCTTCAATTCGAATTTTCCCTCTCATTTTCCCGAAATCAAAAATCCAAAATTCAACACTCTCACAGCCCCTCGTGTTTCCCCGTTAATTCCCTCATCTTAGTCTCCCATTTTCTCACAAGAACAGCAGAAGAAGGGAGCCAATTCTCCCTCATCCGAATCCCACATTTTGTGCACGGTTTAGGAACAAAGAGGAGAAAATTAGGGGAAATGGTGGTTTAGATGATGATGATGTAGTAATGATGATGTTTGGAGGGAAACAAGGAGCTGGAAACAAGGGATGGGTGACACTTGTCACTCATCCAGGTGTGTAGGGTCAACGGTCACTATTCATTATTATATTATTATTTTAATCCCGGCCTCGGTTCGTTAGTTCGTTTCCTTGACCATAACGTCGTCGTCGGATCTCCGATTTCGGCATGCCGCCTGTCGTTGGATTCGTATCGACGATACCTACGTAACGGTCCTTGGCCCTCGCCCATCGGACCTCCCGATCAAAAGTCAACATTTGGCCCCTAATAAGCCAAATTACCAAAATGCCCCTCAACTTCTGAACACCATAACTTTCTCTACGAATGTCGGAATCGAACGTGCCACCTGTCTATGAACTCGTGACGTCCCGAACTACGTCACGGTCATCGGTCAAAGTCCATTTGACCGCCCGAACAAAAAGTCAACATTTTGCCCACGACCAGGGGTAAAACGGTCATTTCGCACAATTTGTCCGATTCCGCCCTACTAACCACCGTTCAACCTCACTAATCAAGATTAGTCACTAAACTAATCCCGGAATTCGGGACGGGTCGTTACATTTCTGGCTCCTGATTATGATTGTTATGTATGACTGAATTTTTTGGATTACTTTGCTTAATGAACTCAATTTACGCTTATAAGCTTGATCACCTTGTTTGTGTATAATTGTAGATGTAATTGCTTGATGGACCATAATATCATCTTACAATTTATAGCATCATGTTTAAGGGGTGGACTCTTATTCGTAATCTAAATTCATGAAATTTTAGGATTGCACATCACTTTCTAGGATTAGTGTAGTGTCATCAAATCTTCTTTGCGTTTAATGCATTGTCACCCACCATCGATTGTAGACGTTTTAAGGGTGGCACATCACGCTTAAAACAGGCTAACTAGGAGAAGATAATAGGTGTGAGGTAAGCCTTAGCCGGACCCATGCATGGGCACTTAATTTAGAAACATGCATAGTAATTGAATCAAGGAAATCTAATGAGAACTATAATTGATAAATGTGGAAAACTAGCCCTAATTCATCTTAATCAATAATCAACCTCGTTTTCATCACTTTGCATTGTGTTCTTTCATCTAAATTTTGGGCTAATCATCACTTAACCACCCCCCCTCTAATCGTTTGATTCTAAACTAAGTGGATTCGCGTTGAACTAGTCCTCGAGGTATCGACCATTGCAAACCTACTATACTCGTCATATGATTTTGTGCACTTGCAAAGTATTACATTAGGAGTTGTCATTTTTTGTTTCTCAAGGTACTAATACATGTCACGCAGCTCTTCAGTGGAGGGTGCACTTCAAGGCTCAACCCTTTCCTCATGACAATCTTTTGTTCATGGGAGCCCACCACCAACCCCTCGTGCCATGGCCAATCCACAAGATCGTGCTCTTGTTCGTCCTCCTTTTTCTAGGCTCCTTCAGGAATTCGATGTTCCTCATGTGCCCAATGACACGACCCACCCCCAATCCCCCGGGATTAAGGGCTAAGTCCTGCTCCCGTCTAACTTACGCATGACACAAAGACTAAACTGACGTCCAACCTCCATGTGACACATAAGTCAGACAACGGATTTCCAAAATGAACCGTTCAATAGTACCGGACTTCCCAGAGTGCGCAGACTCTACTATGGATTGCGTGTGTGATGTCTCCATCTCTCTCGACCAACACCCCGCACCGGAACAACTTGGAGGGTATCGAAAACAGAAAAGACTGTGAGTGGACAAAAATAAATAATAGTTTAGAAAACAGTTCAGAAGAAATTACATTTTTACCCTCCATGCAAAAACCAATGCATGCATGTCAATTCATGTTATGAAACTATTTCATATCAATTTCATATTAAAAACCATCACCGAAAACCATTATTGAAAACACGAATCAAATCCGTTATTCAAATCCAGGGCCTCATCCCAAAATCACAAATCGTTCTCAAGTACGGGAACTCAGTCCCAAAACTCATCAAATCCAAATCCTCCGGGCCACTGCCCAAAATATCTGAAAACCAGTGAAAAACATCAATCATGTGAGTCGCTAGATCTCAAGTGCGCCCGAGTCTTTAAACTCAAAACCATGCGCATAATCAGACCTTCCCGAGATATCAACGAGTCCTTAAACTCAAAACACAATCAACAGGCCTCGAGGGGTATCATAACCGAGTCTTTAAACTCAAAACATATACCGAGTCTTTAGACTCAAAACATATCAATCCAGGGCCTTCCCCCCGTCAATCAACCGAGTCTTTAAACTCAAAAACAGATCCAGCGGTTTTTCTTTTTCTTTTTATTTTTCCGGGTCTTTAAATCCAAAACCATTTTTCATTCAATAGTGAAAACCATAGAAAATCCTTATCCGAATTCGCAACAATGATTCTGTAAGCTAGCATCCGGAACCATCATCCTGAACCCAAATCCAGACTTTCCCTTTCAAGTTTCAAAACCGTATCCAAAACATCATTTCCGAAATCCAGCTCCAAAACCGAAATCTCATTTTCCGAAATCACATGAACAGGGCTCCAAGCCCGAAATAAATTTTCAGAAATCCTTTTCAAATCCTTGAAATCAAATCATATTTCAAATCCCGAAGTCAAATCATTAAAACCATGATCAAATCACAAGATCAATCGAAATCTCGTAAAACATGCAAATACGTCAATTTCTCGAAATGCGTGCAAAACCATAAATCATCAAGATCATAATCAAAATCATAGAATCACGTATAGAAAACATATAAAAACATATATGCATGCATCATAAGTTAGAAAGCAAAGTCCACTCACAGACCATTAGCGGCGCCACCTCGATACGTGCGCAATTACGCTTCCCGGGCTAATCCACTATCACCGGCTTTCCCGAACCTATCAAAATCTCATAATAAGATTACTAACTACTTCATTAAGCTTCTACTAAGTCCCCGTAATTTTTCCGAATTTTTAACTATTTTTAACCGAGCCGTAAAACCATCGAGCATCCCGAAACATGTCGAGACGATGTCCGATCGACTCGAAAACCAGTGCCTAATTGTCCCAGTAGCTTCTTCCTAAGCTTACCAAACGATCTAGCTAATGAAAACACAAATTTAGGACTCGAATAATACCTTCCCGATCATCTTCAAAGCTCTGTTTCTCCTCCCCTCTGTTCTAGTTACTCCAGCCAACTCCCTTCTCAAATCCTGGCAAAAATGACTCGCTTTAGTGTCCAAAACATCACACAATGAATCAATTCCACTAATAAGTGCTCAAACACAAACTACCATAGTTGGATCGAAACAAAGTTCCCGTCCTTACCTTCTCTGGTTCTAGTCACCATGAGCCACTTCAAGCCACAAAATCGATCTCACTCGACCTGTACAACCTTCAGAAACATCTTCCCATCATCAATATGGATCGAGGACCAAGAAATCATGTATTTCCATTTCGTATTACAATCGTACCTTTCGCAGTCCTATGGCCACCGTCCATGGCAGCTCACAGCGGTGGTACCACCATCCTCCTCATCACCTAATCTCTCATTTTCCTTCGCAAAATATGCCTTATATATGAAGATCTAAGGAAGTAGTGGGGTGGTTTCTCACGGCTCCCTCTCTGTACTCTGTTTTCCTCTCCAAAACCGTGTAAAAACCATTTAACCCGTTTAAACCGCCTGTTACAAAGTTCTACAACCATCCAGAGAAGGATAGGTGTCCACTTCTCTGTGGTTAGAACTCCCCAGATCAGCCAAGTGTCCAGATATCACTGGGCACACATTCCAAAGTAGACAAATGACCATTTTACCCCTGCCTTGAAAAATTACCATTTTTCCCTTCGTATTCCTAGACCCGTAACTCCGTCATCCAAACCCCAATTATCTCATGCCGCCTGTCGTTGTACTCAGGGAATCAAGACCTATCTAACGGTCCTCGAAATACGTGGAAATTCCTTGTCATCCAAAAAGTCAACCTTTTTCCCTTATTTGATCAAATTACCAAAGTACCCTCGAACTTTCAAACATCATAACCTCCTCGTCGGATGTCGGAATCGGACGTGCCACCTGTCTATGAACTCGTGACGTCCCGTACTATGTTATTATCTTTGGTCAAAGTCCATTTGACCGTCTGAACAAAAAGTTAACCATTCACCCATTTAAGGGGTAAAACCATCTTTTCGCACTGTCCGTCCGAAAGTACCCAACTAATCACCGATTAACTTTACTAATCCGTCATTAACTACTAATCAAATCTCGATTTCCGGGATCGGCTGTTACACCAAAAGACCTCTTTCCCATTCTCTTTCCCTGAGAACTTTGAGCTTAAGTCCGGGACCATTCACATGTTGCCTACGTTTGATGGACTCTTTGGTGCGGATCCGTACTTTCATATCAAGGAATTTCTCCAGGTTTGTTCCACTCTTTGTTTCAATGGGTTGATTTAGAATGAAATTAGGTTGAGGTTTTTTAACGTTTCACTCAAGGATTGAGCCAAGGCTTGGTTCCATTCATTTGCACCCACCTCTATTCATACTTGAAGAGAATTGACTAGTGTGTTTCTCACCCAATACTACCCCTTTGAGAAGATTAATGAGTTTAAGGCTAAGATTATGAACCCTATACAACACCAAGATGAAGCCTTTCATGAGTATTGGCAAAGGTTCAATGAGATGCTTCGAGCTTGTCCCCATCATAACATTGAGGATCATCACCTTATGATGTGGTTTTATAGAGGTCATAGTTATGGGGATCATACTATGGTGAATTCCCTATCCCAAGGTATCTTAGATGGCATAACAACCAAGGCCCGAGTTGAATTTGAGAAGATAGCTCAACGGGAGAAATATTTTAGTTATCGAGGCCACTCATATAGGTCATTAGCCGAAACTAGTGACAAGGATGGGTTTATTGCTGAACTCACGGCTTTGGTAATGAAATTATGCAGGGATAAGGTTAACAATACCATGGTTTGTGAGGTTTGTTCAGTCCAAGGACACTCTTCGGATGATTGCACATATATGGGTGACCCTTTCCCGAACTCCTACAACCCGAGATGACCCTTTCTCGAACTCCTACAACCAGGGATGGAAGAACCATCAGAATTTCAAATGGAACAACAATCAAACCATCTCTAATCCCTTGCCACCCCCTGGATTCCAGCAACCTCAAGCTCCAGCTCCTCTTATGCCGGCCCAAGGTACTTCCACAACTCAAGGTTTAACCGGTAAGTCATGGGAGGATGCACTTGCAACTATGGGGCAACAAACTAATGCTTTCATGAATGAATCCCGCACTCACCAACAAACCACCAATGCTTTCATGAATGAGGCTAGGAATGCCAATACCAACTTGGAAAGGCAACTTAGCGAGATTTACAATCACCTCAATCAATGAGAGCCCGTTAAGTTCCCTAGTCAAGTTCCCATGGACCAACAGCTAATGCCATCACCCTCTGAAGTGGCATTGAACTTCCTAGCCCAGCATACACCCCATGGAAGCAAGCTTCAAGCCCCTAGGTCCCTACTGTCCAAAAACCTCGGCCATATGCTCAAATTCCAGCAAGCTACCCGAGTGACATGCCCTGGAACAATCAGGAATTTCAAGCACCTTATGGTGTCCAATCTGCCCCTCTTTTGCTCTTGGGTGAGTCCCTTCACGTGGCACCACCTCAAGGCCAGATTCAAGATGAAAATCTACAAGTTAAGGTCCCTGGAACACCGAGTCCAAGTACCCAACCGTAACCTTTGCAATCCAAATACAAGGCATTGGAACAACATGCATCAACCAAGAACACTACTGCAGTACCCTACCAACATGCCAGACTTTCTAACCCTAACACTCCTTCCAATTCCAATAAATTGTCTAAGAAGGTGTCTTTTGAGTTGTCTAATAATTTCTCTTATCCATTCCCTCGTAAGTTTCAGAACCAAGACAAGAACAAGGATGCATTCGAGGACGAGATCATCAAGATGCTGCAGAAGGTTCAAATCACACTTCCTTTTTCCAAGATCCTCAAGCACATGCCCATCTTTGAAAAGCTCATTAAGGTTTTAATTTTTGGAAAAAGAGGGTTTGATGCTTCAAATGTCATGGACTTGCCCCAAGCTTGCAAGGCAGCCCTAGTTTCCATGCCCTCTAATTCAACTATCCTGGGGCCCCTTCACTTCTTTGTGTCATTCAATCTAAACGCTTTGAACATTGTTTATGTGATACGAGAGCTTCAATTAAAATTATTTCTTTTCATTTTTATAAGGTTTTGAACTTATGAGAACTTAAACCTATTCATTTATGTGTTAGGTTGGCTAATGCTTCGGTTTCTAACCTTGTAGGTGTGCTCGAAGATGTTGTGGTTCAAATTGGGCATACTTGCATCCCTGCTAATTTCTATGTGTTGAAGATGGATAGAATTGATAGGAATGAAGATCCTATATTGATCTTTGGAAGCCCTTTTTTGGCCACAACCGAGTGCCTCATTGATGTGAAGAATGGTCAGGTATTTGTTCGTGTTTTAGGCGAGCTTCGTACTTTCTCTATGCATGATACTATGCAATATCCAACGAAACGTATTGTTGATTTCCCTTTGAATACTTTGGATATGCTTCTTAATGAGAACTTAAGATATTCATTTGGGAAAGATGACCTAAAAAAAGCCCTCATTTATACCCCTAAAATCGAAACCACAATGGACCCAATTGTCATGGTTGAATTCCCTTATCTCAACACCACTCCTCTAGGGCATCTGTATAAGACACCCTTTGAAGCCTTGCCCACCACCACCACAAAGACCTCACCCTCTCACGTCTCTTCCCTTGTTCTTGAGTTGAAACCCCTTCCAGAACATCTCAAGTATACTTACCTAGACAGCGACAACACCCTCCCAATCATCATAGCCACAAATCTTAGTCCATCCGAGGAATATATGCTTATTCAAGTCCTTCGAACCCAGCAAATGGCTATTGGTTGGACTATTACTGACATCAAGGACATTAGTCCAGCCATATGTATGCATAGGATTCTCCTTGAAGAAGATGCTAAGCCCTCCTGAGAGGAACACAGAAGGTTGAACCCGCCTATGAAGGAAGTTGTTATGAAAGAGGTCCCAAAACTTTTCGACGTGGGAATCATCTATCTAAGTAGTGATTCTAAATGGGTATGTCCAGTAAAATTTGTGCCTAAGAAGAGTGGGATGACCATGGTTAAGGAGAAGGAGGAGCTTGTGCCTCAAAGGATACAAACGGGTTAGAGAGTATGCATTGATTACCAAACGCTCAACACTACCACTCGTAAGGATTACTTTCCCTTGCCTTTTATTGATCAAATGTTGGATTGATTGGCATGTAATTCTCATTATTGTTTCCTAGATGGATATTCTAGGTATAATTAGATTCCAATTGCCCTAGAAGATCAAGAGAATACGAACTTCACCTACCCCTATCAAACATTCACTTACCTGAGGATGCCCTTCGGTCTATGCAATGCACCGACCACTTTTCAATGATGTATGATGAGTATCTTCTCAGATATGGTTGAGGATATCATTGAGGTATTTATGGATGATTTCTCTGTGTTTGGGCATTCATTTGAGTTGTGTTTACTTAACCTTTCCCAGGTACTTGCACGCTGTGAATAAAGCAACCTAGTGCTGAATTGGGAGAAGTGTCACTTCATGGTTCAACAAGGTATTGTCTTGGGCCACGTAATTTCTAGCAAGGGTACTGAGGTGGAAAAAACTAAGTTGGATGTTGTTGAGAGATTGTGACAGGACCCATCCCAAATCCCCTGGGATTAATGTGGGACGTGCCTACTCTCGTCTGATACGAAGTGTAAGACCAGGGATAATTCCGTCCTTAGTCTAACCGGGACTACCAGAGAGCGCCAGGATCTGAAGGAGGAATGTGATGTCTCTGTCTTTGCTACAGCCCACATCAGCGATCAACCTGAAGGGTATTCAAAACATCAAAAGTCGTGAGTGGACAAAACAAATATTTTAATAAAAACCATTTCATAAAATGTCATTTATGCCATTCACTAAAAACATGCATGCATTCGAAAAAAGTTTATCAAAAAATTCACAAACCATTTGGGTCCTCGCCCAAAACCGTAAAGCAAGTACATGGGATCTCAGCCCAAAACTAGTTTCCGTAGGGACTCAGCCCAAATCAATATACGTGGGTCTCAAGACAAAACCATGTCCAAAACGTAGGACACGGGTTATCCACCCCAAACCACTTTCCAAAACATAGAACACGTGGTCTCCGTCCCAAATTACTTTCCATAATACCTCATACATATATATATATATATAACCCATCCTCGGCATCTCATATACTCAATCTACACCTGTCACGATATATCTAAGTATGCATACTATTCGTGTCTCATCTCTGAGTCCTCTCTAAGGATCTACGACGTCTGGGAGAATCGTCCAAAATCCAGGATCCAGGACGTCAAGAGGACTGTCCCCAGACCCAGTCTGTGACTATAACATATCTCACACTCCTGGGCATGTGCTCCCTCTTGGAGTCACTCATCCCAGGTAGTGGATCATGACACTCCAGGATCTATGGCGTCTGGAGGAGACTAATCACAAAGGAGGGTATATACATATCAAATACATTCTTTCTCAAAACATTTTTCAACTGCGTCTCATACCCGATTCGTCTCAACAGGATTCCTCGAATCCGATTCAATTCCAAATCTCCCCGGGACTCAAGCCCAAATTCTCATTTCATTAGGGCCTTGAACCCGAGTTTCTATTTCATAAACCATAACTGGGACTCAAGCCTGATTTCACAATCAATAGGGCTTCAAGCCCGATACCACAATAACAGGGCCTCGACCCCTATTTAACAATCAACTGGGCCTCTAGCCGAAAATCACAACGAACGGGGCCTCAAGCCTGAAACCATAAATCAACGGGGCCTCAAGCCCGATTTCACAACCAATGGAGCCTCGAGCCCGATAGTACAATCAAAGGGGCCTCAAGCCCGAATTCGTAAACCAACATTGCCCTCGGTCCGATTGTATAACTCAATTGGGCTTCCAACCCAATTTCTCATCAAATCAAATGGACTCTAAGTTCCAATCAAATGGGTCTCATGCTCGATTTCATATTTCCAAATCCAAAACCATTTCGGCGAATCATCGGTGAAAACATAATACGTACATGCACGAAATAAAGCCGAAAACCTCAAAATACGTGTAAATATGACAATCCGAAGCTACCACAAACAAATGAACTCATGGAATCATAAAAAAAGTTCATTAAAGCATATAAAACATTTATGCATGCATCGAATTCATAAAACAAGTCCACTCACAGACCGTCCGAAGATGCGCCTCGATAAGCGTGATATACCCCCTTCTAGGGCCAATCGTCATCTCTGGGGTTCCCGAACCAGTCCAAATTAATTTAAAGGGTTACTAACTACTTAAATAACCCCTCACTAAAGCCTCATAATTTTCCAGAATTTTTAACTATTTTTAAACCCGATCCTAAACCGTCGGACGTCCCGAACTATATCGAGACGATGTCCAATCGACACGAAACCAGTCCCAATATGTTCGTTACATCGAAAGGATGATTTCGTGTGTTGGAAGTATTCCCAGAAAATGATTCACGCACCTCCAGGTGCTGTCCAAAGAGGCTGCGTGTGTGGCTCACGCGCTAGTGCACAGTAGCATCCCATACCTTCGCAGACCCGGTCTGACCGGTCCGCCTGTTTTTCGGTCGGGTCCAACCGGCGTGACTGGTTCACCTATTTTCCTCCCTCATTTTCGATTTGTTTCTTCCCCTTTCGATTCCATTCTTTTTATTTCATCATTTCCTACCTATTCATATAAACAAAACCTATAAAAACTCCTTAAAATCTCTTGGTTCCAAAGCCTTGCCCATGGTCCAAATTCCCCGATTGAACCCAAGGCTGCTCAGCCCTTCACGATCTCCCAAAACCTCATCTAACCCTTCCTAGCAACCTAATAAGAATCAGCGAAACACCCAAAACCGTCCATAATGCCCTAATCAATAATTGGAATCAAAAGCTTAAAACCGCGTGCATACCTCCTCTCCGCCGTCCACGGCGGCCCGGCCGATCCTGCCACCCTCCAGCACGTCATGGTCTCCTCTCCCTCCTTCCTTCATGGTTCATGCTCATCAGAGAAGGTTGAGGGGTGTTTGTGAGGGGTGGTTTGCACGGTTTAAGAGTTTTGGGTTGGTTTGGACAAATGGAACAGATAAGGGTGGTGGTGCATGAATGTAAGGAAATGGGCAATGGATGAGTGACAAGTGTCACTCATCCATTGTGCCTGTTCAAAAGATTTGGGCCCCACCTAGGAAAAAAGTCCCCTTTTGTCTCGTAAAACGTGTCACCGTAAGTAGTTCCTCGGAACTTCTGTGAATCTTCACTTTTCCGTCGAACGTCTGATTTCGACGTGCCACCTGTCTACGAATTCGTATCGACTCGATCTATGTAACGGTCCTTGGCCCTTGACCATCAGACAACCCGGGTCAAAAGTCAACCTTTTACCATCGTTCAGGGGTAAAATTGTAATTTTGCCCACATCCAAACAGTGGAATCCAACCATGTCCCCTCTACTCGATTACTCTCGTGTAACATACACATCCGTCGCAACCACCGTACTCATCAGTATTTGCGGTTATTGGAGACTCCCAAGCTCCAACTTATCCTCGAGAACTACAATTGAGCTCGTACGTCTAACTCGAGGCATCGACACTCGTCGATCTCGCCTGTCACTCACTCTTGGCAGGTTAACCCTAATAAGTTGTTGTCCAATAGAATTTTCAACCTAACGACCCTTCTCATCCGACAACCGGAGCTGATATCCTTTTCAACATCTGATCTGATAACATCGTCTAGATCCTCCCATCACAATGGCAAGAATCCCGTCTCGCACGTCATCCTCAAACTTGCGGCATCTACCGACCTCGACAATCACATCGGCCAACACTATCGCTTTCTCATACGTATACTGACTCCCTCAGCAATCCTTGCTGACTCTAGTGAGAGTCACATCAACTCCGTATCACGATGTCACAACCATCATGACCAGTCGGTAACGCTCGGCTCCACTGTACTTTCACTGCGCTACTCTGATCTCGACTCGCTCTCGAGTCCCCATATCGTATCTCGTTTCACTCCGTGACCTACGCTGAGATCTCGACTCATCTCACGTCCAAAATGTTGTATCACATACTCCGTCGCAACACATTCGACCCATCACCCATCTTGGGTGTATCTGGACCCCAATCGAATACTTGTCTCAGTAGAGGTCAACATTACAGAAAATCTCTAGGGTTCCTCTGGCCCACATGGCCCTGGGCTCTCGTTTCTCATAATCTCTGAACCCTCTCAATCCACTATGTTTGAGTACATAGTATTCGATGTCCAGTCGACTCATCACAATGTCGGAACACATCCGACCATAGTACTCACTGTAAAATCAACATCGGACCTCGTCCGATCACCATCTCACGTCCACCTAGGACTCCATTTGATCGACAACATATTCATCCTCTCGGGTAACTTCCAACCTAATCCTACCGGCTGACCGTGGTCAGTCCCAACATCCAATGTGCACTACGCATCGTGCACCTCTACTAACGATCATCAAGGTACCACTCGGCCTGCTCAAGGACTACATCTTGGCAACATCCAACCGCGTACTACCATCCTCACTCCAACCATGGCTCGTACCTCAACCGTTCGTCACCAGGCTAACATCAATCCATCACAATCTCTATCCTCATATCCAAGATAGATCATACCACACATCACATATCCAACATCTATCTTGTCATCTCACCCATTCCAAAGATTCTTCAACTGCCGCACAAAACCATTATCCTCTGCTCCTAGCTTCATATAATCAGTAGTACTATTCTCTGCAATGACTACCTGACCTCAGTCTACTCGACTCCCGATCACCACAATCACCTCAGTCATCTTGACCTATCGTGAATCAACTACCTCGGACACTCACTCATCACATCATGTCTGACGACCCGGAAATTCGAAAAAGGAAAATTTGGAAAATTTGAAGAAAATGACGATTTTACCTCTGGAATTGGGCGAATGATTGACTTTTGGTTCGAGCGGTCAAACAGACTTTGTTCTTGAGAGAATTGAGAACAAAGAATTGAGATTGAGAGAGGAAGAAAAGTAATGAAAATTGCGAAAGGAAAAGCCAAAACCCGAAACATGTTCTTGAGAGAATGAGAATTTCGAGTTGTAGACCAGCCCAAGTCAAATTAAGGTTAGATTAAGACTTCTGGGACCGTGATTAGTCGAACCCAATCAAAAACGAAAGTAATTAAGGAGGTATTGGCCAAGAACAGGACCTGCGAACTGTTGGAATTTTCGAGCTTGAGTTGTGTAATTGGAGGAGTTGGACGATGCAATTGAGATCAAAAACAAGGTTATGATAATCCTACGAAGCTGTTGGCTGGATCAATTGAAGAAAAACAATGGAAATTAATGAACTTTGATGAATGAACAGTGCTCAGATGTTCTTCGAAAAGTCGAGTTCGATTGGAATGATTGAGGTAAGTATTGGTGTTATTTAAATCACAGACCTATAATTAAGATTAGAACGATGCAAATGGAAGCATTAATTAGTGGAATTGATGTTGAATTGAAGGAATTACAACCGGGTTGTGTCGCGAGCTAACGGGTTGAATTTGCAGGAAACAGGTGATAGGGATGAGTAATGTAGCTGGCGCGTGAACTTCACGCGCAGCCACTCACGACGGCGCGTGGAGGCGCATGAGACCGAATCTCGAGGTGAGTTGAAGGTAAAACTTGATTTTTTAATGTAATGAACATTTTGGCACTAGTTTCGAGGAAATTGGATATCGTTTGGGGGAAAATTATATGAGATAGATTGAGGTGTTAGTGACCCTCGATAATGATTTTGGACAGGGATTGTGATTTTCAAAATTTACGAAAAAACGTGCAGCTCGGAAGCGAGCCGTTTGGACGGTGTGTGAGTGGACTTTGCTTTCCAAATTTCAATGCATGCTTAATTGTTTTCTATGCTTTCTATCTATGATTTCTATGCTTATGATTATAGTACTTTTGATTTCCGTATTTACACATGTATCGATATGCAATGCGTAATTGCACGTATTTCGAGAATACGGTTTATGTTATACTTTGATGATCGTTTGATGGATGATTTTATATGATTTACACATATCATGTTTTGATGATGATTTGATGGTGTGAAATTGGATTTGCATGTGAATTCGGGCACGAGACCCATTTCGATAAAAAAAAAGATTTCGGATTTGGTTTTGGAATTTGGATTACGATGCATTCTATATTTGCTATGATTCACACATGGTTTTGGGTTTAAAGACCCGGTACTATTGCTGGATCTTTTTTTGGGTTTAAAGACCCGGTTGATTGATGTGGCGGGGGGAGGGCCCTTGATTGATATATTTTGAGTTTAAAGACCCGGTTACTGTGATATCCCCCGAGGCCTATTGATTGTGTTTGAGTTTAAAGACTCCTTGATATCCCGGGAAGGCCTGATATGTGTGAGTTTAAAGACTTGGTGATTGAGATCCAGCAGTTTGATTGACTTGTGATTTACTGTTGATTTCTGATGTTTTCGGATGTGTTGGGCAGTGGCCTGGTTTATATGGCTTGATGTGTAACGACCCGTCTCGAATTCTAGGATTAGATTAGTGACTAATCATGATTGGTGAGGTTAATGGGTGATTAGTTGGGTGAAATCGGACGAACGATACAAAATGACCGTTTTACCCTTGGGCGTGGGTAAAACGTTGACTTTTCATTCAGGCGGTTATATGGACTTTGACCGATGACTGTGATGTAGTTCGGGATGCCACGAGTTCATAGACAGGTGGCATGTTCGATTCCGACATTCCAAAAAGAAGTTATGACGTTCGGATGTTTAGGGGCATTTTGGTAATTATGGTTAAAACGGGCGAAGTTGACTTTTGATCTGGGAGGTCCGATGGCCGAGCGACAAGGACCGTTACGTAGACCGGCGGCAAGCTGAAATCGAACTTCGAACGGGAAAGTTATGGGTCACGGAAGTTCGATTTCACTATGCACGTATCACCAGGTGACGTGAGGTGGCAATATCTGATTGTGAAGATATTTTAGTGGGACCCATGGATGAGTGACAAGCCCATTGGTCTATCCCCTAAAAAGTGGATCTATTTTAATTAAATAATAATATTTTGGATTATTTTATAATTAATCCTACCCTCCACTAAATCCTAACCATCCATTCTAATTAATCTCTCAATCCTCACCTGTCATTTCCTTTCCCTCTCTCATCAGATATCATCATCTTCTTCTCCTTTCTTCATCCAAACCCGAATACCCCATTTTCTTCATTTTTCATTTTCAAACAAACACCTCACCACCTTCCCTAGATCGTGGCTGACGATGGTGGCTCATGAAGTGAACTTGGAAAAGGTGATGAGCCGAGCACGGTGGTACTATCGGTTTGAACGGAGGGCCACGACGGTGACCATGGCAGGGGAGAGTCGAAACCATGAGGTAATGGTTTCAAAAATATGTTTTCGGGTTTTAGAGGGATTCGATGGATTTCATTAATGGAAATGGGCTTCTGGAGGTCGTAGGAGCCTGTTGGAATCAAAAGAAGTGGCTGGGACGGCCTAGAATGGACGGTGAACGGCGGAGGATCTCACCACCGCCATGTTCAACCTTGGAGGTATAGTTTTCCTTGTTTTCCTTGTACTTTGATTAGTTAAACAGTTAGGAAATAGGATTAGGAAGATATTAGGATCAAAATGGAGCAAAATGGGTTGAAAAAGGATGAGTTTAGACGTTGAACCAGTCCAGACCGATTCGGCCGGTTCAGAACCAGAGAACCCAGTTCAGCCGAAGGTAGGAGACAGTGCTATAGTGCGGCACATGGGCTCACGCGCAGAGGCTTCCTTGGGTGCGTGTGGGCACGTGACCAACATTTTTGGGATGTCTTCAACACGCGAAATCATCTATTTGATGTAACGAATATTTTGGGACTGGTTTCGTGTCGATCGGGCATCTTTTCGATAGGTTTCGGGGTGTCGGAATGTTTAGGATCGAGATTAAAAATAGTTAAAAATTCCAGAAAATTACGGGGCTTTAGTGAGAGGTTAATAAGGTAGTTAGTAACCCTCTAAAGTGATTTGGATAGGTTTTGGAGTCCCGGTGATGGTGATTATCTTGGGAGAGCCGTATGGCACGCATACCGAGGCGAAAGCTCGGACGGTCTGTGAGTGGACCTTGTTTTCTAAATTGGTGCATGCATTAATGTTTATTATATGTTTTAATACATGTTTTGTGATGCCATGAGTGCATTTGAGTGTGGATACGTATTGACACGTATTTTGAGGTTTTAGCCTTATACTGTGCGTATACGTGTTTGTACTTTCTATGATGGTTTAAATGAAATGGTTTTGGATTTCAAAAGGATAAACTCGGGCATGAGACCCATTTGGTTTTGTCTCGGGCATGTGGCTCTCTTTATGACCTACATGTCTGAATCGTGGTAGCGGCAAGTGCTATGTGCACGACGAACGACGATACGACGCTCGCCCCCGGGATAGGATATGTTCCTTCTGGAGAGGTCAAGATGCACGATCTGTTGTCGGGTAGCGGATGGAGGCTTGACTTCGGAGTGGTGACGGCTCAGGATATCGATCGGTGATGGGTGCACCATAATCTAGCGATGGTCACGTCGGTTGATTCGTTCATGGCGACATACCAGGATTGAGGGCGGTCCTGGATGGATGGTTGCACGCATCACTACGATCGGAGTTGTGACACACCCTGAGATATCGGGCACGATGGCCAGTTGAGTCATGTGTTCGGGCATGAGACCTAGTTTACTTTACGTTTATGTTTCGGGTCGGGGACCCTAAATGGATTTCCAGGTTCATGACGGTTTATGGGAACCGGCATGAACACTTGAAATGTTTTTATGATTCATGACGGTTTATTTGAGTCGTAGCCTCAGGGCGGTTCATTGGTCTACAGACATTGACCTTGGACTCTGAGAGACTTGGGGTTTGAGATCCCGGGTAGCACGCGCGTAGTTTTGGAAATCGTGACAGGAATGGTTGTGTGAATTATATGTATATATGTGATATATGATATATGATATGTGATGTGTACAGGTTTTGGGCTAAGTCACGTATGGATTTGGGCAGTGGCCCTTATGGTTGGTTGTTTATGGTTCCTTCGGTTATGGTTTTGGGCTAGTTCCCAGATATGGTTCTTTTGGATTAAATGGATTTTGAATGCATGCATTCTTTTTAGTGAAGGGTACAAATGTCTTCGTTAAAATGTTTTTATAAACTCCTTGTTTTGTCCACTCACAGCTTTTAATATTTTGACTGCCCTTCAGGTTGACAGCGGATGTGGACTGTAGCAGAGACTGAGATATCACATACCTCCTCCGGATCCTGGAGTACTCTGATAGCCCGAGAGGGCAAAGGTTGGAAATTTCCCTTGTCTGACACTTCGTGTCAGACGGGAGTAGGGTCGTCCCTCGTTAATCCTAGGGGGATTGGGACGGGTCCTGTCAGTGTGGTATCATATAGGGGTTGTCTCTATTCGAGCACGGTTTGCTTTTGGAGCAACGCACAGGTCGAGGATGTGATGTCTCAAGGGGCTACAGTTCATTATCAACATAATAGTTAGGATGCTGGTATGATAGTTAGTAGGATTGAATCAAGAAACGTCTTGGTTTGGCACTCGATGCCGGGGTTGCCACAATTCTATCAAGGTTGACAGTGTGGGACCCTACGGAAGGATGAACATAACAGTACTTTAGAGTTGTGATCGTGTGACGGTTAGTTGGGATCGTATTTCATGATGTTGTAGGATCGGTTATGACGACTGGTTCGGTGTTGTGACCATTCGATGGTCGGATCTTGATGAGTTAGGTGACTATGCTGCTTGGAGCATCCGGGTTCGAGGAACTATAGTTTGACTTACGGTAGGATTGGATTGACGTCTTTGTGATGTTAGGACCCCGTGGTCGGTCTGATCGTGGATTATATTGGTTTCTGCGGTTGGGTTCAAGGAACCCTAGGTAGTGATCGTGGAACCCTAATGTAGGGTGTATGGTTCGGAAAGGTGAGTTAGCAAGTGGTCTCAACTCCGATGAGACCATTGGTCTGTATAGTCATGTGAGCTTTAGTGATGGGACTGCACTCTGCAGTCAGGGTTTTACTTATCGGTTAAACCTAGATGGTTGTCGTGCTACTCTAGTCGTGATGGATTGTTGGTGCAACTATGGTCATGGGCGACCTGGTAAACGACATTGGTTGAGTCGAGTTACGACTGGTTAGAGTTTGGTTGGACAGGTTACCAGGGTTAGTACTTGTCGATGGAATCCCGGAGTGGGGATAAAGAGTAGTTAGTACGTGCGGTTGATTCCATTGGATGTGGAGTCTCGATAGTGGTGTTTGGCGGTTGGGTCTGCATGAGTCTGTGGCAGGCACTATTGCCGAAAATGGTTGTAGTTACGGTTGTTGGGAATCAGGGATGTTCGGGGGACGTTTCCTTTTCTCGTATGAGTTGTTGGGGTGACTATACCTAAAGTTGTTGGGTACGAGGGAGGCAGAGTTTCTCCCATTCGAGCAGAGGTTCGGGATCGTTGTTCGGTATGAGTAGAGATCCAGGGTTGTTTGATTTGCACACGGTGTGCTTGTGTTATTGATGATACTGATGCTGAGGTTAGTATGATGGTGCTGGTTGCGTGTGCTGATACAAGTGTGGATACTTGTGTTCTAGTGTTAGTGCTAGTGTTGGGGATCGTGCTGATACTAGTGTTGTTGTTAGTGTGTTGGTACTGGTTACTAGTGCTAGTGCTAGTGCCGGTGATTGTGATGACGATGAGTTACGAGTCGGGATGTGACTCCATCGAGATGGGCATGTGTTCGGTATCTGTGATCCGACAATGGATCATAGATAGAGGTGGACTGGTGATGGACACGTGGTTGATGTCCGAGTGTGTTGGTTCCGACATGGTTGGAACTTCGAAATCGAGAAAGGTTGTGATTGAGGTGATGAGAGGAGTGCGGGTTTTCCACATTGGTAATGGGTATTTCGAAGTCATTTTGGGTGACTTCTCAGGTTCTACCATGGTAGATGCTGGTTGTGTCACCAGTACATTGGTCGTGTATTGGTTGGTGGACCTGGGATATGTCTTGGGCCATCAGGAGGAGTTGAGTGCATCAAAGTTAGGTGACTGGGATTTCTCATTTTAGTGGTGTGGTGAGTGCAGCGAGTTTTGTTTGCATTCACGTCGGTGAGTGCAGCGAGTTTTGTTTGCAGGGAGTTTTGCGACAGAAGATGTTGGATTACGTGGTGCGGTGAGTGCAGCGAGTTTTGTTTGCATTCACGTCGGATGAATGTTGATGTCATCGTGTTGGATCATCCTTGATTTTCCTAAGTGGAATGACAAGGATCGATACGAGGTAATTGGAGAGAACCCATAATATCGACGTGTCTCGTCGTTGACTAATCTCTTTAGATGTGGGAAATGGTTGAGGAGTGATGTGACTGACGAAGGATTTAGGAGGGTGTAAGACCCTATGATTGGATCTCAGGTGGATTGTTAGCTGAGTGAGCTTGTGTGGATCGCGATGTGGATTGGGATTATGATGTTGAGGACTTTGGACGTCGTGACGATCGAGGATCGTGACGTCTATGGTCGGATGACGTAGTGATGGATCTGGATTGTGATCTTGATGATCCAGATAGGTGGAGAGTTCATCACTCTTACTTAGATGTTTGAGTTGAGGATGATGGGACTAAACTTCTTTTCGAGGTAAATCCCGTATGGTATATTACTCGGGCGAGTAAGTGTCCGACGGGGTCGGATTTTGTTAGCCTTAGATGTGTGAATGTTGGGGTTGGATTCCCTATGAAGTTAATCGAATGTATTGAGCAGGCAACCGATAGGTTCGAAATTGGTACGTCTCAGTAGACGAGAATAAGATTTCAGGTTTTGGAATCGGATTTCAGGACGACGATTCAGGATTCGATTTTGGAACTTGAAAGTGGATTTCTGGATTTAAGTTCGGAATGGTTATTCCAAATGCTAGCTTACGGAATGATGATTTCGGATTGGAATTTGGAAATGGACGACAGGTTGGAGTTTCGATTTTCCTAGTCCTGGATTGGACAAATGGACTCCAGAATTGAACCGTGTTTGGCTATGACCTAGGTGGTTGTAGGCTGGTTTATGGATAGATGTACGTACCTTGTACGTTTTTCGAGGTATGATACTGGGCATACTTGTGGTGCCTGGTGACGGTATATAGGGTATACTAGTGGTAGATTTGACAAGTGGTGTCAATTCGGAACATATGGCTACTATCATTCGACGTGGTCGAGTGTAGTTGATACGATGTGAGTACTAGTGGTACGTCTGGGTGCAGACAAGTTTTGTTTTGACTAGTGGGTGTACTAGTGTACACGTGTGTAAGATTGGATTTGCTTTCCACGAGTGGATGTGGAACCAAGATAGTTGCAATTTCGAGAACGAAACTAATTAAGGAGGGATGAACGGTTGGAATTAGGTCGGTTGGAATTTCGAGGATGAAATTAATTAAGGAGGGAAGGTTATAACGACCCGTCCTGAATTCCAGGATTGGATTAGTGACTAATCATGATTGGTGAGGTTAATCGGTGATTAGTTGGGCGAAATCGGACAAACGATGCAAAATGACCGTTTTGCCCCTGGGTGTGGGTAAAACATTGACTTTTCATTCAGGCGGTCAAATGGACTTTGACCGATGACCGTGACGTAGTTCGGGACGTCACGAGTTCAAAGATAGGTGACATGTTCAATTCCGACATTAGAGGAAGAAGTTATGACGTTCGGAATTTCAGGGGCATTTTGGTAATTATGGTTAAAAGGGGTGAATAGTTGACTTTTGACCTGGGAGGTCCGATGCCGAAGACCAAGGACCGTTACGTAGATCGGGACGATACGAATCCGTAGACAGGCGGCATACTGAAATCGGACTTCGAACGGGAAAGTTATGGGTCATGGAAGTTCGGTTTCACTCTACACGTATTACGAGGCGATGTGAGGTCGCAATATCTGATTGGGCAGATATTTTAGTGGGACCCATGGATGAGTGATAAGTGCCACTCATCCCATTCGTCAATCCCCTAAAAAGTGGATCTAGTGTAATTAAATAATAATATTTTGAATTATTTTATAATTAATCCTACCCTCCACTAAATCTTAACCCTCCATTCTAATTAATCTCTCAATCCTCACCTTTCATTTCCTTTCCTTCTCTCATCAGATATCATCATCTTCTTCTCTTTTCTTCATCCAAACCTGAATACCACATTTTCTTCATTTTCCATTTTTAAACAAACACCTCACCACCTTCCCTAAACCGTGTCTGATGATGGTGGCTCATGATGTGAACTTGGAAAGGGAGATGAGACGAGCACGATGGTGCTATCGGTTTGAACGGAGAGCCACGGCGGTGGCCACGACAAGGGATAGTCGAAACCGGGAGGTAATGGTTTCAAAAATATGTCTTCGGGTTCTAAAGGGTTTTAATGGATTTCATTAATGGAAATGGACTTCTGGAGGTCGTAGGAGCCTGTTGGAATCAAAAGAAGTGGCTGGGACAGGCTAGAATGGACGGTGAACGGCGGAGGATCTCACCACCGCCATGGTCAACCTTGGAGGTATAGTTTTCCATGTTTTCCTTGTACTTTGATTAGTTAAACAGTTAGGAAATAGGATTAGGAAGATATTAGGATGAAAATGGAACAAAATGGGTTGAAAAAGGATAAGTTTGGACGTTGAACCGATCCAGACCGATTCGGCCGGTTCAGAACCAGTGAACCCGGTTCAGCAGAATGTATGAGACAGTGCTACAGTGCGCGCACGTGGGCTCACGCGCAGAGGCTTCCTTGGGCGCGTGACCAACATTTTGGGGATGTCATCAACACATGAAATCATCTATCCAATGTAACGAACATTTTGGGACTGGTTTCGTGCCGATCAGACATCGTTTAGGTAGGTTTCGGGGTATCGAAAGGTTTAGGATTGGGATTAAAAATAGTTAAAAATTCCAGAAAGTTACGGGGTTTTAGTGAGAGGTTAATAAGGTAGTTAGTAACCCTCTAAAGTGATTTGGACAGGTTTGGAAGTCCCGGTGACAGTGATTGGTTCGGGAGAGCCGTATGGCACGTATATCGAGGCAGGAGCTCGGACGGTCTGTGAGTGGACCTTTTTTTCTAAATTGGTACATGCATAAATGTTTTTTATACGTTTTAATACATGTTTTGTGATGCCATGAGTGCATTTGAGTGTGGTTACGTATTGGCACATATTTCGACATTTCGGCCTTATACGGTGCCTAAACGTGTTTGTACTTTCTATGATGGTTTAAATGAAATGGTTTTGGAATTCAAAAGGATAAACTCGGGACATGAGACTCATTTGGTTTTGACTCGGGCATGTGGCTCTCTTTATGACCTACGAGTCTGAATCGTGGTCGCGGCGAGTGCTATGTGCACGACGACCGACGATACGACGCACGCCTCTGGGCTAGGATATGTTCCTTCCCGAGAGGTCACGATGCACGATCTGGTGTCGGGCAGCCGATGGAGGCTCAACTTCAGATTTTTGACGGTTCAGGATATCGATCGATGATGGGTGCACCATAATCTAGCGGTGGTCGCGTGGGTTGATTCGTTCACGGCGACATACCTGGATTGAGGGCGGTCCTAGATGGATGGTTGCACGCATCACTACGATCAGAGTTGTGACTGACCCTGAGATATCGGGAACGATGCCCAGTTGAGTTGTCAGGACACTACCCTCCTCAGTCAGGACCCGACTCATCTAGCCCCATATAGTTCGCTTCGGGCTCGCCCTCACGGTTTTGTTTTCGGGAGCTCGTGATGCAACTTCCAATGGGGTCACCCATCATGGAATTGCACCAGCCTCAACTCGCTTATCTTTGGGGTTCCAATCCCCCCCAATGCCACTTGAGCTCCCAAAAGGCCTACTGCTAGATAGGTGTGTGCCTACACCTTTGAGGCACACCATCATCCTCTCCCAGACTATTCCCCCTCGCAGGAATGTGGGATTGTTCACCGTTCCCTCCAAGACACGGGTCTTACAATCCACCCCCCTTAGGGCCCAGCGTCCTCGCTGGCACACTTCCCGATCGGGGTCTGGCTCTGATACCAAATTATCAGGACCTAACCCTCCTCGGTCAGGACCCGACTCATCTAGCACCATATAGTTCGCTTTGGGCTCGCCCTCACGGTTTTGTTTTCGGGAGCTCATGGTGCAACTTCCCAGAGGGTCACCCATCATGGAATTGCACCAGCCTCAACTCTCTTAACTTTGGGGTTCCAATTCCCCCCAAAGCCACTTGAGCTCCAAAAAGGCCTACTACTAGATAGGTGTGTGCCTACACCTTTAAGGCACACCATCATCCTCTCCCAGACCATTCCCCTTCACAGGAATGTGGGATTGTTCACCGTTCCCTCCAAGACACGGGTCTTACAATCCACCCCCTAAGGGCCCAGCATCCTCGCTGGCACACTTCCCGGTCGGGGTCTGGCTCTCATACCAAATTGTCAGTACCCAACCCTCCTCGATCAGGACCCGACTCATCTAGCACCATATTATCCGCTTTGGGCCTCGCCCTCACAGTTTTGTTTTCGGGAGCTCATGGTGAAACTTCCCAGGGGGTCACCCATCATGGAATTGCACCAGCCTCAACTCGCTTAACTTTGTGATTCCAATCCCCCCCAAATCCACTTGAGCTCCCAAAAGGCCTAATGCTAGATAGGTGTGTGCCTATACCTTTAAGGCACACCACCATCCTCTCCCACACCATTCCCCCTCGCAGGAATGTGGGATTGTTCACCGTTCCCTCCAGGACACGGGTCTTACATGTGTCATGTGTTTGGGTACGAGACCTAGTTTACTTTACGTTTATGTTTCGAGTCGGGGACCCTAAATGGATTTCCATCTTCATGACGGTTTATGGGAACCGGCATGAACCCTTGAAACGTTTTTACAATTCATTACGGTTTATGGGAACCGGGCATGAATATGTTGAAAGGTTTTAAGGATGATTTCATTATATATATATATATATGTATATATATATTCATATACCTTCCTTTACTTGGAATTGTCTCCTCCGGGGAGGGTCGTTGGCTTGGGTGGACCCCGGAGTAGTCACGGAGCACTAACTGAGTGGATTCGCCCCCGTTGGGTGCCTTAATCTCAGGAAGGCTTGGATCATAATCTCAGGGCGGGTCATTGGTCTACGAGCATTGACCTTGGATTCTCAGAGACTTCGGTTTGAGACCCCGGGTAGCATGCGCGTAGCTTTGGAAACCATGACAGGAGTGTGAATTATATGTATATATGTGATATATGATATATGATATGTGATGTGTGCAGGTTTTGGGCTGAGTCCCGTATGGATTTGGGCAGTGGCCCGTATGGTTAGTTCTTTATGGTTCCTTCGGTTATGGTTTTGGGCTTAGTTCCCACATATGGTTCTTTTCGATTAAATGGATTCCGAATGCATGCATGCTTTTTAGTGAAGGGTACAAATGTCCTCGCTAAAATGTTTTTATAAACTCCTTGTTTTGTCCACTCACAGCTTTTAATGTTTTGACTGCCCTTCAGGTTGACAGCGGATGTGGACTGTAGCAGAGACTGAGATATCACATACCTCCTCCGGATCCTGGCATACTCTAATAGTCAGAGAGGGAAAAGGTTGGAAATTTCCCTTGTCTGACACTTCGTGTCAGTAGGGAGCAAGGTCGTCCCTTGTTAATCCTGGGGGGATTGGGACAGGTCCTGTCATGATGGATTTTTGGGCTATGTTCTTGTACTTGAATTTTGATTCATGATTTTGGGCTGAGGCCCCGTATATATGGTTTCTGGCTAATGCCCGAGGTTTGAGAAAAGGAAATGATTTTGGTTTTCATACACGGTTTTCTTATATTGGTAATGAAATGGATTATGAAATGATTTTCGAATGCATGCATTGGTTTTACGTGGAGGGTAGAAATGTCTTTTCTGTAACATGTTTTACAAACTGATTTATTTTCGTCCACTCACACCTTTTATGTTTTTATTGACCCTCCAGGTCATGGCGCGATGATCGAGGCTGATCGAGGGGTGGGGGCATGAGTGGGCACATGTGCAGTTATCCCTTGTTTGGCAAGTGCTGAGGATAATTTGGGAATTTCAGTTGACTTGCCCGACGGGAGCAGGACCGGGCACGATTATCAACGTTCTCAGGGGGGCGGTCCTGTAAACTTGGTATCAGAGCACTAGGTTGCTGATTCTGTTGCCACATCATGCCTCCGAAACATAAGCCTCGTGCGCGACTTGGTTGTGAGATGGGTAGACGAGGGTACATGAGACCTCGTGAAAGATCTCGTATGAAATTGAAATTGGATTGAGGGTCAGATGTAAATCAGTGTACACTATCAGTTAGACACAGAATTGTGTGGGTCCCAGGGACGAACGAGCCCAGTGGCTAGAAAGGTTGGACAATTGGGCAAGTTGCACTCGTGATGAGATTATTCTCAGTGAATTCCTTAAGTGGAATGTGTGTTTAAAGAGTCTAGAATGTGATGGGATATCCCTTAGGACTTATCCGTCGTATAAGATATGATTCACTATTGGTATTTTCTCGGTGGCTGGGTATATTAATGATGGCATGGCTGATTTGTAACACCCCGGAAATTCGAGGATTTTAATATTGTAAATTAATATTTGAATTGACGTTTTTACCCTTGTGAATAGTATGGCCAAATTGTTGACTTTTTGATTCGTGGGTCAAATGGACTTTGACCAGTGACCGTGACGTAGTTCGGGACGTCACGAGTCCATAGACAGGTGGCACGTCCAATTCGGCCGATCTGGGTAAAAGTTATGACTATCGGAAGTTCAGGGGCATTACCGTAAGTTAGACTTCACGGGCGAAAATGTTGACTTTTCGTTTGGCAACAAATTTTCACACGACTCAAGGACCGTTAGGTAGGTCTTGATATCCTGAGTCCGTAGACAGGCGGCACGCCGAAATCGGACTTCGTATGGCTGAGTTACGGGTCTAGGAAGTGAGGGGCAGTTTGGTAATTATTTGAACCAGGGGCATTTTGGTCATTTCGCCCTGGTTACTGTAGCAAACTGCGGGGGACATGGGCGGCACCACCATGTGCGGTGGTTCAGTGCACAATTGATTATGCTAATATGTGCTGGAAAGTCTGGGCTGTCTTTTGCTTTTGAACGTGGTCTGTTGCATCCACCTTGCACGACCCCATTGTTAATTCAAGTTCGAAGATTTTCGGGGAACATTTTTCAGTGGACAAATTGGACTCCCACGAACCTCTGGGACGGCTGAGATTATTTAAAACTGATCAGAACGTGAGTGAGCATCACTCTGATGCCGAAAGAGCTAAGAATTGATGAAGAAAACCAGAGAAACCATTTCGGGTAAAATTGGAGGGAAAATCAGAGTTTAATTTCTACGGTGTGTTAGACCAATCTAATCACATAGTAAGCTTTCTGGGAGTGTTTAGAACACAACCATATCAAAATCGAAGGCAACCAGCCACGGGTGAGCTGGGACGGTGACTGCCGTGTTCAGAAGAATTTCAGAGGTTTGGACGACTACTTCCAGGTGAGTGTTGGTTCAATTGAGTGTGTTTTCCAGTTCGTTCTGATACTATGATGCTTCCTGTAAGGTTAATTTGATATTGGTTTAGAAACCAGTGAGTTGGGGTGATCAACCCGTTTGGATGATCACGGGTCGAAGGACCATTTAAGGATTTGATTTGGCTAATTAATAACTCAGAACTTAAATTAGATGCTTAAATAACATGTTAGGATCAAATTGGATTGAAATCGAGTAGAAATTGATGGGTAATTAACCGGGTCAAGCCGCGGGTGGCAGGCCCGAATTACAGACAAACGGGTGAAGGTGCTGACACTGTAGCTACAGTGTCAGGCGCGTGACTTTCACGCGCAGCCACTTTGGGCGGCGCGTGAGGGCGCGTTGGGGCTTATCTCCGATCACGATCAACATGACTTTTATTCCTCTCATTATTCTGAATATTTTTGGTGAATTAACCATGTTGATCTGAGATAGTTTGAAGGGTCAGTTTAGGGGCGGCTGCCTCGGGAAACGTGTCGACGGTTTCCCCGAACTGGTTTCTTTTTCGAACTTTCTTTTGAATAAATATTAAGGACTTGTAGTCACCCTTACGTGTGAATTGAACTGACAGGAATTGTACGATAATCTCGGTACAGGTCCGTACGCGCAGATTCGCAGCGGAATTGTACAGTGAGTGGGCCCGTTTTCATTAAACCCTTGCATGCTTAAATGTTTTCTGATTTACTTATATGTTCACATGCTGGAATCGATAAATGGTTTTGATGATATTGAAATTTCGGTTATGGCACGTTTCGCGGTATTTGGGCATGAAACCCGTTTGATGAAACGTAACGATCGGTTCGGATTTTACCTATGTATACATATATGCCTTGCATTTGGATATCAATAAAATGTATTTGGTACTGCACTGTATAGATCCTTCCATATTATATTGTCTCCTCCAGATGAGGTACCCCGGAGAGGTCACGGACGTCTAGTACGTCCAGCGTCTATGACGCTAAGCATCGGGGATGCTGTACCCGAACGGAGTTCGGGGATTGAACTCGGAAATTGAGACCCGAGTGGCACGCGTAGCCTTGTGATTGTGACCTTATTGGACGTCAGGGACGCCAGACACCGGGGATGTCGGGATTGGAGTGTATAGTGCAGTGGCTAAAATTATGTTTATGGTATTATTATATGCCTTATGGTTTATATTATATGATTGATGGTTTTAAATTCGGTGGCATGCATGTTTGGAAAACGGAGGGGTAAATTATATGTTTTACTTATCATATGATTTTATAAACTTGAGTTTCGGTCCACTCACCCTTATTGTTTTGGTAACCCCTCCAGGTCGTGCTATTGAGGTAGAGGAGGAACCTGAGGCTGAGGCATAGATCCACTTCTGCGTACCTGAACCCCTGTTGGGTGGTGTACCCGCAGGTGTATGTTAGAGTCGTGCTCGCAACTTGTCGTTTGGATTTCATCCCTTGTCTGACATCTGTTTAATTCGGATTTGATGTATAACTTTAATTTGGTTATTTATGCATTTGATGTTTTTGAGGTTAAAATTGGTATGAATTATTGGGTGTCAGACGGGAGCAGGGCACGTCCCCTCGTGGTCCCTATGGGATCGAGGCGGGTCCTGTCAGCTTGGTATCAGAGCACTAGGTTGTGGTCAGTACTAGGTTATGTTCAGCATGCTAGACTAGCGATTAGTACTAGTTACTTTTCGACTTTTAAGAATATTGTTATCTGATCTATGCCTCTTGACAGTTGGTTATGCCTCCTTGGAGAATTCCTCATACATGAACTGACGAGGATCTGGAAAGGGAGAGGGAATGCGCGAGCATTGAAAGGGCTCAACGTTCGGGAGCCACTCCTTTCTGCGGGGGATCAAACCCCGAGGATGCTCATGATTGGATCACCAAGTGGGAGAGGATCTTCTCAGTGATGCACTGCCCTGCGGGCGAACGAGTGACCTTGGCGGCCTTCTTGCTGGAAGGAGGAGCCTACCAGTGGTGGCACGGCCTTGAAATGTCTGGGTGGTCTGTCCATACCACTACTTGGGAAGCTTTCCGTTCCCGATTTCTGGACCAGTACTACCCGCGATCGTTCCGCGCGGCACGGGAGGCTGAGTTCCTGCGGCTGGAGCAGGGGGATATGTCTGTTGCGGACTACGAGCACGGGAAACTAACTCGGTTCGCTGCATCATTCGTGAGCACGGAGGAGGACAAATGCCAAAGGTTTGAGCTTGGACTCCGAGGGGAGATCCGGGCAAGTGTGACTGCTGCTACTCATGCTTCTCTAAGAGATTTGGTCGACGCTGCGGTGCGTGTCGAGGCCAGTCTGGCGGCACACCAGACACGACAACCTTCGGGCGAGGGGCGACGTCAGGATCGCCCACATCGTGGGCCATCGGGCCAGAAGAACAACAAGGGAGGGGACTACAGGGGAGCACCCTCATCCTTCAAGGGTCGTGGCTGGTCAAGTCGACGTGGAGGCTCTCAGGGCAGAGGATCTGGATACAACTCTGGGCAGCGCTCATCTTGGAGCGGTGCTTCTGGTGGGCATTCGGACAGGCCGAGGCCAGTTACCTGTTTTGCTTGCGGAGAGGAGGGCCACTATGCCTGTGATTTGCTGCAGTTGTCCAAGAACAACGACGCTGGGGGCTCTAGTGTGGTGCAGAGCACGGCTTCCCACACTAATGGAGGTCGCGGTCAGGGAGCAGACCGTGGTGCTGGGCGTGGCGCGCGCGGGCGCGGATGGAACGGAGCGCCGAGGACCCAAGTGTTTGCAATGACCCAGCAGCAGGCGAGGACTGCCCCAGGCGTGGTTACAGGTACACTACATATCTTAAACCTTCTTGTACGTGTATTGATGGATGTGGGGGCTACACATTCTTTTATTTCGAAGAGTTGTGCTGGTATGCTCGATTGTGTGGTATCAGCCTTAGATTGTGAAATGGGAATTGGCACCCCGATGGGCATCGTGTACCTTGTGAATCAGGTGATTCGAAGGTGCCCGGTAAGAACTGAGGATGTGGATTTACCAGCAGACTTAATTATTCTGGATATCCACGATTTCGATATAATCCTAGGGATGGATTGGCTATCGGATCATGGATCGCTCATCGATTGCTGTAGCAAGCAAGTGATTCTGCGGAGCCCGGGTTTGCCGGAGGTTATCTTTCAGGGGGGAACGTGACGGTTCGCCTTCTGAAGTGATTTCTTCACTTACTACTACCAAACTTCTACGGAAGGGATGCCAGGGTTATCTGGCGCATGTCGTGTCGGAGCAGGTTGATACTCCGGGTATCGACGAGATACCGGTGGTATGTGAGTTTCCGGATGTATTCCCGGAAGACTTACCTGGATTGCCACCATCACGGGAGATCGAGTTTACAATTGAACTACTCCCTGGTACCCGACCTATATCCCAGGCACCATACCGGATGGCGCCAGCTGAGTTACGAGAACTCAAGACTCAATTGCAGGAGTTGGTGAATTTGGGATATGTCCGACCGAGTACTTCACCGTGGGGAGCACCGGTGTTGTTCGTAAAGAAGAAAGAGGGAAGTCTCCGATTGTGTATTGACTATCGACAACTCAACAAGGTGACACTGAGGAACCAGTATCCTCTACCCAGGATCGATGACCTTTTTGACCAGTTGCGGGGAGCTTAGTGCTTCTCGAAAATTGATTTGCGGTCTGGGTATCACCAATTGAGGATTTCGGAGGAGGATATCCCGAAAACTGCTTTTCGAACCCGTTATGGACACTACGAGTTCCTGGTTATGCCTTTTGGGTTGACGAATGTTCCAGCAGCATTCATGGATCTGATGAACCGGGTCTTCCGACCCTACTTAGATAAGTTCGTGATTGTGTTCATCGATGATATCTTGGTATACTCAAGGAGTGCCCGTGCACATGAGGAACATCTACGGTTGGTCTTGGAGAAGTTGAGACAAGAACAGTTGTACGCCAAGCTGAGCAAGTGTCAGTTTTGGTTGAGCAGTATTAGTTTTCTGGGACACGTGATATCGACGGATGGGATTTGCGTGGATCCCCAGAAAACAGAAGCGGTGACCAACTGGGCTAGACCGACAACAGTGACTGAGGTGCGGAGTTTTGTCGGATTAGCAGGTTACTACCGGAGATTCGTGGAGGGTTTCTCCAAAATTGCTGCACCATTGACTCGTTTGACTCGGAAGGGAGTAATGTTTATCTGGGACGAGCAGTGCGATCGGAGTTTTCAAGAGTTGAAAGATCGATTGACCACTGCACCTGTCCTTGCATTGCCGGATGACAGTGGAGAGTTTGTGGTCTTCAGTGATGCATCGCTGCAAGGTCTGGGCTGCGTGTTGATGCAGACTGGCAAGGTTATCGCATATGCATCCCGGCAGCTGAAGACTCATGAGTTGAACTACCCTACCCATGATTTGGAGTTGGCGGCGGTGGTTCATGCTCTAAAAATCTGGAGACATTACCTGTTCGGCGCAACGTGTCAGATATACACCGACCACCAGAGTCTTAAATACCTATTCACTCAGAAGGAGCTTAACATGAGACAACGGAGATGGTTGGAGCTGCTGAAGGATTATGACTGTACGATTGAGTACCATCCGTGTAAGGCCAATGTGGTGGCAGATGCACTCAACAGGAAATCAACGGGATCAATTGCACACCTGGGGATGGTGTACCTTCCTTTGCTGGTGGAACTCCGGAAGGCGAGAGTTATTTTGGGTACGGATGAGCATGGAGCTTTGTTGGCCAGCTTCCATGTACGACCAGTACTAATTGATCGGATTATCGAAGCACAAATTCAGGATCCGATACTCTGTATTTACAGAATTGAGGTCGATGCGGATGAGAGACAGGATTTTACCATCCGGGACGATGGAGCACTTGTGAAATTGGGCCGTTTGTGTGTACCTGCAGTGGCAGAGTTACGGGCCGAGATTCTTGAGGAGGCCCATAGTTCGGCTTATGCTATGCATCCGGGAGGTACAAAGATGTACCGTACCCTCCGGAACCATTATTGGTGGCCAAGAATGAAGAAGGATATTGCTGAATTCGTGAGCAAATGCTTAACCTGTCAGCAGGTTAAGGCAAAACGGCAGAGACCTTATGGGGCTATGCAGCCACTTCCTATTCCCGAGTGGAAGTGGGATCACATCACCATGGACTTCGTCTTTAAGTTACCGAGGACTCAGAGTGGAGTTGACGGAGTATGGGTGATCGTGGACCGGCTAACCAAGTCAGCCCATTTCCTGCCAGTTCAGGAGACCTATAAACCTAACCGTTTGGCTCAGTTGTTTGTGAAGGAAATCATACAATTGCATGGTACGCCGGAATCGATCGTGTACGATCGTGATCCGCGTTTCACTTCCAGGTTCTGGCGGAGTCTGCAAGCTACTTTAGGAACAACCCTACGTTTCAGTACTGCTTTCCATCCACAGACCGATGGGCAGTTTGAGAGGACCATTCAAACCCTAGAGGACATGATGAGCTCATGTGTGCTACAGTTTCAGGACTCTTGGGATACTCATTTGCCATTGATGGAATTCACTTACAACAACAGCTATCAGACAAGCATCGGGATGACACCTTATGAGGCACTGTATGGTCGACAGTGCAGGACACCTATCTGCTGAATGGAGATAGGGGAGCGAGCGGCTGTAGGGCCAGAATTGATGGACTTAACCATGGAAACTGTTCGAGTTATCAAGGAGAGATTGAAGGCGGCGCAGGATCCCCAAAAGAGTTATGCTGATCGACGGATTCGAGACTTGGAATTTGAAGTGGGAGATTTTGTCTTCTTAAAGTTATCCCGTGGAAAGGGATTATCCGTTTTGGTCGACGGGGGAAGCTGAGTCCGCATTTTATCAGACCTTATGAGATCGTGGAAAGGATTGGGAGAGTTGCATACAGATTGGCACTACCTCCAGAACTTTCTAGAGTTCACGATGTTTCCCACATATCGATGCTATGAAAGTACGTACATGATGCTTCGCATGTACTAGGGGAACAACCTGTCGAACTACGGGAGGATTTGAACTTTGATGAACAACCAGTACAGATCTTGGATCGGAAGGACAAGGTACTACGTAGGAAGACGATCCCTCTCGTGAAGATTCTCTGGAGAAACCAGAATGTGGAAGAAGCCACATGGGAGCCTGAGGCTCAGATGCGAGAACAATTTCCTCATTTATTTCTTTGAAATTTCGAGACGAAATTTCTTAAGGAGGGAAGGTTGTAACAACCCGGAAATTCGAGGATTTTAATATTGTAAATTAATATTTGAATTGACGTTTTTACCCTTGTGAATGGTATGGCCAAATTGTTGACTTTTTGATTAATGGGTCAAATTGACTTTGACCAGTGACCGTGACGTAGTTCGGGACGTCACGATTCCATAGACAGGTGGCACGTCCAATTCGGACGATCTGGGTAAAAGTTATGACTATTGGAAGTTCAGGGGCATTACCGTAAGTTGGACTTCACGGGCGAAAATGTTGACTTTTCGTTTGGCAACAAAATTTCACACGACTCAAGGACCATTAGGTAGGTCTCGATATCCTGAGTCCGTAGATAGGCGGCACGCCGAAATCGGACTTCGTATGGCTAAGTTACGGGTCTAGGAAGTGAGGGGCAGTTTGGTAATTATTTGAACCAAGGGCATTTTGGTCATTTCACCCTGGTTACTGTAGCAAACTGCGGGGGACATGGGCGGCACCACCATGTGCGGTGGTTCAGTGCACAATTGATTATGCTAATATGTGCTGGAAAGTCTGGGCTGTCTTTTGCTTTTGAACGTGGTCTGTTGCATCCACCTTGCACGACCCCATTGTTAATTCAAGTTCGAAGCTTTTCGGGGAACATTTTTCAGTGGACAAATTGGACTCCCACGAGCCTCTGGGACGGCTGAGATTATTTAAAACTGATCAGAACGTGAGTGAGCATCACTCTGATGCCGAAAGAGCTGAGAATTGATGAAGAAAACCAGAGAAACCATTTCGGGCAAAATTGGAGGGAAAATCAGAGTTTAATTTCTACGGTGTGTTGGACCAATCTAATCGCAGAGTAAGCTTTCTGGGAGTGTTTAGAACACAACCATATCAAAATCGAAGGCAACCAGCCACGGGTGAGCTGGGACGGTGACTGCCGTGTTCAGAAGAATTTCAGAGGTTTGGACGACTACTTCCAGGTGAGTGTTGGTTGAATTGAGTTTGTTTTCCAGTTCGTTCTGATACTATGATGCTTCCTGTAAGGTTAATTTGATTTTGGTTTAGAAACCAGTGAGTTGGGGTGATCAACCCGTTTGGGTGATCACGGGTCGAAGGGCTATTTAAGGATTTGATTTGGCTAATTAATAACTCAGAACTTAAATTAGATGCTTAAATAACATGTTAGGATCAAATTGGATTGAAATCGAGTAGAAATTGAAGGGTAATTAACCGGGTCAAGCCGCGGGTGGCAGGCCCGAATTACAGACAAACAGGTGAAGGTGCTGACACTGTAGCTACAGTGTCAGGCGCGTGACTTTCACGCACAGCCACTTTGGGCGGCGCGTGAGGGTGCGTTGGGGCTTATCTCCGATCACGATCAACATGACTTTTATTCCTCTCATTATTCTGAACATTTTTGGTGAATTAACCATGTTGATCTGAGATAGTTTGAAGGGTCAGTTTAGGGCCGGCTGCCTCGGGAAACGTGTCGACGGTTTCCCCGAACCGGTTTCTGTTTCGAACTTTCTTTTGAATAAATATTAAGGACTTGTAGTGACCCTTATGTGTGAATTGAACTGACATGAATTGTACGATAATCTCGGTACAGGTCCGTACGCGCAGATTCGCAGCGGAATCGTACAGTGAGTTGGCCCGTTTTCATTAAACCCTTGCATACTTAAATGTTTTCTGATTTACTTATATGTCACATGCTGGAATCGATAAATGGTTTTGATGATATTGAAATTTCGGTTATGGCACGTTTCACGGTATTTGGGCATGAAACCCGTTTGATGAAACGTAATGATCGGTTCGGATTTTACCTATGTATACATATATGCCTTCCATTTGGATATCAATAAAATGTATTTGGTACTGCACTGTATAGATCCTTCCATATTATATTGTCTCCTCCAGATGAGGTACCCCGGAGAGGTCACGGACGTCTAGTACGTCCAGCGTCTATGATGCTAAGCATCGGGGATGCTGTACCCGAACGGAGTTCGGGGATTGAACTCAGAAATTGAGACCCGAGTGGCACGCGTAGCCTTGTGATTGTGACCTTATTGGACGACAGGGACGCCAGACATCGGGGATGTCGGGATTGGAGTGTATAGTGCAGTGGCTAAAATTATGTTTATGGTATTATTATATGCCTTATGGTTTATATTATATGATTGATGGTTTTAAATTCGGTGGCATGCATGTTTGGAAAACGGAGGGGTAAATTATATGTTTTACTTATCAAATGATTTTATAAACTTGAGTTTCGGTCCACTCACCCTTATTGTTTTGGTAACCCCTCCAGGTCGTGCTATTGAGGTAGAGGAGGAACCTGAGGCTGAGGCATTAGATCCACTTCTGCGTACCTGAACCCCTGTTGGGTGGTGTACCCGCAGGTGTATGTTAGAGTCGTGCTCGCAACTTGTCGTTTGGATTTCATCCCTTGTCTGACATCTGTTTAATTCGTATTTGATGTATAACTTTAATTTGGTTATTTATGCATTTGATGTTTTTGAGGTTAAAATTGGTATGAATTATTGGGTGTCAAACGGGAGCAGGGCACGTCCCCTTGTGGTCCCTGTGGGATCGGGGCGGGTCCTGTCATGATTGGTATGAGATTGGACTCAAGAGGAGTCGAGATATGGATACGAGACTCAAAATGAGTCAGGATATTGGTTAGGATTTGGGTAATGTATCCGGGCTCGGGAGGAGCCGAAAGAGTTGAATATAACTACGGTTTCTGACATGGCCGACCCTTGATTGAGGAATTTTTGGTACCTAGGATGCCAAGGACTAGTATATGGTCAGATACTGATGGGTTATGAATTTATGGATTGGTCTTATTTAATTTTGTTTCTTGGACTTATGGATCGCTTCAGTTTCCTTTAGTGACTGAAGGTTCGAGCAGAGACCCGAGATATATAGGGATTTGGACTTTGGAGATAGTCCAGTTCAGTGGGACTCTAGTTGGGTCCACTAGGAGATAAAGTGATATGGCATTGTTGGGGTGCAATGGAGCAAGGATAGACTCCTGCATCGATTGCTGATGTGACAGGCGATGGAAGACTTGGTAGGGCCCGTGATGGACCATAGGGGCGTGATCAGATTGGGACCACTTTCATGAGGATTGCAGTTACTAGCAGGTGGTTTGAGTAGCCCCTGGAGTGCTGACTTGGATATATATTACTGTTGGTTACGAATTTGTATTTGGTAGATCCTGGGTTATCCAATCTTCCATGTCTTGAGATTGTACTTTGGACAGATATGGAGTGTCCGTGATTGGTTATGATATGGAAGTCGGTGAATCGACTGGATTTACACGTGTGATAAATTTGATGATATTAATATGGTAACCTTGGTAATTAGTTATGGTGAAATTGGAGATACTTAAGGGGGGTAGACCTATCGATGTGAGGCTACCCAGGATGACAGGTGTTATTCTCCTAGTGGCTGAATTGGAATATTCCTAGACATGGATGATTTGGACGTAATCCTTGGAATGGATTGGTTAATGACTCATGATACCTTTATCGAGTATGTCGATTAGAGAGCGATGTGTGGAGTTCAGGATTTCTAGAAATTATGTTTCAGAGAGACTCGAGGGTGTTACCCTCTAGAATGCTTTTGATCCTTAAAATCGATGGACTTTTGGTATGAGGTAATCAAAGTTTACTGGTTATATGTGTGACATATGTGCTTCGTGTATGAGATGCCTAGTGATGGCCGAAGACGTACGGATTTGGAAAAATGTTTCTTGAGAGTTTGCCAGGATGAGAGATTGAGTTTACGATGGAGATAATGTCGAGTATATGGGTTGTTTCTGGTATATGGCACCTACGGGGTCATAAGGACTGAAGGTGCAGGTACATGACTTGGTAGATACGGGTTTATTCGGCTTAGTGTTGCCATGGGGAATCCAGTATTCCTTATGCGGTAAAATGAAAAAGGGATGATGGTATGAGCTTATATGTTGATTATGGACAACTTAACATGGTAACAGTATGGGATAAGTATCCCGTATCACGAGCTAATGATTTTTGGTTCTGTTGGAAGGTTGTGATTATTGAGCCTATCGAGAAAGGCCAACATGGTGGCGACTATTGGTTATGAGTAAAAGAGAAAAAGATAATGTCCGGATTTGATATGGCTAAGGTTAGTCAATAGTGATGCCTTTGGATGGGCAAATGAACCAGTTATTTTTGTGAGTTGATGAGACAGGTATTCTGGCTATAGTTAAATTGGTTATAATAACATGATGGATGATATGTGGTGTACGCATATGTATGGATGAACGTGTGATATACTGAACAAATGTATTAAATGCCCTAAGGGAGAAAAATGTATGGTTGAATAAGTGTTAGGTCTGTTTGACCAGAGTAGGTTTGTGGAACAGATACTAATAACGGTGGGGATTAGTGTGAATCCCAGGAGAAACAGATGTATTGGTTAATGAAAAATAATTAAAGACTGTCACAGAGAACATGAGTTATTTTGAGATTGGATAGATACCCCAGAGGATTGTAGAGGGGTTCTCTACAATGTTTTTCCAATTATGGTGATTGACCTAGAAGGAGGTCAGAGTTATTGGAAATGAGAATTGAGATAGAATGGTTACAAGTGGAGAAACAGTGACTTATGTTCAATGTTGACCCTTTTTGTGTGTATGATGAGATGTCACTATCAGATTTGGGATTTGGTGAGGTGTGTTTCGGTAGTATAGGGTTGGGATTGTCGATGCTAGCTGAACCCTCATGAGTTTTACTTTCCTTGCATGAATTCGGATCGACCCAAGTGGACGAGTATGCAGAAGTCATGTTATCCGCTTTGGGATCGACCCAAGGGATTGACTATCAGGATTGGTAATGATTGATAAGAAATGCTTAATGTGTGATAAGGCGATGGTCGGGATACATTGAGATTACGACCGCATTGTTGGATCAGGTATTATTTGGGAGAGAATTGTCATGTTTGATAACTTAAGGATAGATGAAATCCTGTTATTGAGGAAACTCCATAGGATTGGAGTAATACATGATTTCTGATCATTTGGACTATTGGGGTCCAACTGCAGGATCATACTTGGTGTATAATGGAGTCAATATTTAGGAAGGGATATGATTTGCAATATAGTATGAATGACTGTACTGAGTGCTTATTGGCAAGAGGTAGATATCAGTGAAACCTGTGATGATAAACACAACAGAAGGAAAAGTTAAATTCATTATACATAGTGACCCTGGGAAAGGGGTATGGTGTGATTGACCTTGCGAGGGGAATGAGTTCCCGATTTATTGGACCTTATGAGCTTCTTGTTTTGATGGCCTTGTGACATATACGTGAGGATTTAACCATTGTACCATGTCACGAGTGAATGACATGTGAACGAGAAGATATGACTGATTCTTGTGTTTCTTGGATTGTGTGGACTCGAACGTGAGATAGGCTACGTATTCCGAGTAAGTATATGGTATGACTGCCCATGGGGCAGGGGTATGACTTATATCCGATTGAGGTTGATTATGTTTCAAGTTCATCTTAGACATGTTTCCTCGGGAAAATATCACGGCACCTACTGATTGGAATTTGGAGGATGAAATTCTTTAAGGGGGGTAGGTTGTGACGACCGGAAATTCGAAAAAGGAAAATTTGGAAAACTTGAAGAAAATGATGATTTTGCCCCTGTAATTGGGTGAATGGTTGACTTTTTGTCGAGTGGTCAAACGGACTTTGACCGATGACTGTGACGTAGTTCGGGATATCACGAGTTCATAGACAGGTGGCACGTCTGATTCCGACATTCGAGGAGAAAGTTATGATATTCAGAAGTTTAAGGGTAATTTGGTAATTTGATTAATAAAGGGGCAATTTGTTGACTTTTCAAACGACATGGACTTTTCACGTAATTCAAAGACCGTTGGCTAGGTCTCGAAACGCTGAGTCGTAGACAGGCGGCACGCGTCAATCGGAGTTCAGACGATAAAGTTACGGGCCTAGGAACATGAAGGGCATTTTGGTCATTTGTAAGGAAAAGGGAAAAATGGTAATTGATCAATTTAATAAGAAATGGGACGGTGATTGGTCTGATTCAGCCATGGTTATGTCATCAAGTGACATCTGTCACTTTCTAAGGAAGATTGGTGGCAAGTGCACGGTGTGTGGGTGTTGTGGCGGTGGAATGAATCCAGTTTAAACCTTGTGTGTGTGTGTTTAAAAAACAGAGACCCATCTTGCTTGATCAACCTCCCCAACAACCAATTGAGAGAAAATAAGAACTGGAGAAGAATTAAGAGAGGGAGAACAGAGAATTGAGATTGAGAGAGGAAGAAAAGTAATGAAAATTGTGAAAGGAAAAGCCAAAACCCGAAACTTGTTCTTGAGAGAATGAGAATTTTGAGTTGTAGACCAGCCCAAGTCAAATTAAGGTTAGATTAAGACTTCTGGGACCGTGATTAGTCAAACCCAATCAAAAACGAAAGTAATTGAGGAGGTATTGGCCAAGAACAGTACTTACGAACTGTTGGAATTTTCGAGCTTCAGTTGTGTAATTGGAGGAGTTGGACGATGCAATTGAGATCGAAAACAAGGTTATGATAATCCTACGAAGCTGTTGGATGGATCAATTGAAGAGAAACAATGGAAATTGATGAATTTTGATGAATGAACAGTGCTCAGATATTCTTCGAAAAGTCAAGTTCGATTTGAAGGATTGATTTAAGTATTGGTGTCATTTAAATCACAGACCTCTAATTAAGATTAGGACGATGCAAATGGATGCTTTAATTAGTGGAATTGATGTTGAATTGAAGGAATTACAACCGGGTTGTGTCGCGGGCTAACGGGTTGAATTTGCAGGAAACGGGTGATAGGGATGAGTACTGTAGCTGGCGCGCGAGCTTCACGCGCAGCCACTCACTGCAGCGCGTGGAGGCGCGTGGGACCAAATCTCTAGGTGAGTTCAACATAAAACTTGCTTCTTTTAATGTAACGAACATTTTGGCACTAGTTTCGAGGAAATCAGATATCATTTCGATAGTGTTCAGTGTATCCGAAGTTTCCGTATACGTTTAAAATATGTATTTAAATCTCAGAAAAATTGGGGAGAATTATGTGAGATATATTGAGGTGTTAGTGACCCTCGATAATGATTTTGGACAGGGATTGTGATTTTCAGAATTTATGGAAAAACGTGCAGCTCAGAAGCGAGCCGTTTGGACGGTGTGTGAGTGGACTTTGCTTTTCAAATTTCAATGCATGCATAATTGTTTTCTATGCTTTCTATCTATGATTTCTGTTCTTATGATTATGGTACTTATGATTTCCGTATTTACACGCGTTTTGATATGCAATGCGTAATTGCACGTATTTCGAGAATACAATTTATGTTATACTTTGATGATGGTTTGATGGGTGATTTTATATGATTTACACATATCATGTTTTGATGATGATTTGATGGTGTGACATTGGATTTTCATGTGAATTCGATCAAGATGCCCATTTCGATAAAATATGATTTCGGATTTGGTTTTGGAATTTGGATTACGATGGATTCTCAATTTTCTACGATTTACACATGGTTTTGGGTTAAAAGACCCGGTACTATTACTGGATCTTATTTTGGGTTTAAAGACACAGTTGATTGATGTGACGGGGGGAGGGCCCTTGATTGATATGTTTTGAGTTTAAAGACTCGATTACTGTGATATCCCCCGAGGCCTATTGATTGTGTTTGAGTTTAAAGACTCGTTGATATCCCAGGAAGGCCTGATATCTGTGAGTTTAAAGACTCGGTGATTGAGATCCAGCAGATTTATTGACTTGTGGTTTACTGTTGATTTCCGATGTTTTCGGATGTGTTGGGCAGTGGCCCGATTTATATGGCATGGTGAATTTTTGGGCTATGTTCTTGTGCTGGAATTTTGAATCATGATTTTGGGCTGAGGCCCCGTATATATGGTTTCGAGCTAAGGCCCGAGGTTTGAGAAAAGGAAATGATTTTGGTTTTCATACACGGTTTTCTTATATTGGAAATGAAGTGGATTATGAAATGATTTTCGAATGCATGCATTTGTTTTACGTGGAGGGTGGAAATGTCTTTTCTATAACATGTTTTACAAACTGATTTATTTTCTTCCACTCACACCTTTTATGTTTTTATTGACCCTCCAGGTCTTGGCGCTATGATCGAGGCTGATCGAGGGGTGGAGGCATGAGTGGACACATATGCGGTTATCCCTTGTTTGCCAAGTGAAGTGGGTAATTTGAGAACTTTAGTTGACTTGTCAAACAGGAGCAGGACCGGGCACGGTTATCAATGTTCCTCAGGGGGGCGGTCCTGTCATCCTGTGACGCTAAGAACCGTCTACTCGTCAAGGCATTCAAATTTGACCTACCGCCTAGGTGTTTGGTTCTTACACCCTCTTTGAACCCTTCTGTTGTCGTATCACTCCTCGTTATCCCACCTAGGGAAGAATCTAGGGGAATCCAAGATGATGACATCAAAGTTCATCCTATGTCATCCTCCAGCACCCAGTACAATCTGCTAAAGAATCACACTCAGTGACCTCGGAATATCCATCACCAATACAGAATCAAGTACTCTTCTCATCATCTCAATCACAACTTCTCTTGATTCCGAAGTTCCAATCACATTGGAAACATGCTTCTTTTGCAATTACTGAGCTCACTCATTACACGAACATCCCTACGTCCTATAGGCTAACAATTTCCCAGTCCTCTACTCAACCAGACACCATCCACGCGTTCGTGAATACCGTTAATGCACTTCCAAAAGGATGTCAATTCATCTTAACCTGATGTACTGCTCGACTGAAGAGTCACAACAGGCTCCTGCTGTGATCTGCAGCCAAATCTCCGCATATTAACATAACTGACCAACCGACCCCTACGTCATAAGACGTCACTTACATCATCCATTTATACCTTTCCTGTCTAGTCACCACTTAGGCACTTTAACCTTTAACGTTTCCACTCCTAGGCATACACTCGTGCCCCAAGTCTCGTATCATCGAGGAACTGGTCAACCAAACCAAGTATTCCTCGTGCCTTGCACTAAGGCACTCGGGATCCTCTCTGTCCCGTTTAGTGCCCACCGAACTCGCATGCTTGCCACACTGGGTACATCTACTATCTCGTCGGTATACTGGTTCGCACGTCCCAACTCTATGGGATTAACTCCAGCACTCACACTTGTGTGATCCGTCCAAGGATATCTAGGGCATCTGTTACTCACCTAGGTATATCCCGCTCATCTTAGCCACCTCCACAGAGGTAGCGGGGCAAGTGTGCCAACACCCCATCCTGCGATCGCACTCAGTCGTAACCGAGCCAACTCCCAAAACCACTACTCGTACCGTACGTCACTCATGCACCCAGTATCATCGTCACGACTAACGAATCCCATCGTCACAGTCGTCACGGCAAGTTGAGCCTATCCAACTCGATAAGACTCGATTAGGTCCATCGATAGCAGTGTCTGCCACAACCTCGTGCAGACCAATCTCAGAAACACTCTACTGTCAAGACTCCAAATCCATACGGTCGACTCACCGCCGGTACCAACCGCTCAACACATACGTCCACCGATCGGACCACCTCAGAATCCGATTCACAAGTGCCGCTCTCCTGGTCACTCGTCCAATCAATCGCCAACTAGGGTTACCACAACCCAGCTGCTCCCTGTAGCACGTCTACTTGAGTGATCCCTCGAGCCCACTTCCGAAGATTTGTTGTACTTCTCTGCTGGTGGCCAACCAACCAGTAACTACACTATGACGATCTCGTCCTCTCGTAATAGTACGGGGCCCAGCCACTGGCCTCTACAAAAGCTTGGCCATACTCCATGCCTAACACTGCAAAAGCGCTACGTGCGCAATCACATCATATCATGCCACCCAACAACTATTCCGGCATCCTCTGCCAGTCAACATCCCCCCCAGGATTTGACACACCTAACCATGGCATCTCATGGCAAGTCAAATCACGCGTTCCAATTCGAACCAGTCTCAACTAAGGTCATCGTGCTCCTGACTGTTCCCCGCAGTACCATCTCCGATCCTAGAGATTTTGGCATGGATGACTCTGACATCCGACCTCCACTGATTCCTATTTGGTCCGATCCAGGTCCGTCATGACTACTCGCCGGTCCCGACTCTCAGGTCGTCATACGGTCTCTACTGATCCACTAGATCCTATCCACCAGTGACACTATGGCTCTAAGCCATTGGATTCGCACAAACATTGATCCCACTTGGGATCCAACCTCTCGTCGAACGCGGCATCCTATGCCAATTGAATCCTCAAACCATCGCACCTCGTGCGAAACATAATCTAACCAGGATTTAGAGTTCGATTCCACTTAATCCTCGTACTAATACCCTAACTATCAGGTTGATGACGAGCTGTTACGACTGCAGAGACATCACATCCTCGACCTGCGCACAGAGTGACGTACAAAATGCGCTCTGATACCACTTGACAGAACTCGACCCGAATACCCCGGGATTAACGTGGGACGCGCCTGCTCTCGTCTGACACGAAGGGTCAGACCAAGGATAATTCCGTCCTTAGGCCAACCGGGACTACCAAAGAGCGTCGGGATCTGGAAGAGGAATGTGATGTATCTATCTCAGCTACAGCCCGCATCCGTGATCAACCAGAAGGGCATTGAAAGCATCAAAAGTCGTGAGTGGACAAAATAAATATTTTAATAAAAACCATTTCATAAAACGTCATTTATTCCCTTCACTAAAAACATGCATGCATTCTAAAACCGTTTATCAAAACATTCGCAAACCATTTGGGACTTGGCCCGAAATCGTAAAGCAAGTACATGGGATCCCAGCCCAAAACTAGTTTCCGTAGGGACTCAGCCCAAATCAATTTACATGGGTCGCGGTCCAAAAACCATATCCAAAACGTAGGACACGAGGTCTCCGACCCAAACCATTTTCCAAAACATAGAACACGGGGTCTCCGCCCCAAACATAATACCTCATACATACATACATATATATATATATATAACCCATCCTCGGCATCTCATACGCCCAATCTACACCCGTCACGATACATCTAAGTATGCATACTACTCTGGTCTCATCTCCGAGTCCTCTCCTAGGATCCACGACGTCTGGGAGGATCGTCCAAAATCCAGGATCTACGATGTCTCGAGGACTGTCCCCGGACCCAATCCATGACTATAACATATCTCATACTCCTTGGCATGTGCTCCCTCTTGGAGTCACTCATCTCAGGCAGTGGTTGGTGACACTCCAGGATCTACGATGTCTGGAGGAGACTAATCACATTGGAGGGTATATACATATCAAATACTTGCTTTAACAAAACATTTTTCAACTGGGTTTCACACCCGATTCGTCTCAACAGGATTTCTCGAATCCGATTCAAATCCAAACCTCCCTGGGACCCTAGCCCAAATTCACATTTCAATAAGGCCTTGAACCTGAGTTTCCATTTCATAAAACATAACTGGGACTCAAGCCCGATTTCACGATCAGCAGGGCCTGAAGCCCGATACCACAATAACGGGGCCTCGAGCCCGATTTCACAATCAAATTGGACTCTAGCCTGAAACCATAAATCAATGGGGCCTCAAGCCCAATTTCATAACCAACGGGACCTCGAGCCCGATAGTACAGTCAAAGGGGCCTCAAGCCCGAATTCTTAAACCAACGGGGCCCTCAGCCCAATCGTATAACTCAATTGGGCCTCCAGCCGGATTTCTCATCAAATCAAATGGACTCTAAGTCTGAGGGTTTCCAATAAAATGGGTCTCATACCCGATTTCATATTTCCAAATCCAAAACCATTTCGTCGGATCATCGTTGAAAACATAATACGCATAGGCACGACATAAAGTCAAAAACCTCGAAATACATGCAAATATGTTGATCCTAAGCTACCACAACCAAATGCACTCATGGCATCATAAAACAGGTTCATTAAAGCATATAAAACATTTATGCATGCATCGAATTCCTAAAACAAGTCCACTCACAGACCGTTCGAAGCCGCGCATCGATACACATGCCATACGCCCTTCTTGGGCCAATCGTCATCTCCGAGGCTCCCGAACCTGTCCAAATTAATTTAGAGGGTTACTAACTACTTAAATAACCCCTCACCAAAGCCCTGTAATTTTCTGGAATTTTTAACTATTTTTAAACCCGATCTTAAACGTTCGGACGTCCCGAACTATATCTAGACGATGTCCGATCGACACGAAACTAGTCCCAAAATGTTCATTACATCGAAAGGATGATTTCGTGTGTTGGAAGCATTCCCAGAAAAAGCTTCACACGGCGCCCAAAAGGGCTACGCATGTGGCTCACGCGCTAGTGCACAGTAGCATCCCCTACCTTTGGCAGACCGAGTCCTACCGGTCCGCTTGGTTTTCGGTCCGGTCCGACCGGTGTGATCGGTGCACCCATTTGCTCCCTCATTTTTGGTCCGTTTCTTCCCTTTTCGATTCCATTCTTCCTATTTCATCATTTCCTACCTATTCATATAAAGAAAACCTATAAAAACTCCCTAAAATCCCTTAGTTCCAAAGCCTTATTCACGATCCAAACTCCCCGATTGCACCCAGGGCTGCTCAGACCTTCACAACTGCCCAAAACCTCATCTAACCCTTCCTAGCAACCTAATAAGCATCATCCAAACACCCAAAACCGTCCATAATGCCCTAATCAATAATTGGAATCAAAAGCTTAAAACCGCGTGCAAACCTCCTTTCTGCCGTGCACAGTGGCCCGGCCAATCCTTCCACACGTCATGGTCTCCTCTCCCTCCTTCCTTCATGTTTCATGCTCATCAGAGAAGGTTGAGGGGTGTTTGTGAGGGGTGGTTTGCACGGTTTAAGAGTTTTGGGTTGGTTTGGACGAATGGAACAGATAAGGGTGGTGGTGCATGAATGTAAGGGAATGGACAATGGATGAGTGACAAGTGTCACTCATCCATTGGGCCTGTTCAAAATAGCTGGGGCCCACGTAGGACAAAAGTCCCATTTTGCCTCGTACAACGTGTCACCGTAAATAGTTCCTTGGAACTTCCGTGCATTATAACTTTTCCGTCGAACGTCTGATTTTGACGTGCCACCTTTTTACGGATTCGGTTCAACTCAATCTACGTAACGGTCCTCGGCCCTCGGCCATTGAACCACCTAGGTCAAAAGTTAACCTTTTGCCCCCGTTCAGGGGAAAAATCGTAATTTCACCCTTAACGTCTGTTAATCCTCGTTTAATCCCTAATTAGCCTCGCTTGACAGGACCCGCCCCGATCCCCCTTGGACCACATGGGGACGTGCCCTGCTCCCCTCTGACACCCAAAATAACATACCAATTTTAACCTCGAAAGTTCAAATTAATAAATAACCAAATAAAGTTATACATCGAATCCAAATTTAACAGATGTCAGACAAGGGATGAAAACCAAATTACAAATTGCGAGCACCACTCTAAAATAATCCTGCGGGTCAAACCACCCGACAGAGGTTCAGATACGCAGAAGTAGATCTATGCCTCAGCCTCAGGATCCTCCTCTACCTCAGTAGCACAGCCTGGAGGGGTTACCAAAACATTAAGGGTGAGTGGGCCGAAACTCAAGTTTATAAAACCGTTTAATAAGTAAAACATATAATTTACCCCTCCGTTTTCCAAACATGCATGCATCAGAATTTAAAACCATAAATTATATAATATGAATCATAAGGAATGTAATAAAACCATAAACATAATTTTAACCACTGCACTATACACTCCTATCCTGACATCCTCGATGTCTGACGTCCTTGACGTCCAATAAGGTCACAGTCCCAAGGCTACGCGTGCCACTCGGGGTCTCAATCCCGAATCCAATCCCCGAAACCTGTTCGGGTACGGCATCTCAAATGCCTAGTGCCCTAGATGCTCGACGTCCCTGACGTCAAATTATAGCAATCCTGCTCCTGAGTCATTTTACGGTCCGGTTCCTCCGTAGAATGACCCCTCGCAAGCAATGTACCGTAACCGCTCCGGGGTACCACATCCGGAGGAGACAGTATCACAAGAATGGATCTATACAGTGTAATGCCAAATACATTTTATCGATATCCACATGCAAAACATATATATATATATAGATGAAATCCAAAACCAATCTTTAAGTTTCATCAGACGGGTCTCAAACCCAAATACCGTGAAACGTGCCATAACCATAATTTCAATATCATCAAAACCGTTTCTTGAATCCAGCAGGTGAATATATAAGTAAATAAGAAAACATTTAAGCATGCAAGGGTTTAATGAAATCGGGCCCACTCACAGTACAACCCTGCTGAAAACCGAACGTATACCCTCGACCTGGTACTATTGTACAATCCCTGTCATGTCCAAAGTATACGTAAAGGTCAATATAAGCCCCTAACATTGAACCATGAAACCCTAGACTGAAACCAACCCGGAAAAGCAAACCGAACGCGCTTGCCGAGGCAATAAAGAATGGTGATGGTCCCACCATTTTGACCAACTTAATGATCTCTGATCGACCTGAAACCACCGCCATTGGATCCGGATCGTCGAAACCTAAAGAATGGTGGTGGTCCCACCAAAAATACTGTTCACACGCGCCCACACGCACCGGTCAACGCTCTGGTCAACGCAGGAACAGTCCCTGCTGACGTCACTGTTGACGTCATCTGACAACCGTCAGGTCTAACGTGTCAGACTCTGACAGGTGCCACGTGTCAACACCTGATTGGTCCACATCACTGATTTTTCAGGCCACGTGTCAGATCTGACATGTTCCACGTGTCAGTACGGCACTGGTCCATGTCATTGACATGTCAGTGACACGTGGCAGTCCCTAGTTGGGCCACGTCACTGACATGTCAGTGGTGACTGTGCATTGACATGTGACACGTGTCAGCTGAAGAGTGGTCCATGTCACCTGACAGGTATGACAGGGTGCCACGTCATCACCTTTGTCCTCTCGACGGGTCAACCCATTTCTCTGCAACTGGGTCGATCAGACCCGCGATCTGACCCGGTCACCAAACCTTCAATTCTCAACCATTTCATTTCTAATTTCGTCCTAAGTGTTCGTCACAATCCCAGTAAGAGTTCTATCTAATTAAAATCATCAAACAGAGACTGGATCGAAGGCTTACCTTGATGAACAGAATCTGGGTTCTCGTCGCCGTTTAACCTTCGTTCAGGTCACCTCAGATCACAAAATCACGTCTTATAGGTTCCTAACAGTCCATAGAGGTGAATAGAATTAACAGGAATCAACAATGAACGTTGGAAGTCAAGCTTCCAAATTTTGAGTTTTCAAAACAGTTTCGGGTTTTATGACCGCCTACCTCGCCGCCGTCTGCCGCCGTGACCACCGCCGTCTCTCAGCCCTCACCAGCCAGTCCAGCCACACACGAACACAGAGAATGAGTGATGAGCTGGAGTGCTGTTCGAAATGGATCGTGTGTGCACTTCGGGTAGGAAATATAAAGCATGGAGGGAAACTGATCAAACGGAATGGACGGTCCAGATTCAATCTCAGGGATGAGATCAAGGGTTGGGAGGAAATCTGGGAACTTTTGATGAATGGCTAAGATTAAAAGGTGGATTTAATTCTATTTAATTACTTAGTGGAGCTTGATCCAATCTAGCCAATGGATGAGTGAGACTTGTCACTCATCCAGGTGTCCTCCAATCACAATATCAGAATAAAATATTCGACACGATTACCGAGACGTAAACCTCCCGATTTCACGTTTCTGACCATAACTTCCTCGTACGGAGTCCGATTTCGGCGTGCCGCCTGTCTACGGACTCAGGGCATCGAGACCTACCTAACGGTCCTTGAGTCATTTGAAAATTAGTTTCCAAACGAAAAGTCAACATTTTCGCCCCAATCGTCCAAATTACGGTAATGCCCCTGAACTTCCGATAGTCATAACTTTTTCCCTGATCGTCCGAATTGGACGTGCCACCTGTCTATGGACTCGTGACGTCCCGAACTACGTCACGGTCATTAGTCAAAGTACGTTCGACCCACCAATCAAAAAGTCAACAAATTGGGCAATACAATTCACAGGGGTAAAAACGTCAATTCATTCAATAATTTACAAAATTAAAATCCTCGAATTTCCGGGGTGTTACAACCTTCCCCCCTTAAAAAATTTTGTCCCGAAATTTCAAAGAAACAAATAAGGAAATTTTTTTCGCATCTGAGCCTCGGGCTCCCATGTGGCTTCTTCCACATTCTGGTTTCTCCAGAGAATCTTCACGAGAGGGATCGTCTTCCAACGTAGTACCTTGTCCTTCCGATCCAAGATCTATACTGGTTGTTCCTCAAAGCTCAAATCCTCTCGGAGTTCGATAGGTTGTTCCTCCAGTACATGGGAAGCATCATGTACGTACTTCCGCAGCATCGATACGTGGAAAACATCATGAACTCTAGAAAGTTCTGGAGGTAGTGCCAATCTGTAAGCAACCCTGCCAATCCTTTCCACAATCTCATATGGACTAATAAAACGCGGACTCAGTTTCCCCCGTCGACCAAAACGGATAATCCCTTTCCACGGAGATAACTTCAGGAAGACAAAATCTCCCACTTCAAATTCCAAGTCTCGAATCCGTCGATCGGCATAACTCTTTTGGCGATCCTGTGCCGCCTTCAATCTTTCCTTGATAACACGAACAGTTTCTAGGGTTAAGTCCATCAATTCTGGCCCTACAGCCGCTCGCTCCCCTATCTCCATCCAGCAGATAGGTGTCCTGCACTGTCGACCATACAGTGCCCCATAGGGTGCCATCCTGATACTTGTCTGATAGCCGTTGTTGTATGCGAATTCCATCAATGGAAAATGCGTATCCCATGAATCCTGAAACTGTAGCACACAAGACCTCATCATGTCCTCCAGGGTCTGAATGGTCCTTTCAGACTGTCCATCGGTCTGTGGATGGAAAGCAGTACTGAAACGTAGGGTTGTTCCCAAAGTAGTTTGCAAACTCTGCCAGAACCTGGAAGTGAAACGAGGATCACGATCGGACACGATCGATTCCGGCGTACCATGCAATCGTATGATTTCCTTCACGAACAATTGAGCCAGTCGGTTAGGTTTATAAGTCTCCTGAACTGGCAGAAAATGGGCTGACTTGGTTAACCGGTCCACAATCATCCATACTCCGTCAACTCCACTTTGAGTCCTTGGTAACTTAAAGACGAAGTCCATGGTGATGTGATCCCACTTCCACTCGGGAATCGGAAGTGGCTGCATAGCCCTATAAGGTCTCTGCCCTTCCGCCTTAACCTGCTGACAGGTTAAGCATCTGCTCACGAACTCTGCAATATCTTTCTTCATCCCTGGCCACCAATAATGGCTCCGGAGGGTACGGTACATCTTTGTACCTCCCGGATGCATGGCATAAGCCGAACTATGGGCCTCCTCCAGAATCTCTGCCCGTAACTCTGCCACTACAGGTACACACAAACGGCCCAACTTCACAAGTGCTCCATCAACCCGGATGGTAAAATCCTGTCTCCCATCCGCATCGACCTCAATCCTGTAAATACAGAGTATCGGATCCTGAAGTTGTTCTTCAATTATCCGATCAATCAGCACTGGTCGTACATGAAAGCTGACCAACAAAGCTCCATGCTCACTCGTATCCAAAATAACTCCCGCCTTCCGGAGTTCCACCAGCAAAGGAAGATACACCATCCCCAAGTGTGCAACTGATCCTGCTGACTTCGTGCAGAGTGCATCTGCCACCACATTAGCCTTACCCAGATGGTACTCAATTGTACAGTCATAATCCTTCAGCAGCTCTAACCATCTCCATTGTCTCATGTTAAGCTCCTTCTGAGTGAATAGGTACTTTAGGCCCTGGTGGTCGGTGTATATCCGGCACGTTGCGCCGATTAGGTAATGTCTCCAGATTTTTAGAGCATGAACCACCGCTGCCAACTCCAAATCATGGGTAGGGTAGTTCAACTCATGAGTCTTTAGCTTCCGGGATGCGTAGGCGATAACCTTACCAGTCTGCATCAACACGTAGCCCAAACCTTGTAGCGATGCGTCACTAAAGACCACGAATTCTCCACTGTCATCCGGCAAAGCGAGGACAGGTGCAGTGGTCAATCGATCCTTCAACTCTTGAAAACACTGATCATACTGCTCGTCCCAAATAAACCTTACTCCCTTCTGAGTCAATCGAGTCAACGGTGCAGCAATTTTGGAGAAACCCTCCAAGAATCTCCGGTAGTAACCTGCTAACCCGAAAAAACTCTGCACCTCCATTACCGTTGTCGGTCTAGCCCAGTTAGTCACCGCCTTTGTTTTCTGGGGATCCACATTAATCCCATCTGTTGATATCACATGTCCCAGAAAACCAATACTGTTTAGCCAAAACTGGCACTTGCTCAGCTTGGCGAACAACTGTTCCTGTCTCAGCTTCTCCAACACCAACCGTAGATGTTCCTCATGTGCTCGAGCACTCCTTGAGTACACCAAGATATCATCGATGAACACAATCACGAACTTATCCAAGTAGGGTCGGAAGACCCGGTACATCAGATCCATGAATGCTGCAGGAGCATTCGTCAAGCCGAAAGGCATCACGAGGAACTCGTAGTGTCCGTAACGGGTTCGAAAATTTTTTTTTGGAATATCCTCCTCTGAAATCCTCAGTTGGTGATACCCAGACCGCAAATCAATCTTCGAGAAGCACTGTGCTCCCCGAAACTGGTCAAAAAGGTCATCGATCCTGGGTAGAGGATACTGGCTCCTCAGTGTCACCTTGTTAAGTTGTCGATAATCAGTAACAAACGGAGACTCCCCTCATTCTTCTTCACGAACAACACCGGTGCTCCCCACGGTGAAGTACTTGGTCACATATCCCAAATCCACCAACTCTTGCAACTAAGTTTTGAGTTCTCGTAACTCGGCTGGCGCCATCCGGTATGGTGCCTGGGATATAGGTCGGGTACCGGGGAGTAGTTCAATTGTAAACTCGATCTCCCGCGATGGTGGTAATCCAGGTAAGTCTTCTGGGAACACATCCGGAAACTCACGTACCACCGGTATATCGTCGATACCTGGAGTATCAACCTGCTCCGACACGACATGCGCCAGATAACCCTGGCATCCCTTCCGTAGAAGTTTGGTAGAAGTAAGTGAAGAAATCACTTCAGGAGGCGAACCATCACGCTCCCCCTGAAAGATAACCTCTGGCAAGCCCGGACTTCGCAGAATCACTTGCCTACTACAGCAATCGATGAGCGACCCATGCTCCGATAGCCAATCCATCCCCAAGATTACATCGAAGTCGTGGATATCCAGAATGATTAAGTCCGCTGGTAAATCCACATCCTCAATTCTCATCAGGCACCTCCGAATCACCTGATTCACAAGGTACACGATGCCCATCGGGGTGCCAACACCCATCTCACAATCTAAGGCTGATACCACACAATCAAGCATACCAGCACAACTCCTCGAAATAAAAGAATGTGTAGCCCCCGTATCCATCAATACACGTACAAGAAGGTTTAAGATATGTAGTGTACCTGTAACCACGCCTGGGGCAGTCCTCGCTTGCTGCTGGGTCATTGCAAACACCTGAGCCCTAAGCCCTCCATTCCATCCGCGCCCGCGCGCGCCACGCCCAGCACCACGGTCACCTCCCTGACCTCGACCTCCGTTAGTGTGGGAAGCCGTGCTCTGCACCACACTAGAGCCCCCAGAGTCGTTGGTCTTGGACAACATCGGGCAATCAAAGGCATATTGGCCCTCTTCTCCGCAAGCAAAACAGTTTACTGGCCTCGGCCTGTCCGAATGCCCACCAGAAGCACCGCTCCAAGATGAACGCTGCCCAGAGTTGAATCCTGATCCTCTGCCCTGAGAGCCCCCACGTCGACCTGACCAGCCACGACCCTTAAAGGATGAGGGTGCTCCCCTGTAGCCTCCTCCCTTATTATTCTTCTGGCCTGATGGCCCTCGGTGTGGGTGATCCTGACGTCTCCCCTCGCCCGAAGACTTTCGTGTCTGGTGTGCCGCCAGACTGGCCTCGACACGCACCGCAGCGTCGACCATATCTCTCAGAGAAGCATGAGTGGCAGCAGTCACACTTGCCCGAATCTCCCCTCGGAGTCCAAGCTCAAACCTCTGGCATTTGTCTTCCTCCGTGCTTACGAAAGATGCAGCGAACCGGGAAAGTTTCCCAAAAGTCTGCTCGTAGTCCATAACAGACATATCCCCCTGCTCCAGCCGCAGGAACTCCGCCTCCAGTGCCGCGCGAAACGATCGCGGGTAATACTGGTCCAGAAATCAATGCAAGCTTAAATGTTTTATATATGTTTTAATATATATATAAGAAGGCCACCACTGATAGGTTCCTCCTTCCAGTAAGAAGGCCACCAAGGTCACCCGCTCGCCTGGAGGGCAGTGCATTACCTTGAAGATCCTTTCCCACTTGGTGATCCATTCATGAATATCTTCGGGGTTTGATCCCTCGTTGAAAGGAGTGGCTCCCAGACGCTGAGCCCGTTCAATGCTTGCGCATTCCATTTCCCTCTCAAGATCCTCATCAGTCCGTATATGAGGAATCCTCCTTGGAGGCATAACCAACTGTCAAGAGGCATAGATCAGATAAAATTATCCTTAAACTCGAAAAGTAACTAGTACTAATCGCTAGTCTAGCATGCTGACCACAACCTAGTGCTCTGATACCAAGCTGACAAGACCCGCCCCGATCCCCTTGGGACCACATGGGGACGTGCCCTGCTCCCGTCTGACACCCAAAATAACATACCAATTTTAACCTCGAACTTTCAAATTAATAAATAACCAAATAAAGTTATACATCGAATCCAAATTTAACAGATGTCAGACAAGGGATCAAAACCAAATTACAAATTGCGAACACGACTCTAAAATAATCCTGCGGGTCAAACCACCTGACAGGGGTTCAGATACGCAGAAGTAGATCTATGCCTCAGCCTCAGGATCCTCCTCTACCTCAGTAGCACAGCCTGGAGGGGTTACCAAAACATTAAGGGTGAGTGGGCCAAAACTCAAGTTTATAAAACCGTTTAATAAGTAAAACATATAATTTACCCCTCCATTTTCCAAACATGCATGCATCAAAATTTAAAAGCATAAATTATATAATATGAATCATAAGGCATGTAATAAAACAATAAACATAATTTTAACCACTACACTATACACTCCAATCCTGACATCCCCGATGTCTGACGTCCAATAAGGTCACAGTCCCAAGGCTACGCGTGCCACTCGGGGTCTCAATCCCGAATCCAATCCCCGAACCCTGTTCAGGTACGGCATCTCAAATGCCTAGCGTCCTAGACGTTCGACGTCCCTGACGTCAAATTATAGCAATCCTGCTCCTGAGTCATTTTACGGTCTGGTTCCTCTGTAGAATGATCCCTCGCAGGCAATGCACCGTGACCACTCCGGGGTACCACATCCGGAGGAGACAATATCACAAGAATGGATCTATACACTGCAATACCAAATACATTTTATCGATATCCACATGCAAAACATATATATTTATATAGATGAAATCCAAAACCAATCTTTAAGTTTCATCAGACGGGTCTCAAACCCAAATACCGTGAAACGTGCCATAACCATAATTTCAATATCATCAAAACCGTTTCTTGATTCCAGCATGTGAATATATAAGTAAATCAGAAAACATTTAAGCATGCAAGGGTTTAATGAAATCGGGCCCACTCACAGTACAATCCTGCTGAAAACCGAACGTATACCCTCGACCTGGTACTATTGTACAATCCCTGTCATGTCCAAAGCATACGTAAAGGTCAATATAAGCCCCTAACATTGAACCATGAAAACCCTAGACTGAAACCGACCCAGAAAAGTCCCATGAACGCGCTTCCCGAGCCAATAAGCCTCATTTTGACCAACTTAATGATCTCCGATCAACCCGAAACCACCGCCATTGGATCCGGATCGTCGAAACCTAAAGAATGGTGGTGGTCCCACCAAAAATACTGTTCACACGCGCCGGTCAACGCTCTGGTCAACGCAGGAATAGTCCATGCTGACGTCATCGCTGACGTCATCTGACAGCTGTCAGGTCTAACGTGTCAGACTCTGACAGGTGCCATGTGTCAATACCTGATTGGCCCACACCACTGATCTGTCATGCCACGGGTCAGATCTGACATGTGCCACATGTCAGCACGGCACTGGTCCACGTCACTGACATGTCAGTGACACGTGGCAGTCCCTGGTTGGGCCACGTCACTAACATGTCAGTGATGACTGTGCACTGACATATGACACGTGTCGGCTGAAGAGTGGTCCACGTCACCTAACATGTCTGACAGGGTGCCACGTCATCACCATTGTCCTCTTGACGGGTCAACCCGTTTCTCTGCAACTGGGTCGATCAGACCCGCGATCTGACCCGGTCACCAAACCTTCAATTCTCAACCATTTCAGTTCTAATTTCTTCCTAAGTGTTCGTCACAATCCCAGTAAGAGTTCTATCTAATTAAAATCATCAAACAGAGACTGGATCGAAGGCTTACCTCGATGAACAGAATCTGGGTTCCCGTCGTCGTTTAACCTTCGTTCAGGTCACCTAAGATCACAAAATCACGTCCTATAGGTTCCTAACAGTCCATAGAGATGAATATAATTAACAGGAATCAACAATGAACGTTGGAAGTCAAGCTTCCAAATTCTGAGTTTTCAAAACAGTTTCGGGTTTTAGGACCGCCTACCTCGCCGCCGTGACCACCACCGTCTCTCAGCCCAGTCTAGCCACACACGAACACAGAGAATGAGTGATGAGCTGGGGTTCTGTTCGAAATGGAACGTGTGTGCACTTCGGGTAGGAAATATAAAGCATGGAGGGAAACTCATCAAACAGAATGGACGGTCCAGATTCAATCTCAGGGATGAGATCAAGGGTTGGGAGGAAATCTGGGAACTTTTGATGAATGGATGAGATTAAAAGGTGGATTTAATTCTATTTAATTACTTAGTGGAGCTTGATCCATTCTAGCCAATGGATGAGTGACACTTGTCACTCATCCAGGTGTCCTCCAATCACAATATCAGAATAAAATATTCGACACGATTACCGAGATGCAAACCTCCCGATTTCACGTTTCTGACCAGAACTTCCTCGTACGGAGTCCGATTTCGGCGTGTCGCCTGTCTACGGACTCAGGGCATCGAGACCTACCTAACGGTCCTTGAGTCATGTGAAAATTAGTTGCCAAACGAAAAGTCAACATTTTATCGTCCAAATTACGGTATTGCCCCTGAACTTCCGATAGCCATACCTTTTTTCCTGATCGTCCGAATTGGACGTGCCACCTGTCTATGGACTCATGACGTCCCAAACTACGTCACGGTCATTGGTCAAAGTCCGTTCGACCCACCAATCAAAAAGTCAACAAATTGGGCAATACAATTCACATGGGTAAAAACGTCAATTCATTCAATAATTTACAAAATTAGAATCCTCGAATTTCGGGGGTGTTACAGATTGTCCTCGAATCCGTCATTAAGTCTTAATTAATCCTGATAATTTGGGACGGGTCATTACAGATTGTCCTACCCAACCACTGTAAAAGAGGTTGAGATCATTCTTAGGACACGATGGATTTTATAGAAGGTTCTTAAGAATTTCTCTAAGGTATCTCGCGCTATGTGTGCTTTTCTTGTTAAGGATGCTATGTTTAACTTTGATAAGGAAGGTAGAGAGGCTTTTGACACTTTGAATGACAAGCGCATGAGCTCCCGTATCATTATGCCCCGCAATTAGGACCTCCCATTCAAACTTATGTGCGATGCTTCAGATTTCGCGGTAGGTGCTGTTTTGGGACAGCGACGTGACAAACTTCCTCATGTCATCTACTATGCAAGCAACACCCTTAATGATGCCCAATTGAACTATTCTTCTACTGAAAATGATCTTCTTGTCATCTTTGCCTTAGAAAATTTTCAGAGTTATTTGATTCAAACACAGGTCATAGTCAATATGACAGGACCGGTCTCGATCCCCCTAGTCATAGGGGGACGTGCCCTACTCCCGTTTGACAATCATACTCAAAATACCGAAAAGACCCTTTATGACCTTGAAAGTAAACAGAAATCAACTAAAAAATTTTCAAACAAGGGATAAGTATCTATATACAAGATCGAGCATATATGTCTGTACAATTAAAAGTACCAAAATCCTTCCCAAATGGGTAATCAGATGCGCAACAATACTGTTATACCTTTTCCTCGGTCTCAGCCCCTACCTCTGTGTCATGGCCTGGAGGGTTAATAAAACAGTCAAAATGTGAGTGGACCAAAAATAAGCATTTTCAAATACAGTTTAAGAATAATAACATTTTCCCCTCTGTTTTATATGCATGCATGCATTCAAATCAACTCGCATGAAAACGGTTCAAATCATACATATATATACATATATATACATATATCTTGAAAAAAATATCAGTAAAACACAATATAACCAATTCTTGACATCTACAATGTCTATAATCTATACCATCACGGTTTCCAATGATACCCGTGCAACTCGGGGTCTCATCTCCGAGTACCTCTTAGGATCTAACTCAACGGCGTTCGAGGTGATATCATAATTGGGTGCCTTCCCCGGATCTACCATGTTCAGAGTGATATCATTAACTCGCACTCCTGAACCTGATCCTCTCCTCGGAATTAATCATTTCAGGCAGTGCACCGTGACTACTCCAGGATCCTCGACGTTTCGAGGAGACCATCTAACTCACATGGATGGCATATGTGGAATCGTAACCAAATACATTTAAAATCATTTAAATAATTGTTTATGTCTCAAATCAAGTCAAAATAATATTCAATTGGTCCAATGCCCGAGACATAATGTTCACAAGTCTTTTCCTCAAAACCATTAGAAAAACCGTGTCCAGAACTTATTTATAAATTCCGATTTATCCAGACCGATCATGCCAGGTCGTCATTCGAATCCAGTTAAAATGCAATCTTTCTTTCAAATTCTCGTTTGACTCTAAATCTAAGTCAAATCATTACCTAACTGGTGCTTAAGCCCAAAACGTCATTTTCACGTAAATCCATAAAACAATTCATATACTGATGATTAGATTCAAAACATCATCAAATACGATATCAAATCATTTCAACATAAATCATATAATAAAGCATACAAAACAGTTATGCATGCATTTCAGTTATAAAACGAAAGTCCACTCACGCTCATTCCGCGCCATAATCTCACCCGAGCTAGTCCAAGATCTTTTGGCCTGTCCAAATCACATCTGAGGATCACTAATGTTCTATACAAGTTCATACACTAATCCTTCACAAAGCACGATACTGGAAACGCGTCTCAGACATGCTTCTCAAGGCTAAAAATCCCTAAATGACCTATCAAATGATCTTTGATTGACCTAAAACCACCACCATTGGATTTATATCATCGAAAGCTTTTGAACATGGCCTGTTTGACCTTGCTTTAGAAAGATCACATTTCATTGTAAAAACATGATTTAAACCTCAACTAAGCAATCTTCACAAACTTCACAAAAGATGTAATTTTCTCCTACTGTTTGAATGATGATAATCAAAATATAAGCAAAAGGGATAAGAAATAACATTAAAATAATGCTAAATTCGTGATTGATCATGAAGCTGATGGAACAATCAGGTATTAATAAGTAAAGTTGTCGTGTATGATGATCAGTTAATCATGTCCATGCTCTAAGTTTCTATTGTTGGGTGAAATATACTCGATTTTCACTGGGTAGGTTCCACTCGACTCTCTAAAATGCGTCATTTTATTTGGTAATGGCTTCGTCATCTAGACATCATCATCCAGATGCCGACCATTGATAGAAATTTGACCAATCACAAAAGAAGTACTAGGAAAATTCTCTACGTGTAATAAACTTTGCAAGTGCACAAGACGTGTAGATAGTATAGATGCAAGCAAAGGTCGATCCCACGAAGACTTGCTCAATGATATCCAATTCCGTTTAACTCAATTGACTTAAGTGGAGTAATTAAAATGCAATGGGGGGTTTGTTATGTTTTATGAATGAAATAAATTAACTAATAATAACTAACTAAGTCGGGCTAGGGTTTCTATCCACCTTTACCAATTATAGTTCCGTTAGATTTCCTTGATTAGATTACTATGCATGTATCTGAATTAATTGCATGTGCAGGGGTCCGGCTAAGGTTCACCCCACACATATTATCTTCTCTTAGATTGTATGTTTAAGCGTTATGTGCCCGCCCTTAAACAACTATTACCGATGGTGCGTGATAATGCATGAAACATAAAGAAGATTTAATGACACTACACTGTCCCTAGAAAAGTGATGTGCAGACCTAGGAAGTCATGAGTTTAGATTACGAATAAGATTCCCCCTCTTAAATGTGATGCTACAAATTGCAGGGTGAATACAAACATCAAGGTGATCCGTCAAGCAATTGCATCGACAATTATACACAAATAAGGTAGCTAAGCTTATAAGCATAAATTGAGTTCATGAAGCGCAGTAATCCAAAAAATCCAGGCATTCATAGCAATCATAATCAAGAGCCAGAAATCAAACCCGAACTAACATGGCTAGGGCTTCAAGTAACCCTAGCCCTAATTACACTACTCAAACATTATTGAATAAAACAAGCACATAATTAAAAGGTGCAAAAATATAAATAAAGCAAGAAATAATAAAAGGAAAATGATTAAAAGAGATGAAGGAAAACTCCCTCAAGGTAGACGTGTTGAATTTGAAGATGCTTGAATTATAAAGAGTGCTTGAATTAAATTACAAAACTCTAAACTAAGAACATGGATTGAAGTACGAATTTTGACAGAGTTTTGGGGACCTTCAAGAGGTAAATTCGGCCCGCAAAAACAATGAAAAACCATCTATTTATAACCCCAAACACCTGCCCTAACATCTCCCTCAAAGAAAGGGAAAACAGCCCCAAAACAAGGAGGAAAACTCCTTGTTTTTGTGAAAAACCATAGTTGGCCCTTTTTTGTATCCTTTTTGTACAAGGAGTCCATTTCCTTCCTTCTTTTCACTTCTTGACTTTATCTTTGACTAGGAATTCATTTAATGCTATCCTAAATCAGATTACATTTCCCTAAAATAAAGGAAACATGATAAATTGTGGCAAGGGAAGTTAATCAACCCTAGCCATGTACAAGATGGTTTCTTAATTTTCAAGAAACTTCATTTTCCTTATTTCTTGCCTCTTTAACTTCAAGATCTGATTAGGAAATCTTTAGGTCTTCTTATCCAAGTCAATCCATGTAATTCCTCATTGAGAAAGGTAGGAAAATTCGTCCAAAGGGCAGCTGCCCCAAATCCCTAAAAAGTAGGAACTTGATAAGGCAAGAAATCCTAGTTTATTGGGTTCCGAAGAACAGATAAGAACCCTTCTTTTAATGGATCTTTTGGCCAACTTCACCAGCTCGATTCCAGGGCATAATATCTGAAATAGCCCACTTAATCTAGGCATGCAAGGCTAGCAAGGCTGATCCACAAAGTCACACACACACACTCCTTGTAGGACTAGGAGTGCCTCTCGACCAAGAAAGGCAAGAACCCCTTTTCTTGGTCAATCTTGATTGTCTTGACATGTGCTATCACCTCATTGGAACCCCTGGAGATTATATGAGCTGCTGATCACATCCAATACATTGAAAAATGTCAATTCAAAGACAAAACCCGAGAGGCCCTCAACTGGGATTTCAGCTAGGGACCTTAACTTCATTTTAGTCCTATTCCTTCATTTTGGCTCGGATTTCCTCCATTCTTTTTGCATTCTCTTCAGAATTGACTTAACTTTCATAATCTATACATGTCTCACAAAATGGATCATTTTCTCCTATTTTTTGTACAATTATAATCAAAATATACGTAAAAGGGATAAGAAATAACATTGAAATGATGCTTTATTTGTGACTTATCAGCCATCACGCCTCAACCTTCGTGCCATAAGTGGACTTTTTGGGTCGGGATGTGTCATTGACAGTAGATTGTTTTTTGATTACTGTACAATCTGTTGAGTCTATTCTTGATATTTTGGGTATTGGATGTCAAATGGGAGCGGGGTCCATCATGATTATCTAAACTTTCGAGAGGGGGCTTGTCAAATTGGTATCAAAGCATAGGTTATTTTCTATTGATTGTACTTGTGAACTAAGTGTGTTTTTTTTCAAGAATAGGTAATGACTATGTCTCCATGAAGAGATCCCCGTGCACGGCTAGAACCTGAGGTAGAACGGGTTAGAATGGGCCCGAACATAGAGAGAGAGCCCATCGTCTAGGGGCTGCTACTTTCTCGGGTGAGATGAGCCCCGAGTAGGCAGAGGAGTAGATCACTCCTAAGGAAAGGATTTTTGAGGTTACGGAGAGTCTGTTAGAGGAAAACGTGTTGATAGCTCTGCGTTAGTTGAGTGATTATGCTAACCAGTGGTGGCAGTGGCTATAGATGATGGCCTGGGATGCCCAAGTGGTGACATGGGATACCTTTAAAGATAGATTTTTGCATTATTTTTGTCACCGATCTTATCGTGATGCTACTAGGTCGTGGTTTTGAAAGCTGAAATCACCCATATATCAAGGGTGACAGACAACCAAGAAAGGGGAGGACTTTGGACGAGATTATGAGGAAATATAAGCCCCGTAGCGGATGAGGAACGTGCGAATCCAGTTTAACCTACGAAATAAGACTGTGAGTGGACTTTGTTTTTATTAAATTATTATGCATGCATATTTATGTATTTTAAATGTTTTTCTATACGATTTTGATGATGTTGGATTTATTACGATTTTGTGTGATTTTTGGTGATTTTACGGAATTTGTTTTATGGCACATTTTACAAGGTTTATGCTTGAGTTGAGTTTTATGTTTAGGCCTAATTTCTGAACATAGATTTGGATGGTGACGTTCATATGTGTTATAAGTATGTGAGTTCGCAATATGCATGGTTCGAGTAATGGATTTCAATTTGAAGAGCCATGTTTGTGTTATACAAGTATGTTATCTCGATATTCGTGATGTGTGATGTATGTTGTGGACAATGAAAACCTTTGAATTGAGCATAATTTTATACCCTTTATGCTTATCTTTTAATGGAAAAATGCAAAACAATAGGAGAAAATAATCTTTTTGTGTGAAAAATGTGTTGAATTAGATAACACTCAGAATTATGAGAATTTGATCGAGAAAACAATCTCAATCGGAGTTATATTGAAGAAGTTTTGATCGAAACAAAGGAGGCCGACAAAAATTACGTTATATTTTGGTTGGAAGCTACTGAATCCATTACTTAAGTCCATATCCAAATTCGGCGCGTGCTTGCTGAATTGATGCCTTGACTTCAGCGCGCGCCTCCCGATCTTGAGATCCTTCTTCAGCGCATACCCACTGAAGTGATTTCTAGCCTTCCTTTTCATCGTTGACCGATGTTGACCACTGAATTTGATCCATATTTTTGGTGGGCATCCACCAAATCATCTCCTGCATTTTTCATGTACTTTTTTTCCTTCTCCATGGTGGAAAACCTGTCCAAATCAAGATTGGTTTTGCTTTTCCTTTTACTCAAAGAAACCTTATTATATTTGGACTTCAATTTATAATTATTTTTCCTTTTAGAATTTAAATTATGAACTCCTATTTATTTGAGGATTCATTTTCTCTTATAAATAGGGAGGCTTAGGCTAAATGTAAGGAGTCTCTCATTCTTTGTACCAAAGATATGCTCAAACCAATTTTCCCTTTTCAATAAACTCGAGATTTCTTGTCCAAAACTAATTACACCATATCTCACATTCTACAACTGTCATCCGTGAATAGAGGAGTGTCTCCAAGTGTCTCACCAAGAATTGCCCTATCATTTTGTATCCATAGGGAGTCTTGAAGAAAAAAGGTGTAAAACGGCCTCTTTACCTTGTAGTTATGTTTTGTGCTTGAGTATCGTTTTTTATGAACTAATTTCTAATATTATTCTTGGTTTTATGATTTGTATTGATTTTAATATTCTATGTGTTCTATGATTAGTTTTTGTTATGATTGTCTGTTTATGCTTATTGCTTGATTAGATAGAGGAGTGTCTTCGAGTCTAGATCACTGAAAGTGTGGTTGGAGTGTCTCCCTGCACGTTCTTAAGATAACATGCAAGTAACTAGTAAGGCTGAAATTATAGGATGTCATGGGTTGGAATTAATCCAACTCATGAATGAGTAAGGCATAAGAATGAGTTGATCAATGTAAATAATAGATTAGGTTATATTAGGTTTAGTTTAATCCTAATTAATATAGGATCTTAAAATCAATGTTATACCCGTAATTAATCAATCAAACGAAAATCATGCTTAGGTACCCTCAATCTCCAGTCCAGATTGATCCTTATTTACCAATGCTACATCTACACAAAAATGGTTTTAAATTACATACATTTTCATTAAGTTTTGAGTGACTTTGTGTTTACTTTAATGCTTAGTTTTAGCATAATAATTTTTGGCGTCATTTTTGGGGATTGAAATAATCTCTTGTGTGATTTTGTTTGTGTAAATATGTTTATAGTATACATATTATACTTTCATGCATTAGTCTGGACTATATGTGGATCACTTGTGCTTCGATGTTTAGATCTTGATCTTTAATGGAATAGGTGAAGTTTATCTTGGAACGAACACTTATCCATCCTGACTAAGAAATTTTCGAAAGTGATGTCTACGCCATGAGACAATACTTGTGATAGGCTATGGAATTGAGAAGTAGAACTTCAAGTTCCAAAATCATCCTAGGATTGAGAAGTAGAACCTCGGGGAGTTTGAGAATTATCCTAGGAGTTGAGATTAAGACTTCGGAGTGCCAAAATCATCTGACCACTTATGTGTATTCCTTTTAACCTGGTCACTTTTGAACTTGCCCAAAGGGATGCATATGGGTTCAAAATCTAGGATATCTACTTGGGCCGCACGGACGTAGAAGTCTCCATCTAAATTTTGAAAGCTACGTGAACCATATATATCCTTGACTTCCCCAACCTGTAAATATTGTCTCCTATTAAATTTTTTAGAGTTGCATGAATCTCAAAAACCTTTTTCTTCAAAATCACACATTTGGGAATAGGTAGTGCCCATTTTGGTTACTTTCTCCTTAACCTTCATGATGTGTGGATTTTATCACCACACACTATAAACTAAGTGAATCTGTGGACATGAAGTTGTGCGCAGAGTTTGTAAAAACTTGGGTTTAGTAAGATAAACTTTGAAAACTTTCATCGGTTGGTTATGGTGTCTAGAAGGGTTATGACTGGTGACAAGTGGTGAACTATGAAGAGAACTCCAGTGCAGTACATACCCTAGCTAGGTTAGCCTTGGGGTGTTCTTGCAATTAATCTGAGCTTCTCGCGTTACATCTATCCCAACTAGCCATGATCAACGTTGAATGGTAGAGATAATTTGTAAGACCCGTGTCCTGGAGGGAACGGTGAACGATCCCACATTCCTGCGAGAGGAATGGTGATGTGCTTATATCTGTAGGCACACACCTATCTAGCTCTAGGCCTTTTGGGAGCTCACTGGCTTTGGATTCCTGGGAAACTCCAAAGTTAAGCGAGTTGAGGCTTGTGCAATCTCAAGATGGGTGACCCACTAGGAAGTTGCATGTGAGCTCCCGAAAACAAAACCGTGAGGGCGAGGCCCAAAGCGGACAATATCGTGCTAGATGGGACGGGGCCTGGCATAATTGAGGTTTGTTTTATCAGCATGCGTACGTTGTACGTCCAAAAGCTACTGCTAATTGAACCTTGAATTAGGTTATTTTGAATGGTCCTCCAAATTCGGCCCATGACGTTGGCACTCTCCCAGCTTGGGTTCTCAGTCACATAAGGACATTGGTCAGTCACATGCCCTTGCAAAGAACACACACATCATAAGCTTGTCCCATTCGAACTCCCTTAGGTGCTAAGACATGAGACAAAACAAAAGTAAGTTTAGAAATTTGTTCCCTTAATTTGACATTAGAACTTACCTCATGAACTTAGCGGGTGTTGGTTTTCATGCCCTCGTATTGCTAGGCATTGTTGACATGGTTGGTAATCAATGACATGCCAGCTGCTGGTGTTTTGTTCACGAATGATCCTCTACTCGCAGTATCGAGCATTTGACGTTCCAAGCGCATCCGTCCTTCATAGAAAAACCAGAAAGTTTCAAACCTCTCATAATATTGCAAGTAAGACTCGTCTGGTGCTTAAGGTGATGACATGGGAGGTAGGGAAGTAATTTTGCAAGAAATCCTTCATCATGCCATTCAATTTCATGATATGGTCATTAGGTAACTTGTATAGTAAATCCTTAGCATGGTCTACAAGTGAAAAGGGGAAAGCCATTAGCTTTAATATGTCCTCCCACGTAGGTGCCATGCTATTGCATACGAACTGAAATTCCATGAGGTGCATGTTACGGTCCTTGGGTGAGAAGCCAAAAAATATGAGAATTCGATGCAACAAGCTTGACTTGAGCTCCAAGTCTCTTTATTTGCCCTCGGTGAGAGCTGGGTATGTTATACTAGATGGCACACCACCTGCTCCAACCAAGGAAGAAAGGCCACTAATGAATCTAATTTGGGCCATTGCTTGATATGTTTATGGCGCTTCGGAGTCGGAACTAGAACAAGAACTGTCCTTACTATTGAATTCTCAGATTACACGCACTGAGGAACAATATACCTCCCCCTTTATAAAGACCCGTCCCGAATTCCGGGATTAGATTAGTGACTAGCCATGATTAGTGAGGCTAATCCGTGATTAGTGGGCGAAATCGGACAAATGATGCAAAATGACCATTTTGCCCCTATGCGTGGGCAAAACGTTGACTTTTCATTCTGGAGGTCAAATGGACTTTGGCCAATGACGGTGACATAGTTCAGGACGTCACGAGTTCATAGACAGTTGGTACGTTCAATTGCGACATTCGAGGAAGAATTTATGACATTCGGAAGTTCAAGGGTAATTTGGTAATTATGGTTAAAAGGGGCAAATAGTTGACTTTTGGACTGGGAGTTCCGATGGCCGAGGGCCGAGGTCCGAGGACCGTTACGTAGATTGAAACAATACGAATCCATAGACTGGTGGCACACTGAAATTGGACTTCGAATGGGAGAGTTATAGGTCACGGAAGTTCAGTTTCACTATGCACGTACTTCGAGACGATGATGACATGGCAATATCTGATTGTTCAGATATTTTGAGTGGGTTTCATGGATGAGTGACAAGTGTCACTCATCCCATTGGTCAAATCCCCTAAATTGTGGATCTACATAATTAAATATTATTATTATCATTTTATAATTAATCTTTCTAACACTCAATCCTAGCCCTCCATCTAATCTAAATCTCTCAAATCCTAACCGTCCATTTAATCTTCTCTTCTCTCATCTGATCAGTACTTCTTCTTTGTTTCTTCAAGAAAACCCGAAACCACCATATCTTCTTCTTCTTTCAAAAACCGAACACCCGGTTTCCTTACCACCATGATCATCCAGTGTGCCTGTGTGTGACCGTGAGAGAGTGAGCTGAGGACAGGCCGGTGACGTGATGGACGGTGGCTCACGGTGGTGCATGGCGGAGTTGAGAACTGAAAGCCTTATTAATATTCAAAAATTAAAAATTGGGTTTTAAGGCTTGTTGACTGAAACTAACGGTTGGGTATTGCTTCTGGGGGTCTGAGGAGACAAATGGGATTGTTTTCGAGGCTTAGGACAGCCTAGACTGGACGGTGAACGGAGGTGACAGTCACCACCGCCATGGCTGAGCATGAAGTTAAGGATTTTGAGGTTTTCCTTATGTTTTTAATAGCTAAAATGATAGTAAATAGGATTAGGAAGATATTAGGATCAAAAGGGGACGAAATGAACCAAAAATAGTTGAGTTTGGGCCTTGAACCGGTTCGGCCAGTCCAGAACCAGTGAACCCAGTTCGCTGCGGGTTGAATGAGACGAATAGTGACTGCGCGTGGGCTTCACGCGCAGGAGCCTTCTTTGGGCTCGTGGGGGCACGTGTCCCATCTTTTACGAAATTTTTCAACACTTGAAATCTTCTATTCGATGTAACGAATATTTTGGGACTGGTTTCGTGTTGATCGGACACCGTCTCGATAATGTTCGGGGCATCGGAAAGTTTAGGTTCGAGATTTAAAATAGTTAAAAATTTGGGAAAATTACGGGGCTTCAATGAGAGGTTAATAAGGTAGTTAGTAACCCTCTAGATTGATTTGGACATGTTTAGGAGTCCCAGTGAAGACGATTTTCCCGGTGAGGCTTACGTCACGCAAACCGAGGCGGCAACATAGGATGGACTGTGAGTGGACTTTGATTTCTAAACTGTGATGCATGCATAAATTTTTTATATGGATTGTGAATGTGATTCGATGTTGTTGATTTGGATATTGGTAAATTATATGGTTTCATGCATTTTGAGGCGATTTACATGCTTGCACGTAATTCGAGGTTTTCCAGTTTTACACTGATTTTCCGTACATATGGTTTTGGATATGATTCCATGAAATGGTTTTGGAATAAAAAAGGTAAACTCGGGTTCGAGACCCATATGTTTTGGGATCCCTCGGACTCGAAGTCCTTTTAGTTACGTTCTCAGGCCGGAGGCCCAATTGTTTCTTAAATTGATTTCGGATTTAGAAATATGGAATCGGGCATGAGACCCATTTGATTTATGAAATCGGGCACAAAGCCCAGTTGGTTTACGAATCGGGCCTGAGATCCAGTTTGTATGTGGATTCGGGCCTAGGGCCCTGTTATGTGTTACGATAGTGATTTCGGGTCAGGGACCGACAAATGGTTTTTATGGTTCATGACAGTTTATGGGAATCGAAATGAACCCTTGAAAGGATTTTATGGTTCATGATGGCTTATGAGGGCCGGGCATGAACCCTTGAAAGGATTTTATGGTTCATGACATCATATGAGGGCCGGGCATGAATCCTTGAAAGGTTTAAAGAATGATTTCAAAAGGTTTTTCATATGCCATCCTTTATATATGATTGTCTCCTCCGGGGAGGGTCGTCGGCCTAGGTGGATCTCGGAGTAGTCACGGAGCACTGATTGAGTGGAGTCACCCCTACTTGGGTTTCTTACTCTCAGGAAGGGCATGGTTCGTAACCTCTAGGGAGGGTCATTGATCTACGGACATTGACCTGGGTGGACCCTGGAGAGACTTGGGTTTGAGACCCCGGTTAGCACACGCATAGCTCTCTGTATGATTATGATTGTTTAAACATATGTGATTGGATAATTGGTTTTACTATGCATGCATGTTTTTTAGTGAAGGGTATAAAGATCTTTTATAAATTTGTTTTACGAAACTTATTACTTTTTGTCCATTCACAGTCTTTCTGTTTTCAATAGCCTTCAAGTTGGATACGGTGCAGATTGTAGCAGAGACCGAGATATCACATACCTCCTGCGGATCCTGGCGTACTCTGATAGCCCGAGAGGGTAAAGGTTGGAAATTTCCCTTGTCTGACACTCCGTGTCAGATGGGATCAGGGTCGTCCCTCGTTAATCCCGGGGGGATTGAGGACGGGTCCTGACAGGTGGTATCAGAGTGGGGGTTGTCTCTATTCGAGCAACTGTGTAGCTCCTGGAGTAACGCGCAAGTCGAGGATGTGATGTCTCAATGGGATACAGTTTGTTATCAACCTGATAGTTAGGATGCTGGTACGATAGTTAGTAGGTTTGAATCGTGGAATGTCTTGGTTCGCCATTTGATGTTAGGGTTGCCATAGTTCTATCGAGGTTGACAGTATGGGACTTTACGAAGAGATGAACGTAATTGTACTTTAGAGTTGTGATCGTGTGACGGTTAGTTGGGATCGTCTATCACGATGTCGTAGGATCGGTTCCGACGACTGGTTTGGAATTTTGATCATCGATGGTCGGATCTTGTTGAGTTGGTAGCTATGCTGCTAGGAGCAGCCGGGTTCGAGGAAATCTAGTTGAACTTACGGAAGTATTGGATTGACATCCTTGCGATGTCGGGACTGCATGGTCGGTCAGATTATGGATTATATTGCTTTCTGTAGTTGGGTTCAGGGGAACCCTAAGGTAGGGTGTATGGTTCAAAAATGTGAGTTGGCGAGTGGTTTGACTTTGATGACTTTTCGAAGATGAGACCGTCTGTTAGTCATGTCATGTTCGGTCATGTTAGGTCATGTTCGGTTTATGTTCAATCTAGTCATGTTAGCTTTAGTGATGGGACTGCACTTCGCAGTCGAGGTTATAGAGATCGGTTAGACCTAGTTGGTTGTCATACTACTTAGTTGTGATGGATAGTTGGTGCAACTAAGGTCATGGGCGACCTGGTAGACGACATTAGTTAAGTCGAGTTACGACTGGTTAGAGTTTGGTTGGACAGGTTACTAGGGTTGGTACTTTTCGATGGAATCCCGGAGTGGGGATTCAGAGTAGTTGGTACGGGCGATTGATTCTGTTGGATGCAGAGTCTAGATCGTGATGTCTGGTGGTTAGATCTGCACGAGTCTGTGGCAGGCACTACTACCGAGAGTGGTTGTAGTTACAGTTGTTGGGAACCGGGGACGTTCGGGGAACGTTTCCTTTTCTCGTATGAGATGTCAGGGTGACTGTACCCAGAGTTGTTGGGTATGAGGGAGACAGAGTTTCTCCAATTCGAGCAGAGGTTCAGGGTCGTCGCTCGGTATGAGCGGAGATTCAGGGTTATCAGTTTTGCACACGGTGTGTAGGTGTTATTGTTGGTGCTAGTGTTGGGAATTGTACTGATACTAATGCTGGTGTTAGTGTACTGATACTGATGCTGGTGTTAGTGTGCTGATACGAGTGTGGATGCTTGTGTGCTGATACTAGTGCTAAGGTTAGTGTGATGGTATTGGTACTAGTGCTGGTGCTGGTGCCGGTGATTGTGATGACGATGAGTCACGAGTCGGGATGTGACTCCGTCGAGATGGGCATGTGTACAGTATCTGTGGTCGGGTAGTGGATCACGGATAGAGGTAGACTGGTGATGGAAACGTGGTTAATGTCCGAGTGTGTTGGTTTCGATATGGTTGGAACTTCGGAATCGAGAGAGGTTGCGATTGAGGTGACGAGATGTAACGACCTGTCCCGAATTCCGGGATTAGATTAGTCACTAATCTTGATTAATGAGGTTGAACGGTGGTTAGTAGGGTGGAATCGGACAAATTGTGCAAAATGACCGTTTTGCCCCTGATCGTGGGCAAAATGTTGACTTTTTGATCGGACGGTCAAACGGACTTTGACCGATGACCGTGACGTAGTTCGGGACGTCACGAGTTCATAGACAGGTGGCACGTTCGATTCCGATATTCGTAGAGAAAGTTTTGGTGTTCAGAAGTTGAGGGGCATTTTGGTAATTTGGCATGTTTGGGGCCAAATGTTGACTTTTTGACCGGGAGGTCTGATGGACGAGGGCCAAGGACCGTTACGTAGGTATCATCGATACGAATCCAACGACAGGCGGCATACCGAAATCGGAGATTCGACGACGACGTTATGGTCAAGGAAACGAACTAACGAACCGAGGCTCGGATTAAAATAATAATATAATAATGAATAGTGACCGTTGACTGTGCACCTCCGGATGAGTGACAAGTGTCACCCATCCCTTGTTTCCAGCTCCATGTTTCCCTCCCAACACCATCATTACAACATCATCATTTATCCTTCATCATTTCCTCCATTTTCTCTCTCATTTCCTCTTCTTTGTTCCTAAACCGTGCACAAAATTGGGGGAAACAGATTGGGAGAATTGGCTCCCTCTCTCTGCCGTTCCTGAGAGAAAACTGAGAGACTAAGATGATTGAATTAACGGGGAAACACGAGGGATTGAGTGTGGGTTGAATTTTGGATTTTGGATTTCGGGAAAATTGGGGGGGAAATTCGAATACTGGGAATTAGGCCGTGAGGATCGCAATTGAGCTCACATTCAGCTTCCTGGGATCACAACGATCATAATTGTCGAAGAAACAAGAAGAATTGGCAACGTTTTGGCTCTGATCACACTTGGTGACAGAGGAGTAAATTCGAGTTTGAGTCGTGAAGTTGGAGGCTTCGTTGGACGCAATTGAGGTGGGGAAACTACTTCTCATGATCCCACGATGCTTCTGGGTTTGTCAATTGAAAGAAAACGGCTGTGGTTGACAGAACTCCATTGTTGAACAGTGACGGTGCTCGAGCTTAAGTCGTGACGATTGAGCACAGGTTTGATGCAATTGATGTGGGGGAATTGTTCCTCAGGGTCCGTTGATGCTTCTGGGATCATCAATTGGATGAAACCTGCAGCCATTGAGGGGATTCCATGAACGAACAGTAACCTGGGTGTTCTTGGTGTTCATCATCGAATCGTGGGAATTTGGGTAAGTTATCGTGTAATTGATGTTACATACCTGTAATTGAACTAAGAACGAAACTAACTGATTGATCAATTGAAGGAATTAGGATCGAATTGACAGGATTGAAACCGGGTCGTCTCGCGGGTAAATTGGACCCGTTTACCAGACTTACGGGTTAGGCTGGTGACACTGTTCACGGTGCGTGAGTTTCACGCGCAGCCACTCACGGCGGCGCGTGACGGCGCGTGGGCACGAATCTCGAGGTGAGGTCAACATGACTTCTGTCCTATTTAATGTAACGGACATTTTGGAATTGGTTTCGTGTCGATCGGACACCGTCTCGATATTGTTCGGGATATCTGAAGGCTTTAAATTAAGTTTAAAAATAAGTAAAAATTCGGGAAAATTACGGGACTTTGATAGGATGTTAATGATGAGGTTAGTGACCCTCTAATGTGATTTGGACAGGATTGGGAGTCCCGGTGATAGTGGTGTGGCCCGGGAGGGCCGATGGCATGCGTATCGAGGCATACCGTTAAAACGGTCTGTGAGTGGACTTTGGTTTTATAAATTCTATGCATGCTTAAATGTTTTATATGGATTATGATTGTGATTGTATGATGTTGATTTGGTTGTTGGTAAATTATACGGTTTCACGTATTTCGAGGCGATTTACGTGCTTGCACGTAAATCCAAGTTTTCAGTTTTACATGGATTTTCCATATTTATGACTTGGATATAATATGATGAAATGGTTTTGAAATTGGAAATATAAACTCGGGCATGAGGCCCACTTGTTTTGGAAATTTCGGACTTGGAGTCCATTTGAGAATCGGGCTGGGGGCCCAGTTGGTTAATGAAATCGGGTCAGGGGCCCAGTTGGTATGAAATCGGGCTGAGACCCATTTGAGTTATGTTCTCGGGCCAGGGGCCCAGTTGATTTATGAATTCGGGCTGTGGGCCCAGTGGGTTTATAAAGTCGGGTTGCGGGCCCATTTGGTTTACAAATCGGGCCGTGGGCCCAGTGGTTCATAAAATCGGGCATGAGGCCCAATTGGATTATAATGGTGATTTCGGGTCAGGGACCCTATATTTAATAATTGTGATTTTGGGTCAGGGACCCTAAATGGAATTAGGTGGTTTTATGGAAATTTCGGGCAGGGCCCATTGTAATGATGTGATAAAAGGATTTAATAAAACTGTTTTCCATATACCATATGGATACAAGGATATATGATGGTCTCCTCCAGATGTCTGGGACACTGGGGAAGTCACGGTGCATTGCCTGCGAGGGGTCATTATACGGAGCAGCCGGACCGTATGATGACTCAGGAGCAGGATTGCTATGATTGACGTCAGGGACGTCAGACATCAGGGATGTCAGATATATGGACCCGGAGAAACCCCGGGCAGCACGCGTAGCTTATGAAACCGTGAGATATGACGTCAGGGACGTCTAGCGTCTGGTTTCTAAGCATCTGGGATGCTGGTGATGGTAATGGTAAAATACGGATTAATGAATAAAATGGCTTATTGGTTGGATATGTGTTATGTGGTAAAAATGGATTATTGGTTATGAAATGGTATGTAGGGTCGGGGACCCTAAATGGTTTTGGATTTTTGAATTGATGTTCATTTATGGTCGTGGGTGGTGACCCACATGGTTTTAATATGTATGGTTGTGGTATTCCACTGTTTTGGGCTGAGTTCCCACACTTGGTTTTTGGTTAACGGTTTTTGGGCTAAGGCCCTAATGGCTCGGTTGAGCAAACGTTTTGGTTACTGGTTTTTGGTGGCATGCATACGTTTTTATTGGAGGGCATAAATGTCTTATAAATGTATTTGGTAAACTTATTGGTTTTTGTCCACTCACAGCTTTTGGTTTTAATGCCCTTCAGGTTGATTACGGATGCGATTGCAGCAGAGACTGGGACATTGCACACCTCCTCCATCGATCCTTGCGCACTCTGGATGCCCCATTGGGCAGTGGCTCTTGGTTATCCCTTGTCTGACACCCCTTGTCGGACGGGAGCAGGGCACATTCCACGGTAATCCCAGGGGATTGGGATGGGTCCTGTCACGAGAGGAGTGCGGGTTTTTCACATTAGTAATGGGTAATTTGAAGTCATTCGAGGTGACTTCTCATATTCTACCATGGTAGATGATCGTAGATGATGGTTGTATCACCAGTACCTTGGTCGTGTATTGGTTGGTGGACTAGGAATTTGTCTTGTGTCATCAGGAGGAGTTGAGTATATCGAAGTTAAGTGACTGAGATTCTCATTTCCTGCTTGGTGGCAGACGATGTAAGATTACATGACATGGTGAATGCAATGAGTTTTGGTTGTATTCACGTAGGATGAGTTTTGATGCCATCATTTTGGACCATCCTTGGTTTTTCCTAGGTGGAAGGACAAGGATCGATACGAGGTAACTGGAGAAAACCCATAGGTAACTGGCGTGCTCTGGAAACCCCGGTGAGGGCTATAGTTGGAAAATTCCCTGGTCTGACAATTCCCACGTTAATCCCGGGGGATTTGGGACGGGTCCTGACAAGTGGTATCAGAGCATGTTTTGCTCGTGGAGTACGTGCAGGTCGAGGATGTGATGTCTCTGAGGTCCTAACAGCCCGTCATCAACCTGATATTTTGGGTATGAGTACGACGATTTCAGTAGAATCGATCCTAGTTCATGTATGTTTGACATGTGATGCGATAGTTTGAGGTTTGACTGGCATGGAATGCCACGTGTTTCGAGGAAGTGGATCCCGAGGAGGATCGATATTGTGGGAATCTAATGGCTTAGAACCGTAGTATTACTGGAAATAGGATCCAATGGATCAGTAGATATAGTATGAAGACTTCAGGGTCGTGACCCTACTGTCGTGTCGGATAGAGGATGTCTGGATTAATACCAGTGTGGTCAAAGGTCAGGGACGCCCGGTTTACGATGACCCTGTACGACTACAGTCATGACTGTTGGGAATAGGAACGTGTAATTCTATTTGGCATGTGTTGCCATGTTTCGATGTGTCGAATCCCGGTAAGATGTCGCATGACAGGAGATGTCCAGAGTAGTTGTGGTGTGACGCGCTAGGATACGATTACGCACGTAGTATTTGTGCAGTATTGGGCCCGGAGTACGGCCAATTCTTGTGGAGGCAAGCGGTTGAGAGCCGTAGAGTTACGGGAGGACGAGATCCTCAGAGTGTAGTTATTGGCTAGTTTGGTACCAGTATTGGAGTATGACGACTCTTCGGAGTCGAGATCAAGGGATCGGTCAGGATGGTAGGGCTGCAGCGGGCAGTCGGGTTTGTGAGAACCCTAGTAGGTGATTGATTAGACAAGTTACCAGGAGTGTGGTACTTGTGATCGGATCTAGAGGTGGACCGATCAGTGGATGTTATGTGTGGAGTGGTTGGTACTGGAGGTGAGATTAACGCATGGTTTGAGAGTCTCGATGGCAAAGTGTTTGTGAGTTTGGTCTGCACGAGTTTGTGACAGACGCTGCTATCAATGGACGTGATCCAGTCTTATCAAGTTGGATAGACTCAGGTTGCCGTGACAATTGTGACGATAGGATTCGTCAGTCGTGACGATGATAAGAGGTGCGTGAGTGACGCACCGTACGACCAGTGATTCTGGATTCGACTCGGTCACGGCTGAGTCTGATTGCATAATAAAATGTTGACATTGGGTGTTGGCACACTTGCCACGCTCCAGTGAAGGTGGTTGTTATAAGTGGGACAGAGAGGATCCCGAGTGGCTCAGTGTGAGGTACGGGAGTACTTGGTATGGAGACCAGTTTCCCCAGTGATGGAGATCAATTTCCTCAATGATGGAGACCAGTTTCCTAGTGATGGAGACCAGTTTCCTCAGTGATGGAGACCAGTTTCCCCTGTGACGGAGATAAGTTTCCCCAGTAATGGAGACTAGTTCCCCCAGTGCTGCGAGATTGAGTCGCGAGGGTGTAGTCAGAAGTATTGAGGTGAAACGTGAGATACAGGTGAATAGATGACGTATGGATCGGTTTGTCAGATTTGGTAGTACGCAGAGATTTGGCTTCAGATCACAACAGAGGTTTCGATCTGTTTAGCCCTCCGACCAATGTCAGTGGATTCCGACCAATTCTGTGAGTCAGAGTTGGATCGAAATGATTAAAGGTATGGGATACGAGTGTTGGAGGTCGTTTGCGCACATCCGTAAATAGTATACAAGGTTTAACCTTGAGTCGCATGAATTCCACTCGTAATGAGTATACCTACAAGTACCGTATTCACGGACGCGTGGATGGTGTCAGGTTGAGCTGAGGACTTGATAGTTCATTACGGATTGGTTTTGGTTGACTACGATTGACCATACCTCCTAAGTTGGGGATTTGGAAATCGGTTGTCTATAGGACGCAGGAAATGCTCATGTAATGAGTGAGCTTATTAATTGGAAAAGAGACGTGTTTCCAACGTGATTAGAACTTCGGAATCAAGAGAAGTTGTGGTTGAGACGATGGGAAGAGTGCTTGATTCCGCATTGGAGATGGATATCCCGTGGTCATTGAGTGTGACTCTTTAGTAGATAGTACTGAGTGCCAGAGGATGACATAGGCTGAACTTTGATATCATCATCTTGGATTCTCCTTGATTATTCCCTAGGTGGGACGATGAGTAGTGATATGACAGCTAGGGGTTCAAAGAGGGTGTAGGAACCGAACACCTAGGCTGTGAGTCAAATTTGATTGACTTGACGAGTAGATGGTGCTTAGCGTCACAAGATGTGACGAGTGAGTGTCCGAGGTGATGGATTGATGTTCGCCTGGTGACGGACGGTTGGGGTCCACACCATGATTAATGTGCGGACAGTAGTATGTGGTCGGATGTTGCCGGAGTGTAGTCCTTGAGTAGGTTGGGTAGCGTTCGGATGTGATGTGATGTGGGTACACCGGTGTGTTGTGCATGTTAGACGATGGGATTGACCACGATCAATTGGTATGTCGGGTTGATAATGCCCGAGAGTATGAGTATGTTGTAGACTGGATAGAGTCCTAGATGGACATGAGTGGTGATCGGATTAGATCCGATAGTCACAGGTGGAGACTCGAGGTGAGTCTAGATGTCAGTGGAAATCACTAAGTGATACGAGACACGATACGAGGACTCGAGAACGAGTCGAGATCATAGTAGAACAGCGAAGCGCAGTGGAGCTGGGAGTTATCGGCTAGTCACGATGGTTGTGACCTGTGATAGTTACGGATTGATCGGTATCCGACAAGTTCGGATAGGTATGGATTGATGGGACTCTAAGGAGAGTCAGTGTGGATATTAGACTCAGTTTTAAGTATAGGAATATGAGAGAGTGGATTCGTGCGAGTATCGAGAGTCAGTATGGACATAGGTTTGAGGATGACCTATGAGATGGGATTCGTGCCATTGTGATGGCAGGATCTATAGAATGTTGTCTGATCGAATGCTAAGCAGGATGTCAGTTTCGATGTGTTAGCACTTAGTGGGAATACGTTTTTCAACCTGACGACTTTCGGTTGAAACATGTTAGAGTGTTAGACTGAAAAGCCAATAGAATGTCAGTTTCGTATTGATGACCTGTCAAAGTGAGTGACAGGCGAGATTGACGAGCGTCGACATCTTGTCTCGAGTGAGACGTACGAGCAAATGTGTAATAATCGAAATGAATGAGAGCTTTGGTGGCTCTAGTGACAGTGCATACCGATGAGTACGACATGTGTGTTGGATAAGTACTGCTACATGAGTATTTTTGTGTCGGTCCAGCGATCCGATTCGAGGAACAAGGTTGGATTCCACAGTTTGGTTGTGGAATCGGGTCAATTTGAATTTCGAGGACGAAATTCCTTTAGGGGGGAAGTTTGTGACGACACGTCCTGAATTAATGGGATTAATTAAAATTTAATGATGGATTAGCGAGGCTAATCAGAGATTAGACGAGGATTAGCGGAAGTTCATGCGAAATGACGATTTTTCCCTGAAATGGGCGAATCGTTGACTTTTTGTTCGGACGGTCAAATGGACTTTGGCCGATGACTCTGAAGTAGTTCATGACGGTACGAGTTCATAGATAGGTGGCACGCTTGATTCCGACATTCATGGAAGAAGTTATGATGTTCGGAAGTTCGGGGGCAATTTGGTAATTTAGGTAAAATATTGACTTTTGACCCGGGATGTCCGATGGCCGAGGACCGTTACTTAGTTCGGGACGATACGAATCCGTAGATAGGCGGCGTGTCGAATTCGGACGTTCGACAAGGAAGTTACGGTTCACGAAAATTTGAAAGTACTATTGCACGAAATTTGAGATGGATGCTTTTTGGACTTAAGTGGGGCCCAGATATTTGTTAGTGGACCAATGGATGAGTGACAAGTGTCACCCATCCACTGGCCACCCCTTAACATACATGCATCGATCATCTTCATTTGGTTTCCATTCATCCAAACAAACCCAACCCGTTCTCACTTCCACCCAAACCAATCCAATCCAAACCACATTTGATCATGCCTGAGAACCTAGAGAATGAGAGAGGGACTGATGACGGCTGCAGGAGGCCAAAATCGCCGTTGTCGGCGGCGTGGAGGAAGCACAAACCGAGAGGTACTCGGTTTAACCAATTTTCAATTTTAATTCGGTTTTTACATTATGGTTGCTTGTGGATGATTAGGATGTGGCTATTGGGTTAGTTATAAGATGTTGGGATGATTTTGGTGGTGGTTGACGGCTAAGAAGCCATGGGAAGGAAACTGAGAAGCTTGAATAGTGAGGTTCAAAAATTGAACCATAGATTTTAGGTGTTTTTGCTTAGGTTTAAGGATTGGAATGGATAGGAAATGAGAAACTAGGAATTATAGGATTGAATTGGAATGAAAACAGACAGAAATGAGGGGTTTAGAGGGTCGGACCAGTCACGCCGGTCCAACTGGACCAGACTACACAGTCGAACCGGCTGGACCGGTCGGATTCAAGGAAGAAGATGAACAGTGCCCTGGCGCGTGAGGCCCACGAACAATACCTGTCTTGGGCGCGTGAGGGCGCGTGTCCAATCTTTTGGGGATGTGTCCAACATGTTATTTCATCTATTCGATGTAACGAACATTTTGGGACTGGTTTCGTGTCAATCGGACATCATTTCGATATAGTTCGGGAAGTTCGAAGGTTTAGGTTCGCGTTTAAAAATAGTTAGAAATTTCGAAAAATTACGGTACTTTAGTGAGAGGTTATTTAAGTAGTTAATAACCTTCTATTATGATTTGGACAGGTTCAGGAATCCCGGAGGTGACTTTGACCCGGGAGACGATTATGGCATGCGTATCGAGGCGCGACTTCAGACGGTCTGTGAGTGGTCCCTTCTCTCGAAATTGATGCATGCATAAATGTTTATAAATACTTTTAATATATATTTTTTGTTGCCATGAGTGCAATTGTTTGTGGTATCCTAGGATTTACGAATTTGCACGTATTTTGAGATGTACGATTTTATACGATGCATATACGTTCTAGGTTTTCAACGAGGGTTTAATAAATGGATTTCGGATTTAGAAATATGAAATCGGGCACGAGACCCATTAGATTTACAAACTATCGGACTTGGATTCCATTTGAATTGACGAGGAATCGGACCTAGGGTCCATTTGAGCTTTACGATCGGACCGAGGGTCCCGTTGATTTATGATTCGGGCTTGAGGCCCATTTGGTTGTAATATCGGCCTCGAAGTTCTGTTGATTTGTGGTTTCGGTCTTAGGGCCAGTTAGTTGTGGTATCGGGCTTGAGGCCCAGTTGAATGTAACATCGGGCTTGAGTCCCAGTTCAGTTTGTAAAATGAGAATGCGGGCATGAGACCCTGTTGAACTGTGGATTTAGGCTAAGGCCTGTGAAAATGAATTGAATCAGATTCGAGGAATCCTATTGAGATGAATAGGGTATGAGACCCCGTTGAAAAGTGATTTGAGAAAAAAAAGAAAGTATTTGAAATGAATGAACCCTCCATATTGATTATATGGTCTCCTCCAGAAGTCGACCTGGAGAGTCACGATCCACATACCAGAATGGGTATCCCTATAAGGATCCCGTTCATAGTGTGGGGGTTACTATTTATATTGTGGTCCCGGACTAGATTCCGGAGAGATGATCGGACTAGGTCCGAAGATAGAGCCTCCCAGATGGAGAATTCCTAGGAGAAGACTCGAAGTGAGACCCCGGGTAGTGTGCACACTAGTATAGAGATTATATCGTGACATATATCGGGGATGTGTTCCCTAGGGGCTGTGTGCCTCGAGTTGGCATCTTCTCGGAAGTACCGCGGAAAGGTTTTTATGGGTCAGGCCGGTTTATGGGAACCGGGTATGAACCCTGGAAAGGTTTTGAGAATACGTTTTCAAGTGGTTTTATGAATGTTTGATAAACGGTTTTTGAATGCATGCATATGCTTTTAGTGAAGGGCATAAAGTATCTTATATGAAAATGTTTTAATGAAAATTTTTATTTTGTCCACTCACAGTTTTCGTGTTTTAATGCCCTTCAGGTTGAACGCGGATGCGGGCTGTAGCAGAGACGAGACATCACACTCCTCCTCCTATGATCCTGGCGTGCTCTGGAAGCCCCGGTGAGGGCTAGAATTGGAAAATTCCCTGGTCTGACACTTCGTGTCAGACGGGATCAGGTGCGTCCCACGTTAATCCCGGGGGATTTGGGACGGGTCCTGACAAGTGGTATCAAAGCATGTTTTGCTCGTGGAGTACGTTCAGGTCGAGGATGTGATGTCTCTGAGGTCCTAACAGACCATCATCAACCTGATATTTTGGGTATGAGTACGAGGATTCTGTAGAATCGATCCTAGTTCATGTATGTTTGACATGTGATGCGATCGTTTAAGATTTGACTGGCATGGAATGCCACGTGTTTCGAGGAAGTGGATCCCGAGGAGGATCGATATTTTGGGAATCTAACGGCTTAGAGCCATAGTATTACTGAAAATAGGATCCAAAGGATCAGTAGAGACAGTATGAAGACTTTAGGGTCGTGACCCTACTGTCGTGTCGGATAGAGGATGTCCGGATTAATACCAATGTGGTCAGAGGTCAGGGTCGCCCGGTTTACAATGACCCTGTATGACTACAGTCACGACTGTTGGGAATAGGAATGTGCAATTCTATTTGGCATGTGTTGCCATGTTTCGATGTGTCGAATCCCGATGGGATGTCGCCTGGCAAGAGATGTCCGGAGTAGTTGTGGTGTGACACGCTAGGATGCGATTACTCACGTAGAATTTGTGCAGTATTGTACCCAGAGTACGGCCAATTCTTGTGGAGGCCAGCGACTGAGAGCCGTAGAGTTACGAGAGGACAAGATCCTTAGAGTGTAGTTATTGGCTAGTTTGGTACCAGTATTGGAGTATGACGACTCTTCGGAGTCGAGATCGAGGGATCAGTCAGGATGGTAGGGCTGCAGCGGGAAGCCGGGTTTGTGAGAACCCTAGTAGGTGATTTATTGGACAAGTTACAAGGAGTGTGGTACTTGTGATCGGATCCAGAGGTGGACCGATCAGTGGATGTTACGTGTGGAGTGGTTGGTACTAGCGGTAAGACTAACGCATGGTTTGAGAGTCTCAATGGCAAAGTGTTTGTGAGTTTGGTCTGCAAGAGGTTGTGACAGGTGCTGCTATCAATGGACGTGATCGAGTCTTATCAAGTTGGATAGACTCAGGTTGCTGTGACGATTGTGACGATGGGATTCGTCAGTCGTGAAGATTATACGAGGTGCGTGAGTGACGCACAGTACAAGCAGTGATTATGGATTCGACTCGGTGACGGCTGAGTCCGATCGAAAAATGAAATGTTGACATTGGGTGTTGGCACACTTGCCACACTCCAGTGAAGGTGGTTGTTGTAAGTGGGACAGAGAGGATCCCGAGTGGCTCAGTGCGCGGTACGGGATTACTTGGTATGGAGACCAGTTTCCCCAGTGATGGAGATCAGTTTCCTTAGTGATGGAGACCAATTTCCTAGTGATGGAGACCAGTTTCCACAGTGATGGAGACCAGTTTCCTTTGTGATGGAGATAAATTTCCCCATTAATGGAGACTAGTTCCCCCAGTGCTTCGAGATTGAGTCGCGAGGGTGTACTCAGAAGTATTGTGGTGAAACGTGAGATACAGGTGAATAGATGTCGTATGGGTCGGTTTTTCAGATTTGGTAGTACGCAGAGATTTGTCTTCAGATCACAACCGAGGTTGCGATCTGTTTATCCCTCCGACCGATATCAGTGGATTCCGACCAATTCTGTGAGTCAGAGTTGGATCGGAATGATTAAAGGCATGGGATACGAGTGTTGGATATCGTTTGTGCACATCCGTAAATAGTATACAAGGTTTAACCTTGAGTCGCATGAATTCTACTCGGAATGAGTGTACCTACAAGTGCGGTATTCACGGACGCGTGGATGGTGTCCGGTTGAGCTGAGGACTTAATAGACCATTACGGATTGGTTTTGCTTGACTACGGTTGACCATACCTTCTATGTTGGGGATTTGGAAATTGGTTGTCTATATGACGCAAGAAATGCTCGTGTAATGCGTGAGCTTAATAATTGGAAAAGAGACATGTTTCCAACGTGATTAGAACTTCGGAATCAAGAGAAGTTGTGGTTGAGACGATGGGAAGAGTGCTTGATTCCGCATTGGAGATGGATATCCCGTGGTCACTGAGTGTGACTCTTTAGTAGATAGTACTGAGTGCCAGAGGATGACATAGGATGAACTTTTAAATCATCATCTTGGATTCTCCTTGATTATTCCCTAGGTGGGACGATGAGTAGTGATATGACAGCTAGGGGTCCAAAGAGGGTGTATGAACCGAACACCTACGCTGCGAGTCGAATTTGATTAACTTGCCGAGTAGATGGTGCTTAGCGTCACAAGATGTGACGAGTGAGTGTCCGAGGTGATGGATTGATGTTCTCCTAGTGACTGACGGTTGGGGTCTGCACCATGATTAATGTGCGGACAGTTGTAAGTGGTTGGATGTTGCCGGAGTGTAGTCCTTGAGTAGGTCGGGTAGCGTCCCGATGTGATGTGATGTGGGTGCACCGGTGTGTTGTGCATGTTAGACGATGGATTGACCACAATCAATCGGTATGTCGGGTTGATAATACCCGAGAGTATGAGTATGTTGTAGACCGGATAGAGTCCTAGATGGACATCAGTGGCGATCGGATTAGATCCGATAGTGACAGGTGGTGTAACCCCCCGAAAATCCAAAGAATGTAAAATATTAAAATAATATGTAAAAATGACGTTTTTACCCTTGGAAGGATGTGGTTAAATTTTGACTTTTTGTTCGGAATACGTTTTGTACTTTTTTCGAGGATCATTGTGTAGGTCTCGGGACACTGAATCCGTAGACAGGTGGCACGTCGAAAACGAAGCTCGGATGAAAGAATTACAGGTCTGGGAGTTGTTAAGGGGCAAATTGGTCATTTGTTACTTAAAAGGTAAAATGGTAATTTTGGGCAGTCCAAATTATTTTGCGGTGCAATTGGCTGCATCAGCCATGGGGTGACTCAGGTGCATCTTTCAGTGACATTTGTCACTGGCTAATTATGATGAGTGGCAACTTGTTTCCGTTTGATTATGGATAACAATCAAAATATGAAATCAATCTTTAAATTAACATATGAACATATGGTAAGTTGTCTTCGACAGAACAGAGAACCCAATCCACTTTGATCGATTCCCAGCAAGACAAGGAAATAAGAGTAAATTGAGGGAAAAATTAAGTGCAATTAGGAGTGAAAAACCGAGAGGGAAACCGAGAAAACCCCATTTGAAACCATACTGAGAAACCCGAAAACATAACCCAAGAACATTAATGTCGAATTCGATTGTTTAGACGGTTCTGAGTGAAATTGACTTGACATTTATTCTCCTGGGAGCTAAACGATTCGAACCAAATCAACTGGGAAGCAAATTGATGGAGATTTGACAGAGAACAGACCCTGTGACATCCGTGAATTTTGGAGGTTGAGTTCGAGTACTTGGAGGTAAGCAATCTTGAATTTGCTTTCGAATTCATGTTTAGAATGGAAAAGGGATGCTTCCTGTGTGATTAATTGATTGAAACAGCTTGATTTTGGGTAGAACCCAATTGAGAACCCGTCGGGTATCCACTTTGAGTGGGGGAATTTTAAGCTCCCTTTCATGAAATTGAAGTTATAGATCCGTAATAAACATGGAATAGATGAAAATAAGTGAAAGCATGAAAAAAATCGAGGTCGAATTGAGGGAGATTTCATCGGGTCTAATCGCGGGTTCACGACCCGTTTACCAGGTAATCGGGTGAGGGATACGCACTGTAGCAGTACTATGCATGACGTGTGAGGGCACTTGACTGGGAGTTTGACTTTGGGTCCAACATACGTTTTGATGTTCTCGATGATACAGACCTATTGGCTTTGGTTTCGGGTCAATCGGATGTGAATTTAGAGTAGTTTTGAGTACCCGAAGCGTATAGGTTACGTTTAAATAATATTATTATATTCCAACGATTAGGGAATTCGTACATGCGGTTATGTGATAACCTAGTGACTTATCTTACTTTGTTTGACAGACCAGAATATTGCCAGGACGTCGGAAGAGAACGAACAGCTCGAAACTGAATAATCTGGACGGTGTGTGAGTGGACTTTTGTTTTCTACCTAGAATGCATGCATATATGTTTTAAATGCTTTGTGATATGATTTGAAATGATTTAGCATGATTGATGTTTCATGGGATGATTTCCGGATTTTGGGAATATTATATTGTTTTATATGATTTTGGGCAAGATTTTCGAGAGAACCATGATATTGCTATTTTGGGCGAAGGCCCGGGATTTGAACTTGATTTTAACTCGGATTTCGAGTTTGGAAAATGATTTGATGGATTTGTAGTATGACTTTATGTGAAAATGGCAACTCAGGTTGCGATTGCGCGGATTTGCGTGAAACTGGTTTACGGATTTTGAGGAAACCTTTATAGAAAATGGTTTTGATTTCAAATGCAACTGTTTTTCACTGGCTTTCACGCTGCGGATATATTGTGGATATTAGGGCTACGGGTAGGAATATGTTTCCCCCGAAGTGCACCTTGGAAATAACGCTCGCCTCCAGGATGGATGTGTGTACCCCGGAGAGGTCACATAGCACCGTCTGTTGTCGTGCAGCCAAGGGAGGCTCGACTCAGATCAGATGTGCTGGATAATATGGAGATCGGTCGGTGATATGTTTAGGACGATCTGGATTGTCGGCTAGTCATGTGCTTACAGCGGCGGATGCTCGAATTTTGAGCGGTCCTTGAGCCTATTGATTTGCACGCGTTGCAGGGATAACGTGACTATATGAGATTGGATCCAGACCTGGATCCCATGGTTTTATTGATCTTTGAGATTTATGTTTGTGCCTTGATTATTTGACTTATTATTTATGATATGCATAATGTTCATGAAATTGGAGGGTAAGACTGTATTTTGATAAATGTATTATGTACCCTCCAGGCCAGTGCACAGGTACTGAGGCTATTATCGTGGCAGAGGAATAAATAGACCGTTGCTTACTCAGACACTTTACAGCGTAGGATTTTGATCCCTACTTGTAATATTACCTATGCTCTGTAAACCGGTTGACTAGTTAAACTTATGAAGTCAACAGTCCTGGAAGACTTAACTATCCCTTGTCTGACGATGTTGTCCTTTGTTATATTGTATATATATATATATATATATATATATGTAAGGCTACTTTTGGTACTTTCTAACTAATGTCAGACGGGAGCAGGATCTTTCATGATTATCGAGGGATAATCGGGATGGGTCATGTCAAGTGGAGACTCGAGGTGAGTCTATATGTCAGTGGAAATCGCTGAGTGATACGAGTATACGATGCGAGGACTCGAGAACGAGTCGAGATTAGAGTAGAGCAGCGAAGCGCAGTGGAGCCGGGAGTTATAGGCTAGTCACGATGGTTGTGACCTGTGATATTTACGGATTGATCGGTATCCGACGAGTTCGGATAGGTATGGATTGATGGGACTCTAAGGATAGTCAGTGTGGATATTAGAGTCAGTTTTAAGTATAAGAATTTGAGAGAGTGGATTCGTACGAGTATCGAGAGTTAGTATGGACATAGGTTTGAGGATGACCTATGAAATGGGATTCGTTCCATTGTGATGGTAGGATCTATAGAATGTTGTCTGATCGAATGCTGAGGAGGATGTCAGTTTCGATGTGTTAGCCCTTAGTGGGAATGCGTTTTTCAACCTGACAACTGTCGGTTGAAACATGTTAGAGTGTTACACTGACAAGCCGTTAGAATTTCAGTTTGGTATTGCTGACCGGTCAAAGTGAGTGACAGGCGAGATCGACGAGTGTCGACATCTTGTCTCGAGTGAGACGTACGAACAAACGTGTAATTATCGAAATGAATGGGAGCTTTGGTGGCTCTAGTGATAGTGCATACCGATGAGTACGACATGTGTGTTGGATGTGTACTGCTACATGAGTATTTTCGTGTCGGTGCAGCGATCCGATTCGAGGAACAAGGTTGGATTCTATAGTTTGGTTGTGGAATCGGGTCAATTTGAATTTCAAGGAGGAAATTTCTTAAGGGGGGAAGTTTGTGACGACCGGTCCCGAATTAATGGGATTCTTTAAGATTTAATGACGGATTAGCGAGGCTAATTGGAGATTAGACGAGGATTAACGGAAGTTCAGGCGAAATGACGATTTTGCCCCTGAAATGTGCGAATCATTGACTTTTCGTTCGGACGGTTAAATGGAATTTGCTCGATGACTGTGACGTAGTTAGTGACGTCACGAGTTCATAGACAGGTGGCACGCTCAATTCCGACATTCGTGGAAGAAGTTATGATGTTCGGAAGTTCGGGGGAATTTGATAATTTGGGCAAAATGTTGACTTTTGACCCGGGATGTCCGATGGCCGAGGACCGAGGACCGTTACGTAGATTGGGACGATACGAATCCGTAGACATGCGGCATGTCGAATTCAGACGTTCGACGAGGAATTTACGGTTCACGAAAATTCGAAAGTACTATTGAATGAAATTCGAGACGGTTGCTTTTTGGACTTAAGTGGGGCCCAGATATTTGTTAGTGGACCAATGGATGAGTGACAAGTGTCACCCATTCACTAGCCACCCTTTAACCTGCATGCATCGATCATCTTCATTTGGTTTCCATTCATCCAAACAAACCCAACCCGATATCACTTCCACCCAAACCAATCCAATCCAAACCACATTTGATCATGCCTGAGCACCTAGGGAGTGAGAGAGGGACTGATGACGGCTGCAGGAGGCCGAAACCGCCGTGGACGGCGGCGTGGAGGAAGCACAAACCAAGAGGTACTCGGTTTAACCAATTTTCCATTTTAATTCGGTTTTTACATTATGGTTGCTTGTGGATGATTAGGATGAGGCTATTGGGTTAGTTAGAAAATGTTGGGATGATTTTGGTGGTGGTTGACGGCTGAAAAGCCGTGGGAAAGAAACTGAGAATCCTGAACCGTGAGGTTCAAAAATTGAACTATAGATTTTAGGTGTTTTTGCTTAGGTTTAAGGATTGGAATGGATAGGAAATGAGAAAATAGGAATTATAGGATTGAATTAGAATGAAAATGGACCAAAATGAGGGGTTTAGAGGGCCGAACCGGTCACGCCGGTCCAACTGGACCGGACTGCACATTCGAACCGGCTGGACCGGTCTGATTCAAGGAAGACGATGAATAGTGCCCTGGCGCGTAAGGCCCACGTGCAGTACCTATCTTGGGCCCTTGAGGGCGCGTGTCCAATCTTTTGGGGAGTGTCCAACATGTTATTTCATCTATTCGATGTAACGAACATTTTGGGATTGGTTTCGTGTCAATCGGACATCGTTTCGATATAGTTCAAGACGTCCGAAGGTTTAGGTTCGCGTTTAAAAATAGTTAGAAATTCCAAAAAATTACGGGACTTTAGTGAGAGGTTATTTAAGTAGTTAATAACCTTCTATTACGATTTCGACAGGTTCGGAAATCCCGGAGGTGACGTTTGACCCGAGAGACGATTAAAGCACGCGTATCTAGGCGCGGCTTCGGACGGTATGTGAGTGGACCCTTCTCTCCAATTGATGCATGCATAAATTTTTATAAATTCTTTTAATACATATTTTGTGTTGCCATGAATGCAGTTGTTTGTGGTAGCCTAGGATTTACATATTTGTACGTATTTCGAGATGTATGATTTTATATGATGCATATACGTTCTAGGTTTTCAACGAGGGTTTAATAAATGGATTTCGGATTTAGAAATATGAAATCGGGAACGAGACCCATTTGATTTACAAACTATCGGACTTGGAGTCCATTTGAATTGGCGAGGAATCGGACCTAGGGTCCCTTTGAGCTTTACGATCGGACCGAGGGTCCCGTTGATTTATGATTCGGGCTTCAGGCCCATTTGGTTGTAATATCGGGTTGGAGGCCCCGTTGACTGTAGTATCGGGCTTGAGGCCCCGTTGGTTGTGAAATCGTACTCGAAGTCCTGTTGATTTGTGGTTTCGGGCTTAGGGCCCAGTTAGTTGTGGTATCGGGCTTGAGGCCCAGTTGAATGTAACATCGGGCTTGAGTCCCAGTTCAGTTTGTAAAATGAGAATGCGGGCATGAGACCCTATTGAACTGTGGATTTAGGCCGAGGCCGGTGAAAGTGAATTGAATCGGATTCGAGGAATCCTATTGAGATTAATCGGGTATGAGACCCCGTTGAAAAGTGATTTGAGAAAGAAAGAAAGTATTTGAAATGAATGAAGCCTTCATATTGATTATATGGTCTCCTCCAGACGTCAACCTCGAGAGTCACGATCCACAAACTAGAATGGGTATCCCCATAGGGATCCCGTTCCAGGAGTGGGGGTTACTATTTATGTTGTGGTCCCAGACCAGATTCCAGAGAGATGATCGGACTAGGTCCGAAGATAGAGCCTCCCAGATGGAGAATTCCTGGGAGAAGACTCGGAATGAGACCCCGGGTAGTGTGCACACTCGTATAGAGATTATATCGTGACATATATCGAGGATATGTTCCCTAGGGGCTGTGTCCCCCAAGTTGGCATCTTCTCGGATGTGCCGCAGATGGGTCATACGTATACCGATACGTATGAGGTTTTACAGGAAGTGATTTGGGAACGGAGACCCCGTGTTCTATGTTTTATGTTTCGGAAAAGTGATTTGTATGTTTTGGTGTTTCATTGAGAATGTTGATTTGGGCTGAGTTCCCACATGTATGGAATTACGGGTTTTTGTGATTTCGGGTCGGGGACCCATAAATGGATTTCTGGTTCATGACGATTTATGGGGACCGGCATGAACCTATGAAAGGTTTTTATGGGTCATGACGGTTTATGGGAACCGGGCATGAACCCTGGAAAGGTTTTGAGAATACGTTTTCATGTGGTTTTATGAATGTTTGATAAACGGTTTTTGAATGCATGCATATGCTTTTAGTGAAGGGCATAAAGTATCTTATATGAAAAAAATTTAATGAAAATGTTTATTTTGTCCACTCACAGTTTTCGTGTTTTAATGCCCTTCAGGTTGATCGCGGATGTGGGCTGTAGCAGAGACGAGACTTCACACTCCTCCTCCTATGATCCTGGCGTGCTCTGGAAACCCCGGTGAGGGTTAGAGTTGGAAAATTCCCTGGTCTGATACTTCGTGTCAGACGGGATCAGGTGCGTCCCACGTTAATCCCGGGGAATTTGGGACGGGTCCTGACACACAGTCTCGGCGTATCTCATCGTTGACTGATCTGTTTAGATGTGGGAAATGGTTGAGGACTTTGGGCATCGTGATTATCCTCGATCGTGACGTTTATGGTCGGGTGACGCAGTGATGAATCTTGATCGTGACGTCTATAGTCGGTTGACGTAGTGATGGATCTCGATCGAGATCTTGATGGTCCAAATTTTTGTAGAGTTTATTACTCTTACTTGGATATTTGAATCCAGAAATGTTGGGATGACTTCCTTTCGAAGTCAATTTGGTGTGAAACGGTAGTTACGTAAATCGAGGTGTTGACGATGTGTCTTGGCTTTTTGGCTATGTGGATGTTGGGACTGAACTTCTTTTTGAAGTGAATCTCGTATGGTATATTACTCGGGCGAGTAGGTATCCAACGGGGTCGGATTTGGTCAGCCTAAATGTGCGTATGATGGGATTGGCTTCCCTATGAAGTCAATCAAATGTAATGTGTAATCGATTGAGCAGGTAACCGATAGGTTCGGAATTGGTGCGTCTCGGTAAATGAGAACGAGATTTTGGGTTTTGAAATCGGATTTCAGGATGACGATCCAGGATTCGATTTTGAAACTTGAAAGTGGATTTCTGGATTTGGGTTCGGAATGGTTATTCCAAATGCTAGCTTACGGGATGATGATTTCGGATTCGGATTTGGAAATGAATAATGGGTTGGAGTTTCGATTTGTCTAGTCCTGGATTGGACAGATGGACTCCAGAATGGAAACGTGATTGGCTACGACCTAGGTGGTTGTAGGCTGGTTAATGGATAGATGTACGTACCTTGTACGTGGTTCGAGGTACGATACTGGATAGGTCGTGGTGCCTGGTGACGGTATATAAGTTATACCAGTAGTACGATGGTGAACGTGTTGGTAGTCGGCTTAGTTCCGATACCAGTGGATTAGTCGAGGACGTGGACTGGACATTGGATGTGTATTGGGTCATGGTATTGCTGATGGGTCCAATTACACACAGGTCGAGTGAAATGTTGGTAAGTGTATACTCAGGTTGAGTAAGTTGGGGGTTAGTGTAACCAGAAGTGAGTATAGTGTCAGTTTTCGACTAGCGACTGTCAAGTGGTGACAGTTTGTCGGATGTTTCATCGTGGATTGATGAGTGAGTTTTAGTGACTCCCTGTGGGAGCAGACGTCATGATAGATTGAGATTGAGCAAGGAAACCTTTGAGTTGTTTGTGTCAACGAAATAGTAGATCTGACAAGTGGTTAGCTCATAGGATACTCAGGCTGCTCTGATACTGACAAGTGGTGCCAGTTCGGAACGTGCGATTACTAACATTCGACGTTGTCGAACGTAGTCAATACGACGTGGGTATTAGCGGTACGTCTGGGTGCAAACAAGTTTTTGTTCTGGTTAGTGGGTGTACGAGTGTCCACGTGTCGTGAGATCGAATTATTTCCACCAGGTGGTTGTGGAATCAGGATAGTTGGAATTTCGAGAACGAAACTAATTAAGGCGGGAAGAACGGTTGGAATTAGGGTGGTTGGAATTTCGAGGACGAAATTAATTAAGGAGGGACGGTTGTAACGACTCGTCCCAAATTTCAAGATTGGATTAGTGACTAATCGTGATTAGTGAGGCTAATCCATGATTAGTGGGTGAAATCGGACGAACTATGCAAAATGACCATTTTGCCCCTGGGCGTGGCCAAAACGTTGACTTGACATTCTGGCGGTCAAATGGACTTTGGCCGATGACTATGACGTAGTTCAGGACATCACGAGTTCATAGACAGGTGGTACGTTCAATTCCGACATTCGAGGAAGAAGTTATGATGTTCAGAAGTTCAAGGGTAATTTGGTAATTATGCTTAAAAGGGGCAAATAGTTGACTTTTGGACTGGGAGATCTGATGGTCAAGGGCCGAGGACCATTACGTAGGTCGGGATGATACGAATCCATAGACGGGCGGCACGCTGAATTTGGTCTTCGAACGGGAGAGTTATAGGTCACGGAAGTTCGGTTTCACTATACACGTATTTTGAGACGATGATGACATGGCAATATCTGATTGTTCAGATATTTTGAGTGTGACCCATGGATGAGTGACAAGTGTCACTCATCCCATTGGTCAAATCCCCTAAATTGTGGATCTACATAATTAAATATTATTATTATTATTTTATAATTAATCTTTCTAACACTCAATCTTAGCCCTCCATCTAATCTAAATCTCTCAAATCCTAAACATCCATTTAATCTTCTTTTCTCTCATCTGATCAGCACTTCTTCTTTGTTTCTTCAAGCAAACCCGAAACCACCATATCTTCTTCTTCTTTCAAAAATCGAACACCCGGTTTCCTCACCACCATGATCATCCTGTGTGCCCTTGTGTGACCGTGAAAGAGTGAGCAGAGGACAGGCCGGTGACGTGATGGACGGTGGCTCACGGTGGTGCAAGGCAGAGGTGAGAACCGAGAGCCTTATTAATATTCAAAAATTGGAAATTGGGTTTTAAGGCTTGTTGATTGAAACTAACGGTTGGGTATTGCTTCTGGGGGTCTGAGAAGACAAATGGGATTGTTTTCGAGGTTTAGGACGGCTTGGACTGGACGGTGAATGGAGGTGACAGTCACCACCGCCATGGCCGAGCATGAAGGTACGGATTTTGAGGTTTTCCTTATGTTTTTAATAGCTAAAATGATAGGAAATATGATTAGGAAGATATTAGGATCAAAAGGGGACGAAATGGACCGAAAATAGTTGAGTTTGGGACTTGAACCGGTTTAGCCGGTCCAGAACCAGTGAATCCGGTTCGCTGCGGGTTGAAGGAGATGAATAGTGATCGCACGTGGGCTTCACGTGTAGAAGCCTTCTTTGTTCGCGTGGGGGCGTGTGTCCCATCTTTTGCGAATGTGTTCAACACGTGAAATCTTCTATTCGATGGAACGAACATTTTGGGACTGGTTTCGTATCGATCGGACACCGTCTCGATAATGTTCGGGGCATCAGAAGGTTTAGGTTCGAGATTTAAAATAGTTAAAAATTCAGGAAAATTACGGGGCTTCAATGAGAGGTTAATAAGGTAGTTAGTAACCCTCTAGATTGATTTGAATAGGTTTGGGAGTCTCGGTGACGACGATTTGCCCAGTGAGGCTTATGGCACGCAAACTGAGGCAGCATCATAGGACTGTCTGTGAGTAGACCTTGATTTCTAAACGGTGATGCATGCATAAATATTTTATATGGATTATGAATGTGATTCTATGATGTTGATTTGGATATTGGTGAATTATATAGTTTCACGCATTTCAAGGCGATTTACGTGCTTGCACGTAAATCGAGGTTTTTCGGTTTTACACTGATTTTCCGTACTTATGATTTTGGATATGATTTCATGAAATGGTTTTAGAATTGAAAAGGTAAAATTGAGTTCGAGACCCATCTGTTTTGGGAATCCTCGGACTCAAAGTCCTTTTAGTGACGTTCTCTGGCTGGAGGCCCAATTGGTTCTTAAATTGATTTCGGATTTGGAAATATGGAATCGGGCATGAGACCCATTTAATTTACGAAATTGGGCACGAGGCCCAGTTTGTTTATGAATCGGGCCTGAGGCCCAGTTTGTATGTGGATTCGGGCCTAGGGCCGAGTTATGTGTTACGATGGTGATTTTGGGTCATGGACCCACAAATGGTTTTTATGGTTCATGACGGTTTATGGGAACCGGCATGAACCCTTGAAAGGATTTTATGGTTCATGATGGATTATGAGGGTCGGGCATGAATCCTTGAAAGGTTTAAAGAATGATTTCAAAAGGTTTTTCATATGCCATCCTTTATATATGGATGTCTCCTCCGGGGAGGGTCGTTGGCCTAGGTGGACCCCGAAATAGTCACAGAGCACTGACTGAGTGGAGTCGCCCCCAGTTGGGTTCCTTACTCTCAGAAAGGGCATGGTCTGTAACCTCCAGGGAGGGTCATTGATCTACGGACCTTGACCTGGGTGGACCCTAGAGAGACTTGGGTTTGAGACCCCGGTTAGCACGCGCGTAGCTCTATATTACCGTGGCAGGTTTGGTGATATGAAATATATTGGATAAACATGATTTCAATTGGTTGGGAAATTGTGTTTTATGATGATAAATGGATTTGGGCTGAGATCCCGCATATGTTTACTATGTTATGGTTTTCTGTAAATGGTTTGGGCAGGAGCCCGTATGATTATGACTGTTTAAACATATGTGATTGGATAAATGGTTTTACTATGCATGTATGCTTTTTAGTGAAGGGTATAAAGATCTTTTATAAATGTGTTTTATGAAACTTATTACTTTTTGTCCACTCACAGTCTTTCTGTTTTTAATACCCTTTAGGTTGGATACGGTGCGGACTGTAGCCGAGACCGAGATATCACATACCTCCTCCGTATCCTGGTGTACTCTGATAGCTCGAGAGGGCAAAGGTTGGAAATTTCCCTTGTCTGACACTCCGTGTCAGACGGGATCAGGGTCGTCCCTCGTTAATCCCGGGGGGATTGAGGACGGGTCCTGACACCCTTGTTTTTCACCGCTCGGAATTTCCTCTCAATTTCATAATCAAAAGGTGTTAGGTCACCTTGAGGGTGGCATCTAGTGGGCATGTACTCAGATAAGAAAGACAAAAAGAATGGGGCGGCAAGTAACACAAACGTATAAGTAAAAATAAAAATTACTATGATCTAAAAAAAACACAAAAGTATGGAAAGATTGATTTCTCAATTCCTGGTGCACGATGCCAAATATTGATAAGCCCAAAATGGTCCTATAATTTAAACCCTTCAAGTTGCAGTCGTTCGTAATATTGGTTAAGCAAGGTATTGTTTATCCACCAAGGATTGAGGGTACACACTTTCACATAAACACACAAAAATATGAGTAACACTTCAATGAAAACAAAGGGAGGGTTCTTTAGATTTTGGTATGTAGAAAAAAAATTATTGAATCTTATATGAATGAGATGGAATAGTTAAGAGTACGTTTATCCACCACTAAATATACGCCAAGACAATTCTTTATTCCTAGTTACTTTACTATGTCGTGAAAGATGGCAATCAACAACATATTGTAGTGCACAAATAGTTTCTTTTTACTTCCTTAAAGACCTTTCACTTGGTAGCTCACTAAAGCTAAAGAATTCTTAAACAAGCCATCGCAAAACATGAAAAACAAGCTAATTCTAGTCATGCAAGGGATCATTAAGTTTTTTGAAAGCTTGATTGATAATTGAGCTAGTCAGATTATACAACAACCTACAAATCATAACTCAAGTTAAATTGATTGATCTACGATAGTTTTTTGCCACTTATGATTCATAGAGAATTAAACTTGTCATGTGAATATGTTCAAGCTATGCTTATATGTCTATGCAATACATTTCGAAGCATAGAATATAAACACACAAGAGTTTTTATGACCAAATCATTCCAACCATTCACATGATTAATATTGAACTTAGGAATAGAAACAATCAACTTGTACACATATTTAGGGCTTCAAAATTGTCAGGACCCGTCCCAAATCCCCCCGGAATTAACCCGGGACGCGCCTGATCCCGTCTGACACGGAGTGTCAAACAAGGGAAAATTCCGATTTTAGCCACTCGGAGCTTCAGAGAGCGCCAGGATCTGGAGGAGGAGTGTGATGTCTCGATCTCTGCTACAGCCCATATCCGCGATCAACCTGAAGGTCATTCAAAACATTAAAAGCTGTGAATGGACAAAACAAAGAATTTATAAAAACATTTTCACAAAAAGAAGATATTTATACCCTTCACCAAAAAGCATGCATGCATTTGAAAACCATTACCAAACCATTAGAGCCTTGGCCGAAAATCGAAAATGAAACCAATCATATGGGCCACTGCCCAAAACCATGTGGGAACTCAGCCCAAAACCAGTATATATCATATAACATATAACCACTCCTATCACGGTTTCCAAAGCTACGCGCGTGCTACTTGGGGTCTCAAATCCCAAGTTTCCCCAGGGTCCACTAGGGTCAATTTTCGTAGATCAATGACCCTCCCTAGGGGTAAGAATCCATAAGCCTTCTTGAGAGTAAGGTACCCAATATGGGCGACTCCACTCAGTTAGTGCTCCCTAGGGGAAACAGATGCATGAATGAAGGGAAGGGGGCAATGGATGGTTGAAACTTGTTACTCATTCATTGGGCCTATTCAAAAGATCTGGGCCCCACTCAGGACAGAAGTCCACTTTTGCCTCATAAAACGTACCACCATAAATAGTACCTCAGAACTTTTGTGAACCGCAACTTTGACGTCGAATGTCCGATTTCGACGTGTCGCCTATCCACGGACTCGTATCGACCCGATCTACATAACAGTCCTCGGCCATCAGCCATCGGACCTCTTGGGTCAAAAGTTAACTTTTTGCCCTCGTTCAGGGGCAAAATCGTAATTTCACCTTGAACGTCCGTTAATCCTTGGCTAATCCCCGATTAGCCCCAATAATCCGTAATTAGTTTTAATTAACCCCTAAAATCAGGGATGGGTCGTTACAAAAATAAACCTTAACTAATAAGAGTTTAGTTGCACATAATTAAAAGGAACTTAAAACAACATAAAAAGTTAAGAGTTAAATAATAAACTGACTGAAGAACAAGGTGAAAAACCACAACTGAGACAACAATCTGCTCCTCCAAAACTTTCACATCCAACTCTCCAAAAGCCAAGTAAAAACCCAAAAACTTGACAAAAATATTATTCTGAGGCATATGGTATTCTAAGGCAAAAGGTGGAACCTGTCAGTGGTGCCTGGGGACTTCTTTTGATAGGAGGTCATTCCTCGAGAGTTTAGGAGATCAATGTGATAGAATCCTCTTCAAAAATGGAGTCACCAGCTGTCCCAATAGGAATTGACGAGGAAAACCTGATTTTGAAAGGTTTTGGAGTCATTAGGGCTCTCTAGTGACACACTAGCATAAGGTCTCAGTTTCAGACATAGGCACACATGGCTTGCCCACTGGTTCTAGGAACTTGATTGGACTCTAGGACAGGCACCTCAGTTAAGACCTTGACTCGTTCTTGGGATCATTTCTTCGTTCTGGCTCCGATTTCAATCACTCCTTTTGCATTATTCTTGGACTTAACCCACTATCTTATTATACACAAGTCTCATAAAAGATATCATTTTTTCTATTTATTGTACATATTAACTCAAAATATAAGTAAAAAGGCACTAGATGACATCAAAATGATGCATAAATAATGACTTATCAAAGGCTCAACTGGTCGAGGTGAAGGAGGCTTGGAGAAAATGAAACCTTGACCAAGAAAGTAGGGTAGAGCTGACTAAGAAACTATGGCAACTAGAAGAAGCGGAGGGCATAGCTTCAAGAATAGCTACCAAGACTTATTTCTGCAGAAAAAAAAAGGCAAGTTGGGATAGAGATCAAGCTACCTTGGGAGAGCTTGCCCACGATTATCACGACACGGGATTCCATTGAATTTTATTTTTTTGTTTTCTATTTTTCTTTCAATGCACTTTTCTTCCATAAAAAATATTACTAAAAGATTTCCCTTCTGGCATCTAGATCATCAATAAGTGATATTAACATTGAACTTCCCAACCATAGTATTTATTGCAAAGCATCAAACCTTATCTATAAATTGGCTTTTTTGGTAGAACGCTTTATATTCTCCCATGGCCAAAATGCACAAAATGTGCAAAGTCTTCCCATTTCTACCTATGGAGGACTCGTCCATCGCCTTCATACCGAGCCTCAATAACAATTGAAAAAGAGTATTGATCTTTGAAAAAAATCCATTCTGTAAGGGTTTTAGAGGAAGCTTATCTAATCTTGAGTTAGTAGTTGCGGTCCTCCCTAAATTTAAAATCAATCTCCTCTGAAGTTAGTAGCTCCTATATTACAACCTTGTGGGCAGCAACATAGGTGGGCGGTCATCGTCGTCTTCCTCGATCAAGCTGATGATTTCTAGGTCAAAATCATAAAAACTGGCCTCAAATATCATTGTGTTAGCCATGAATAGCTTTCAACCACTTCCCTTTTTTCTCATGGGTCACAGCTTCTTGGTAGCACTAGGGCTCTCCTACATCTGTCAACATCACAAACTGGTATGGGGAGTAGAGGCTATTGAGCTTTCATTGTCTGTTTGATCTTCTCATCTTTGGTTCTTCGAGAGATTGATCTTCTTGCACATATTGAGGCACAACATTATCATTATTATTATTAAGAATAGGTTCAACATTATTGTTCTCGACCTTATCTCCCCTTTCATCACGCACTTTGGGCTAAGGAACTAGATCTAGATTGACTGGATATTCTTTGGATTTGTTTGACTGCTCCTTCTTCTGAATATCTTCAATGGTTTGGTCTTCAAAGAGAACCACGTATCTACTTTTAACAATCTTCTTATTGATAGGATCTCATAGTCTATACCCAAACTCTTCATCTCCATAGCCCAGAAAAATGCATTATTTTGATTTAACATCAAGCTTGGACCTCTCATCTTTGGGATGTGAACAAATGCTCTGCAACCAAACACCTTCAAGTATTGATAGGACACATCTTTACCGCTCCAAAACTTGTTTGGTGCATCTCCATTTAGTGAAGCTAGCGGAGGTAAATTAATCAAGTGAATTGAAACCATTAGTGCTTCACCCCCAGAAACTCTTTGGTAACTTGGAATGAGATAACATACTTCTTATTCGCTCAGCAATCGTTCTATTCATCCTCTCGGCCAACCCGTTGTGTTGAGGGGTTTTTGGAATTGATTTTTCATGTCTGATCCATTATTTCTTGCAATAGGCTTTGTAGTCTCCCATGTACTCTCCACCATTATCAGAACAAATACACTTGAGTGTCATGCCTGTCTAACGTTCAACAGTGACATCAAACTGCTTGAACACTTCAAAGACTTGATCTTTGGATTTGATTGCAAAGGCCCCCACCTTCCTAGAGTGATCATCAATGAAGGTAACAAAGTATCTTGCACCACCAAGAGCGTTAATTGGCATAGGCCCACAAACATCAGAATGAACAACATCTAATATATTGGGTTTTCTAGGTGAAGCTTATTAATGAAATGAAGCTCTATGTTGTTTTCCAGCAAAACAATCAGTGCATTGATCTAGAGGTGTACCTTTTGCTTTCAATATGGTTAATGCCTCTTTCTTGGCGAGAATTTGATATCCCTTCTTGTCACGACCCGACCTTCTCCAACAGGATATTGTCCGCTTTGGGCCCAGCCCTCACGGCTTTGTTCTCGGGAGCTCACGTGCAACTTTCCAGTCGGTCACCCATCCAACGATTGCACCAGGCCCTACTCGCTTAAGTTTCAAGTTCCCAAGGAATCTAAAGCCAGTGAGCTCCCAAAAGGCCTCCTGTTAGATAGATACGTGCCCATACATATAAGGCACTTCACCTTTCCCTCCCCGACCGATATTGGATTGTTCGCCGTTCTTCCCAAGACACGGGTCTTACAATCCACCCCCTTAGGGACCAGCGTCCTCGCTAGCACACTTCCGGTTGGGGTCCAGCTCTGATACCAAATTGTCACGACCCGACCTTCTCCAATAGGATATTGTTCGCTTTGGGCCCAACCCTCACAATTTTTTTCTCGGGAGCTCACATGAAACTTCCCAGTAGGTCACCCATCTTGAGATTGCACTAGCCCCTACTCTCTTAACTTTGGAGTTCCCAAGGAATCCAAAGGCAGTGAGCTCCCAAAAGGCCTCCTGTTAGATAGATACGTGCCCATACAACTAAGTCACTTCACCTTTCCCTTCCCGAGCGATGTGGAATTGTTCACCATTCTTCCCAAAACATGGGTCTTACCGTTCTCACTCATATGATCCAAATGCTTGTGCCATAGCCCAATCGCCGAATCTGATTGGCTGGTTGCTGCATTGACATGATTATTACTGATCTTGGCTTGGGTCATGTAGAGTGTATTCTCTTTCTTTCCCCTTCCTAACACTAATGAGCCTTTGATGAGCTTCCAGTTTCCATCATTGGTGTAGCCTTCATCATCTAGTAAGCTGGGAGAGATCAAATTGAGACACAGGTTTGGAACATGTCTCACATTCTTGTGAACTAAAAGGTAGCCTATGTTGGTCTTAAGAGCTTTTTCTCCTTTTCCCACAATCTCAAACACCTTGTCATTTCTCATCCTCACATTTCTGAAATCTCCGCTTATGTAGGATCTGAATAACTCCTTTCGGGAAGTAACATGGAATAATGTGCTAGAATCTACAATCCAGCATGAATCTTGAGAAGTTAGATTAATAAAACTATCATAAATAATGATTACTTCATCGCCTTTAGAAGCAGTAGCGGTTGTATCCTTTGTTTCATTCTTCTCACTGGCCCCATTTCTTTGCTCCTTTTTTAGCTTTCTACATTCGCTCTTCATCTAACCCTTTTGACCATAATGGAAACATTCTATCTCTTTTATTGGCATGTAGGTGCCCCTGGAATGGTCTCTTAACTTGCCTCTGAAGCGGTCACGGTTGTGGGGTTTTCTTTGAGAATTTCTTCCATAATTCTCTGGAACAAGAGCCTCTGATTCAATTGACATCCCTTATTCTTTCCTCCTCGCTTCTTCATTTAATAAACTATCCTTCCCTAATGGCAGAGTAAAGGCACCTTGAGGAGCGGAGTTGCTAAGGGAAACCACTAGTGTGTTACAGGTATCTGGTAGAGAGCTAAGTAGTAAAAGTGCTAACAACTCATCTTCAAGCACCAGCTTCATGGTTGATAATTGATTCACCAATTCTTGGAAATCACTCAAGTGTTCAGAAACACTTCGATCGCCATTGTACTTCAAGTTCACTAATCAACGAATGAGCGAAGTTTTGTTTTGAGGAGTCTCCCTCTCGTACATTGACGCTAATTTTTTCAGCATTTGGAAGGCATCAGCTTCCTTTGAAATGTGGTGAAAAACACTTTGGTCGATCCATGGACGGATTTCTCCAATAGAATCTTTGTCAGATTTCTCTTATGGTTTCTCTCCATTGCACCGAAATACCTCGTACAAGTCCTTGCAGTAGAGGATGTCCTCCATCTGTGGTCTCCATATGGAATAATTTGAAGAGGTGAGTTTGATCATTGTTGAGGGTGATGAGTTAGACAATTCTGTCATCACGAATGATGAGCATGTGTGGCTTTAATACCACTTTGTTGGAAAATATGTACAAATCAAATAGATAATTATAATCATCAGGATCAAACTTTTCCCACCCTCAAATTAAATTGAGTAAGTAAATTTACAGAAATAAAGTGGAAGTAAAAAAGGTAAAAGAGAACGCCAAAATTTAACGAGGTTCGGCTGTGTGCATGCATCCTCGGACAGTATCTCCAAAATTCTTTAACTATGAATAATGAGATTACAAGTACAATCTCACTCAATAGTGGATACACAACTCTCTTTTGGATTCACTCAAGATGATCTCACTTTCTCTATTTTTCTCACAAAAAAGGTTATCTCTATATTTCTCACTCAAAGGGAAACTCTCTTCTCACTCTCACTGACAGGACCCGCCCCGATCCCCCTGGGACCACCCGGGACGTGCCCTGCTCCCGTCTGACACCCGACATTAAAATACCAAAAATACCCTTATTGAAGATGAAATGCATAAAGAAAAACCAAAGTTAAGTCATACATAGCACGCCACACATATACTCGAATACAAATAGTGTCAGACAAGGGATAGTTCCCGAATACAGTTTATTGAGCACGACTCTAGACACACTACGTGCCAACCTACCCAGCAGTAGGGTTCAGGTACGCAACGTAAACCTATGCCTCTTCCTCCTCGGGATCCTCCTCTTCCTCCTCCTCGGGATCCTCCTCTTCCTCCTCCTCGGGATCCTCCTCCTCGATAGCACTACCTGGAGGGGTAGTAAAACAACAAAGGTGAGTGGGCCGAAACTCAAGGTTTACAAAGTAGTTTACCATTTCGAAAAGATATAGCTTTTCCCCTCCGTTTTTCGAAAAGACATGCATAGTATCATAAACCACAAAACCATATAGTCATAAGCAGAATAATATCAACATAATATAATCTTAGTCACTGCACTATACATCCCAACCCTGACATCCCAGATGCCTGACGTCCCAGACGCCCAATAAGGTCACAGTCTCAAGGCTACGCGTGCCACCCGGGGTCTCAATCCCGAGTCCAAATCCCGAACCTAGTCCGAGCATGGCATTCTAGATGTCTGATGTCCCAGACGTCCAATAGTAGCAATCCTGCTCCTGAGTCACTCTACGGTCCGGTCCCTCCGTAGAATGACTCCTCACAGGCAATGCGCCGTGACTACTCCGGTGTACCTACATCCGGAGGAGATAGAATCCTAGGGTAGATCTATACAGTGCAGTACCACAGATAATATCGAGATCCATTATACATATATATGACTCCAAACCATTCATAAACAACCAGACGGGCCTCATGCCCAAACATCGTAATACGTGCCATAAATCATACACAAGATAAACAGATACTTTTACTTGAATCACATATAGATATAGTAGAAAGTAAAACAGTTATGCATGCCGAAGTTTAGTGAAATCAAAGGCCCACTCACAGTACAATCCCGCTGCAATCCCGAGCGTAAAGCCCCGTCCAAGGGTTAAAGTACAATTCCTGTCATGCCCAAAACATACGTAAAGGTCACTTTAAGTCCCTACTAAACAACTAAGAAACCCTAGACTGAAACCGGCCCGGGAAAGTCGTCCGAACACGCTTCCGAAGGCGTCAAACCCTAATTTGACCAACTTAACGATCTCCGATCGACACGAAACCACCGCCATTGGATCCGTATCGTCGAAACCTTGAAAATGGCACTGGTCCCACACAAAATACTGTTCACACGCGCCCCCCACGCGTCGGTCAACCCTCTGGTCAACAGTGCTACAGTGATGCTGACGTCAGCATGACGTCACTGCTGACGTCAGCATGACGTCATCACTGACAGTGTCAGAGGACACGTGTCAACAGCCCATTGGTCCTTGGTCTGACAATATTCTGACATGATGACGTCATCATGACATCACTGCTGACGTCAGCATGATGACGTCATCAGCTACAGTAACCAGGTCTGAGAACCGGGTCACCGCAGACCCACGGTTCGACCCGACCAGTTCTCATCAACCCGACCACCAAAATCGATGGGATTTGTTCCTATGAACTCGTCTGAACATGTTCTATGGCTCTGTGTAATTAAAACAGGTTTTTAAGTTGAAGGTACCACCTGAAAATCGACGGGAAACCGGCTGCCGGCTCTGGTTCGTCTTCTCCGGCGAGCCGTCAAGCTTCCAGCCACAAACTCTGGTCCAAAATGCTCGTCTAGTCCCCTAGGTTATGTCTCAAAAGCAACCAAACAATTCTAACGTTAAAAACGGAAGTTTCGAAACAGGGAAGGAAATCGGTGTCTCTCGGGTTTGCAGGCTTACCGCCGCCGTGTCGCCGCCGTGGGCTGTCCAGTCCGGTCCTGAGTCGTCCAGAGGTCACACTGATCCTAACCCTACGTTTGTTCGAGCCCAGAAGTCATGGTTTGGTTGATTGGACAGTTTCGGGTGGTTTGGTTTCCTTCTCGGTTTTGTGGGTTGCCCGGCCGTGCAGGGTGGCCGTGTTGGTGGTGATGGCCGTCTGGAGGTTGCTGGTGGTTGCTTGGTGCTGCCTGGTGAGGGGGGTTGGGTGGTGAGCTGCTGGAGTGATTGTTCGAAGGATGTGAGGGTGCACGGTTAAGAGAATGAAAATGTGGGAGTATGGTTTGATGAGTTTAAAACAGAATAGGCATTAGAAACCAACGGCTAGGATTGAGTCTGACATAAGGATGAAAGGTGAGGATTTAAGGAAATTAAATTAATTAATTAATCTAAAGGCAGACATAGATCCAGATTGTTGGGGATGATGTGGATGAGGTAGATGAGTGACATGTGTCACTCATCAAGGGTCCAGATTGATTGGGTTAAAGTAAATCAGATTCTAATATTTTATTATTATTTTAAGTTCCGAGTCTCGGTTAGTTCGGTTACGTTCTTGACCATAACTTTTTCGTCGTAAGTCCGATATCGGCGTGCCGCCTGTCTACGGATTCGTATCGACGAGACCTACGTAACGGTCATTGGCCCTCGTCCGTTGGACTTCCCGGGTCAAAAGTCAACATTTGGCCCCCAAATGGCCAAATTACCAAAATGCCCCTCGACTTCCGAACGTCACAACTTCTTCCTCGAACGTCGGAATCGAACGTGCCACCTGCCTATGAACTCGTGACGTCTTAAACTACGTCACGGTCACGTGTCAAAGTCCTAAATACTTCCCGAGGTAAAAGTCAACTTTTTCCCCCCTCAGGGGCAAAACGGTCATTTTACAATAAAATAAGAATTACGAAAGTTTGGGTCGTTACACTCACTTTGGTGGACTACTTGTTGCTTGAAGGATGGTTGAGAATGCTCAATCCTTCTCCTTTATATAGGGATGGAAGGAAGGAAGTCACCAATACATAGTCATGCAAAAGAGTCGGCTCCAATTAATCTCATGGTAATTCCCATTAGCATAGTATTCTCCACTAATAAGTGTTCTTCCTTGTTTTCATGCACATGAATGAACCTACCCAAAATTACATCCATGCATAATCCATCACGTGCGCATTAGGATATCAAAAGTCTTCATTTGGAGAACTCCAAATGTCAGATGAATTCTCCTCCACTTAATTGATGGATTAATCCATCATTACCTAGGGTTAGGTAATGTGCCACATGGGTGGGCTTTCTATATGGGCCTTGATGGGCCTTGACAGTGGGGCTAGTCTGGTCCGAGTGATCTTTCGGGTCTAAGGCTGGTCAGTCGATATGGTATCATTAGATAGCCTTGAAAACAAGCTGTGAAAGTAAGTCGGGATGAAGTCAGGTGATTAGGAAGTCATCAAAATTGATCTTGGAATGCAAGTCGGGATGAAAGGAAGCTTGGTGTTCTTATAATAAGAACTAAGACGGGTCGAGAGAATTGAATCTTAATCCTAAATCGGAAGAAGTAGGTATTGCCAAGAAGGCGAGCTCTTAAGTAACAAAGAAACTTTTGAGAATTTGCAATTGTTGAAATCAATTGTAATAAATTTGTTTGTTTGATTGAGTTGTTGGTTACTCCTTGAAAAGAATGATTCTTCTTCTTTTATAGGTAGCATGGATGAGACTGCTCGACACGTGCATCCACACGTGCTCCTCCTTGCCTAATGATGGTTTCAATGCCTGTTAGCATAATTACATCAATCACGTTCACAACTCCCCATAATTGAGCATGTAGATGCTAGTTGGGCTTTTGGTTTTAGTAAGATTGGATCTTTAATTTGGTAAATCCCTATCTAGCTCATAGTGAATTTTTTCGAGTGTAAACACAAGTACTCTTAGTTTTTATTTCGAATCAACCCATTTAGTATCTCATTTCGATTTTATCAAGTAGCCACAAGCCTAGAAGATGCTTCCACTCTCTTTATGGGTTAATGATTTGTGAAAAATCCAGTCAGTTTTGATGTCTTACTCATCATAGAGATGTATGATGATGGCTGATATACCGGTGCCATCCATTTGTAAAAAGAAAAAAGAAGAGAAGAGTTTACAAACATATAAAAAGATGGATACAACATACACTAATAATTTCGAATAAGTGGAACTAAACAATAACTACTTATCCCCTTGGAAGCAAGTGCGTAAGGGATAGTACAGAAATCGACAAACAGCCTGAGAAGCCCCAACTTTTCATGCAATCAAAGCACCCCTCATTTCTCTTGTATAATGATGTTAGTATAGATAGATATCCAACACAACAAATTCCTCCTAACTCTAGTTCAATGAGAAAGCTCCATTGCAGTACCTGCACAACCCAACAATTAGAAGACCAGTAAATCATCACCATTTACCACTGATCTGCAACCCGTATGTAAAAACCAAATCTAATCTGTGTTCAGTGATGCAAGTTAAAAATATTCCACCTAAAAGCTAGCTATTGAACGAGGATGCCATAGTAGAGGTGTCAGCAATGAAACATGGAAGGATGGGAATATGCACTAACCAACCTGTTGCTGAACTTTTCAACAGCATCCGAAGCATAAAGGAGGGTTTCATCAGCTTTCTCCAGAACCATATAAAGCTCCTTTCCCCTTGTAACCCGAGCAATAACCCAAGCATTGTTTTTTTCCCCGGATGCTAACTTCCAATTCTTTCTCATGACTCGGATTATCCAATTTTGCTCTACTCTTTTCCAAATCAACTTCTTCTCTAAGCTTACTTAAGGCAAGTAAGGATTCCTGCCCACCACACAAAATGGAAAATGATTGGGCGTTAATTGACAAAGCAATAAATTGGCATCAAAATGACGAGATCTAGTCTGCTTAGTGACCTCTAAGCCTAAATTTTGCAGCAACCACCTGCATGGCCATGCTGCCATGAAGAACACCCAAGCTAAAAGAAATGCAGTGGAGATGCAACCAGTCAAGCTGGACGACCTGGAGCCTCATGAATGTGGCACCGGTAAACATATATAGAAAACGGACGAGGAAGTACGTAAAGGCACTAAGTTTTCTCCCATAATTATTTGGCTGCAGTGGATTATATTAATACAATATTTGATGCATCAAACAAGGTGAACATTCTGAACCAAGGGGCTAATTTTTAACACGGACTATACAGAACGAGAGCAGCCCAAACTGTTGCAGGATGCTTTACCTTGGTAAGGGTTGTGACCTTTCCTGGTGGAGAAGCCCTGGATACATCCTTGTCTCCATCCACTAGTAAATATCGATAACCACTAACATGATATGCATTCTCACCACCCCATCCTTTTGATAATTTCTCTTCAACTTTCAACAGCTTTAGGGATACCTGAAAGTAGTAAATAAGAACATAAAAGTCAAACGATGCAAATCCAGCTTTCATCTGAAGAAAAATTCTCCAGTACAGAAATAGCATAATCTGAATTAAATAATATTAATTTTTTTACCGGTATAATCCCATAATGAATTAATTACAATACGCAAAAAGTAACAAGAAGCAGCAACTTGCTTTTAATCAATGAGAAAATTTATATTGAGAAGGTGAAAAAAGGACATAGAGGATACGAATATATATATATACACACACACAAATAAATATACATTTTTGCTGATGAATATGGAGGATACAAATACATAGATCAAATTAAATCATTAAAAATATGAAAAAGGCATTTGAAAATGAGAGTTCAACATGCGTGACAAGAAATTTCTCTTTAGAAGAGATCAATAATAATAGGATTTCTACAGCTGACCTGTAATGGTTTACGGTAATGATTTCCACAAGACAAGCTTAAAATGTTAAGAATCAGTTCAATAGCATACACAATATAGTTACTGGCAGAGCTAGAAAGCTAACATTTTCAACAACTTGCTTCTTCACTGCAGAAACACCTTGGTTCCCATTAAGTACTGAAGAAACGGGTATGAGAAAAATTAAGGTAAGGCTCTTATGCTGATGGGCACACAGATACATTCTCTCCTGTGTCTGATGGAGCAGAACTGTTGGTGTGGCACAAATCCACGAACTAGTATCTGCACCCCAAATGTCAGTGACAAGAAAACCGCCCTTCCCTTTGGACCACTTATCCTGCTGCAACGGCCGTATCACACGATCACTGTTAGCTCCAGGAGGAGGGTTGTCATGTGAGCCTTGAAAGTGTTCTGAAACAGAACCAGAATGGGGCAAGAGGGAACTTGAGGAAATATGAGATGTAGCTCCCTTGCGTAAATAGGACCAGGAACTTACTCCAGATGATAAAGCATGGGGAGTCAACCTTAAAACAGCATATGCAAATAGGTTTGCTGTGTCATCCTGACAAAAATAGAAAAAACAAAATTAGTATAAGTTAGCATTTGAAGAATAAATTCACTAAGTTTTCATATATCAAAATTCTACAGAAGAAATATGTAACTCAGTTCTTACGCTTCTCCTAAGCTTCAAGACTAAAACACAACAGCATATGAAATGATGTAAAAACCATCAATGTTAACAGGACAGAAGAGCAAACCATACAGGAGAAAGTGTTGTGGACACCAACAGGTCCTGAAACAAGACCAGTGAGTGACAGGGAATGTTTCCAGCACTAGATTCTAGTACCCTGATAAGTGACTGCAAAAACAAACAAAACAGTTTAGAAAAATACACAAAAGAAAATCTGTCTAACATTGCATCAACAAATATAAAAATTAGAAGGTTCAGATAGAGTTTAGGACAGCTAGTGATGAAAGACATATCTAATGCTAATCGAAGAGATGTACAGGTTTGAAAATACATGTGCACACTAAAGAATCTAATAGGTTAACAATGATAGACATGCCTAATGCCAATGAAGCATTAGATTCTTAATTTAAGGTATAAAACAAAAGTATGTCTATTAAACTTACTAGGAAACAGATAAGACAAGTAGAGAGCAACCATGGTGCAAAAAGATGCATATACAACTTCCAACCAAAGAACCAAACCTAGAACAAGTTTATGACTAGGACCGTAGGACATACTAATACATTAGAAACTTCCAAACAAAAATCACGAATAAAAATGTAACATTAAGTGAATGTTTCAGCAGAAAGGGCCACAAAGCTCAAGTACTCCACTAACAAATGATTAGATTTTATCTGCAAACAAACCTGAACTTCAATTGCTGCTTCCCGCCCTACAGTAAGCATCTGCACAAGTTCCGAGCTCCTTTAAACAGTCACGGAATGATGGTAACAGTAGTTTGTTCCCAACCAGAAAATCTGCCCCATAGAGTAAAACCAGACATATGAGATAACAGCAACTTCAGCACTACTTAGGTAGAAAAATCCAATCGAGAGGATATGATACAGCAACTTCAGTATTACCCCAGCAGCACTCATCGAATAAAGACCGCTTTTGAAATGCTGGCAATTAACAGAGGACAGCATATAACAGGACTCAATGAAAAGTAGTAGGGACAAGACTGTATAATGACTTACCACTGAGATAGTCCATGATCAAAGAGTACAGATGAGACCGACTTAGTCCTCCACTAGGGTCTTTATCAAGCAACATACGTATAGATCCATGGAACATCATAAAAAGGGAATGGACTTCCTTAAGCACCTTTCTCAATGCATCACTTCTCCAAAGAGCTTCAAAATCCTTGTTTTTCTCTGCTACCTACCACAAGGTACAGAAATGATCGGTTTAAGATTACTTCAAAATAGCAATGGCAATAAATGCTTCCTAGAAATTTACTTTTGTCATAAGAAAAATTCTGTAACTACAACTCTCAGCAGCCTAATCCATTAGTTCTGAAAAACCCATAAGTTATAGCACATCCAAATGCAATGCTCAAGAAAATATATGAACATTATGATGCAGAATGGTTAAGGAAAAACTAGTCTTTAGAGTTTTAGGGTTTTAGTATTTTTCTGTTTTATGTTTTAATAAGGAATAATGTTTCCATGTTCTATTAGGTTTAGTTTATTTGTTTTCTGTTTTAATTAGGAGTAGGCATGTTCCCATGTTCTACTAGGATTAGGATATTCTTTCTAATTTCAGTTTAATTAGGGTTTCTAGTTGTTTAATTCCCTATAAAATACCCCTAAAGTATTACAATGCAAGGGAGATGAGTTTGAGAAAAAAAGTTTGAGAATATTTTCCTACGAAAGGATTATTTTGGGTGTGAAGCCCCTGGAGCGATTCCAACTATTTTGGTGTGAAACCAAGTTTTGGTGTGAAGCCAATTTCGGGTGTGAAGCCCCTGGAGGGAATCCAGACCTATCTTTTAAGTTTTATGTTTGGGTGTGAAACCCCTGGGGCAAATTCAGATCTGTCCTACGACAAATTTGGTATCAGAGCAGATTCCTTCTCCTCTGGGCACTATTGTATGTCCAAAATTCGTAGCGAGTGGACTACCCATCAAATATGGATGTTGAACGGACAGCACAAATCCTAGAGAATCTGTCAAAAGATGTTGCTGGATTAACAGCAGCAGTTGCTGAAATTCGAACCACACTGCAAGTACACACCAACCTATTGCGAGAGCACTCCATCGCCTTGGGAAGTCGCCAAAAAAGAGACCATGACACAGAACGAGAAGGCAAGAATTTCTGCCAACTAGATACTAATAAAAAGGATACGAGGCCAAGGTCAGTTGATATGATTAATGAGTTTTTGGCTGAATGGCGAGGTAGACAAAAAGAAAAATTTCAAGAAAAAAAACCTTGGAAAATCAGGTTGCATAGCCAGAATCAATGCCAGCCCTGGTTGAACCAATAATAGAGGAAATATCCATTCAATTGGATAAGCAAGAGCCAACGTTGCCAATGATCGAATCAATGCCTATTTGTGCACCAATTCTGCCAGTCGTTGTCCCTTCTATTCAGGAACCAAGCAATATCATTCTGCAGATTCCTCTTATGACCCATCAACTTAAATTCAAGAAAAGGGACGTACAGCTTTTAGGAACAGAGGCATGCATGACGAGATCTAAGTCTCTACAGAGAACTGGGCAAAGTGTACGTATAAAAAGTGGAGGACATATGCCGCAAGACCATGAACAAATTGGGAAAAAAACGGAGGAGAAATTGACTTTGCAGGCCGCCGCTAATGATAAGAATTATCCTTTTGATGTTGGTTGGCCATTGATGTCCAAGCTGCTCGCTTAACTTGCCAGAGTCAAGTTTTTCAACCAGGGGAGAATGATGCGAAACGGTCAAGGACAATTTAGTCTTTAGGGTTTTAGGGTTTTAGTATTTTTCTGTTTTATGTTGTAACCAGGAATAGACATGTTTCCATGTTCTATTAGGATTAGTTTATTTGTTTTCTATTTTAATTAGGAGTAGGCATGATCCTATGCTCTACTAGAATTAGGATATTCTTTCTAATTTCAATTTAATTAGGGTTTCTATTTGCTTAATTCCCTATAAATACCCCGTTGTATCACAATGGAAGGGAGACGAGTTCAAGAATAAAAGTTCGAGAATATTTTCCAGCGAAAGGATTAGGGTGTGAAGCCCCTGGAGTGATTTTAGACTATTTTGGTGTGAAACCAAGTTTTGGTGAGAAGCCAATTTCGGGTGTGAAGCCCCTGGAGTGAATCCAGACCTATGTTTTAAGTTTTATGTTTGTTTTCCTAAAACTTTCTTCCGCTAGTTTGCTAAATCGTAGGTTTCAAATCCGTCCTAAGTCACATTAGAATAACTAAAGTGACTGACTCTGACAAGGAGACCGCACCATGACCATCCAGATATCGGGTTCCGCTTCATAAAAGACATGAGAATGCCTCTCTGCTTCAATGGCTTCACAAGCAGCATCTGGAGAGAAGATTCTGGACAACAACAAAAGAAAAAAAAAAGATAGAAATAAAAAATTAAACCAGTTGTTCTTATTAACACCTGAAAAGCATTGTATAAAATGTAAAGAAGAAACCTGGTAAATGTGATGAGTCCTTCACTAAGCCCAATCACAGAGAATTGTGCAGAGAAAGGCAAATCAGCAGGAAAGAAAAAAAGTATCTTGTCCAACTCCTGGCCTTCATTTTGACCCCTCCTCAAATCAAATATGCAAAATTGCATTCCTTCTGGGGTAGTAGGGGTTGTACTGGTAGATGACAAACCCATGATTCCTACCTGCAACAATGGCGCAATCAAAACACTTGCTTTTCAAATTAAACCCTAAATTTTGTTGGCTGTTAAAACGACAAGTAATTGGAAGATTGGAACATCTTACTCCCGTTCACAGCGAATCTAGGGCTTTGATTTTGATGCCCAATTAGATGGATGGTATCTGCTTGGCATTAGGCACAACGCAGATCATCGTCGTCGTTCTAAGGGTAGGTAACTGGATAAGGGAATTTTCCTTTTAGTCGTATACGACTCTTACTCCCTCCTCGTTTTCCATGATTTGATCATTCAATTCAAACGTAGGTCATTTTATAAGCGCTCAAAAACTAGGATTTACACTACAGATCCATTTCAGTCCAAATTACCATATCAATTCATCCTATTAATTGGTCCAATTTGGCTCCATCGTTTTGGAAAGGATTCAACATGCATTTTGATCCTTGTGCATTTTCAATTAAAAAAATCTTATTACTTAAAATGCATTTGTAATAAAATACGACATTTCATTTTAAATCTCTATTATTATAAAATTATGAGTGCCAAAAAGATTCACAACTTTTCAAACCAATATAACTTTACTTAAGAAAAAATATAAAGCAACAAAAATTAAATGTGACAAGAATGCAATGAAAATATTAAGTTATTAAAAATAAAAATTTATTAAAAGTAAAAATATTTAAATAAAAAAAAATCTCACAAAAAAAAAATCTTACACAATTAAAACTCTTATCAAGTGAAGAATAACCAAATAAGAACTCTTCTAATCTCACCCACCAACACCAAACTGTTCCATCCTCCATCTCCATCTTCATCGTGCAGTTGTGAGTAAGGATGTGGGAGATTAATTGCAACAATCTAAGAACTGCATACAAAAAGAGAATTGTGTTAGTTCGATTTTTGTTTTTAGCTTTGTATTCCCCTCGATCTTTGTTTCTGCCCAATTTCACATCTAAATTGAGTATACTTTTCTTTAGTATCCTCGACATCCGAATATACCGAAGAAGACGCGGATTGTGACGACTTTTCGATATCAAACATATACGCTTAAACTAAGCATATAAGTAAACACAAAGTAACACTCAACACTTAATGAAAGCATTTGCAATTTAAAACATTTTTTGTGTAGATGTAGTATTCGTAAATATAATTATTCTTAACAGGACAAATTAAGGACATTAAATAATGGTTAGTGAAAAAAAATAAATAAATAATACGGGGGAGTTTTGAACATTAGTATTGTCGTAAAAACACAAGTATAAATAATTATGAAATTAATTCTACTCCTAATTTAACCTTTGTATAATGAACTTTCTTCAAACGCAAACCTTACCAACACTCTAGCATTTGAACATATTGAAACAATCACGAAATCCTACCTTCATCATCTCAATTTCCTTCATAAATTTTTCATATTATAAATATACTGAACATCGGATTATTATTTACAATATGATCCACATTAAGTTGTTGATTGAATGCACCGAACAACTGTCAAACATTAAATCTCTTCAATCCTATTCTAAATGCGCCGAACAGCGAATAAACACATAGCGTTGTATTGAAGGTTAAACATTAACATGTATGAAGTAAATGAAATTCAAAAAGTAAAGCAAATGGAAATTGTATTCATATTTACAAATGAAAGAAAGAAAATACAACCACATATACTGAATTATAAATAAAACCAATAACAATAATAAGAGTTTAAGTAGATGGAGAGAAAATGTTACACTATCGGAGTGGATGGAAACGATGAATTGTTATTCACAAGGAGCACCGAACAGCAGCAAGAACCTTGTGAAGATGGCAGAACACGAGAATTTCGGACTTAAACTTTAAATTGCATCGGAAATATTTGGCCTAGGTTTCCCTTAAGGAAAGCTCAAAATGTGTCTAAAAGAAAAGTTCTCAAACAATGAGAATGACCTCCCTATTTATAGAGAAAGTTCCACTAAAAAAGCAAAAAAAAAAAAATACAAAAAAATAAAAACAATAAATGATTACATAGTGAAATGATGGATTTTTAGCTGATTTTTAGGGTTGAAATGTGCTAGTAAACAGGGCAAGCATGGGCTAATGAGCAGGGCAGGCTGGTTCGGTAGGAGGCTGCTGATGTAGCAGGTGATGGCTTCGGCAGGAGGTTACAGTGGAGCAGAGCAGGTTTCGGCAGGTGCTGGCAGATCGGGTAGGTGGTCTTCGGCGTGAAATGTGTTGAGGCGTTTGATGTGGTCGGGTAGACGTGCGGGTTGAACGGCTGGCGCGCTGAGCATGATGGGCCGAGCAGGTTGACCGGGTTGGATCAGGCGTGTAAGGCGGGTCAAGGAGAGGGTCGCTCGCAGGTTTCGGTCGCACGTAGAGCTTCAAACAAGCTGGGGTGCATTTTCACACATAAGCTTGGGTTGCGTCATTGGGCTTCGCAAACTAGGCTTGATTGGGCTAAAGGCTTTGCGCTGGGCCAGGCGAGTGGGCTGATTCTAGGTTTCTGAATTCGGTATTCCTTGTTTCGATCATATCTTTTCCATTACAACTCTGATTGAGACGATTTTTTCGCCAAAATTCTCATAATTTCAAGCTCTATTTATTTCTGTAAATTTCCCAGGAAATATATTATTTTCTCCAATATGTTTTGGCATTTTAACATTAAAAGTTAAGTATAAAGGGTATAAAATAATATAAAATAAATTTTTAACAAATACACCCACACTTAGACTTTGCTAGTCCCTGACAAATACTAAAATTAACTATGAGTTTTAAACAACTAAGCCCTTAACCATTTGTCTCAAAAATTCATTATTATTATCATGGCATCAAAGGTTTATGCTAGAAGCATTTTAGCTCATGGAATACCAAAGTTAACAAATGGTAACAAAATGTTTCAACAAGTAAGTCAATAAGTAAACATGGTGAAATTGATCTCAACATGAATATAATAAGTATGAATCAACTCACAAGGATATGCACTCTTAAATTCACTCAATTTGTAAGGTTTGTGTTTGCACTCAAAGTTTGTTAGAAAAATGCTCACATAATAGAAAAAAGTACTTTGTAAAATCTCAAGTAAACACCTCAGGATAAAATTAAACATACTTGCACGAATGAACCAAAACAATAAGCTTACTCAAGGGATAAACTCAACTAATAAAAATTTATCATGTTAAGGATCATAAGGTATTCATTGCTAGTTGTAATGGGGCTAGTGTAGAGGCGTGGAATTTTTAGGAAAAGTGGTGATAAAAATAGTTACAAGACTCAACCAAAGACTCATTATGTAGGCATACTCAAAGTTTGTTAGAAAAATGCTCACATAATAGAAAAAGTACTTTGTAAAATCTCAAGCAAACACCTCAGGATAAAATTAAACATACTTGCACGAATGAACCAAAACTATAAGCTTACTCAAGGGATAAACTCAACTAATCAAAATTTATCATCTTAAGGATCATAAGGTCTTCATTGCCAGTTGTAATGGGGCTAGTGTAGAGGCATGGAATTTTTAGGAAAAGTGGTGATAAAAATAGTTACAAGACTCAACCAAAGACTTCATTATGTAGGCATAGGTGCTTCCCCATCATCACAGGCCAAGTGTTTCACATGTTGGGTCTTGTTCTTCAATACTTCTATATTTACAACATAGGGAACTTAACTCAAAACTAATATTTTTTTTATTAATACAATATACAACCACATATTTTGAGCAAGTTATTCCCTATACTTACATAAATGATTTTAATTCATTAAATCACTTCTTGTGTTTCATGCCATCTTCAAGTCTTCAACCAAGTCCTTGGAACAAAGGTAAAGGATTTCTTATTCTAGGCTCATGTGAGTGAATATAAGGGTGATGAAATAAAGGCTTAATGTAGGCACAAAAGGGGTTAACTAGGGGGATCACACTTGTGTGATCGAATATGGACTCATGGATATTTGAATATATGGTGGTAACCCTATAGAATACGTTTTAGTACTCTAGAGTTCATTAAAAGCTATGGCAAGTAGTTATGAGGCATATGCATATCAATTTAAACGAAAGACTCCTATGAATCACTTATCAAAGAAATATAAGGCTCAAAAGCTCACATAGGGTTTATATGAATCATACTTATCTTGACAAACTCGCTTCTGTACCAGTTTATCATGCATAATCCACTACAAGTCATAAACACTTAATCACAAAGTATTAACAAATGAATTTAAGTTGTAGTGATCATCTTTTAACCATGGTGTATTCGATTTTCCTTCATTCTTATCAATGACAGGTTAAAGGGCATACTAAAACTCGAACAAACACTAAGTTAAAACAAAAAGACTCAAAAAAAAACTTTTAACAGAGAAAGTGTACAAATCTAAAGAAAGTGTGAAAATGTAAAACAAAGAAAGTATAAACTCTTCCCCCACACTTAAACTCTACATTGTCCTCAATGTAAGCAAGTACAAAGCAAATGAACATAGAATCAAAGTAAGGAAGAGAAATTACGAAAATAAAACAAGAAAAACATTAAATAAACAAAGTAAAATACAGTGAAGGGTTGAAACAAAGGAAATCTGTGTTGTTGGCTCCTTCAAAACTCAGGAACTCATTGGGTTGTCTTTCAACAAACGCTTGAAGTTTAACGTCTAGTCAGCCTAGACGAAGTTTAACAATGCGAAGAGGTAGCACTCTTTTTTACTCCACATCGTCTTCTCCAAATTTCTCGATGTAAGGCTTCAATCTGTGGCCATTTAGTTTGAACTCTTTTCTAGTTTCAATGTGTTTGGTCTGTATGGCTCGATTGACAAACACATTATTAAAAACAAAATGAACTATCCATCTAGAACATAACTTACCATGAAAGATTCTAAGTGGTGAATTGAACAATAAATTTTTTTGGCTAATGTCAAATCGTTTTACCCTTGATTTGTTTGTCATGAAATGCCTTAGTCTTCTCCTAATAGACCAGGGTGTTCTCAAATGCATCATTCCTGATCTCCTCAAGCTCACTCAGCTGGAGCTTTCAATGTAACCTGGCCTTATCTAGCTTCATATTGAAAGTCTTGACGACCCACCATGATTTGTGTTCGAATTCCACCGGAAGGTGGCATGCTTTGCCAAAGACTAATCTATAAGGTGACATTCCTATAGTGGTTTTTTAGGCCGTCATGTAACACCCCAGACTTTTAATTAAATTTAAATTTAGAAATTTTATGTGAAATGACCATTTTGCCCCTAGATAGGGAAAAATGTTGATTTTTGACTCGGGACACTATTTGGACTTTGACCAAGGCCCGTTACGTAGATCGAGACACCACGAGTTTGTAGATAGACGACACGTCGAAATCACATACCGTCCTAGTTGTCGCCTCGATACGAGTGCCATAAGCCTTCCTGAGGCTAATCACCATCATCGGAACCTCCTGACCTGTCCAAACCATACCCGAAGGTCACTAACCACTTCACATTAAATCCCCCTAATTTTTCAAATTTTTTAAACGTATTTAACATAGACCCTAAACCTTCGGACATCCAAAACTACCCTGAAACAGTATCCGATCTACTCGAATCCTGTCACAAAATGTTTGTTACCTCGTAAGGATAAAATTACATGTTCCCAACTCTGCCCTACGCGCTGCCCGAAGGCGCTGCGTGTGAAGCCCATGCGCTGGGAACAGTGCATCGTCAACCTCCAGTCGAACCCGATTCAGACCCGGTTTTCTAGTTTTCCGATTAAACCGAATCGGTGAACCGTCGAGACCGGTTCTCAGCCATTTCTCAACCTTTTTCAGTCCCGTTTGTTCCTAAACCTTTGTCTAACCATTCATATCGATCTATGGGTTCAAAACTGGGAAACCAAGCCTAGAAATTACCTTCCCAACCGATGAACAAACTCCCAATTTTCCTCTGTCTAGTTCTTGCGATTGCAGCCACCGTTGGCCGTGATTCCAAGTCCAATAGCTTCGTCTCAACCCCTAGAACATGTTCTAATCATAAAAATCGATTAACAACTACTAAAATCGAGATTACCATTTTCAAACAAAAATAGGGCTTTCTGGTTTTTACCTTCGAACTGGGCCACCGTGCACGACGGTCGACATTGTTAGCACCACCATCATCGTCTCACTTCACTCTCCAACTTTCATTCATAGTCCCAGGGCGATAGATGAGGATTTGAGGATATTTTAGGGATTTGGGGTTCACGGTTATGGGTTTTCCACGGGTTTGGGAAGAAGGCTCGAGAGTATGATCGATGACGGTAACGATAAGGACCCCAATTAATTGGGTTCTGGGCCTATCAGATGGGTGACACTTGTTACTCATTTGACATCTCGAAAACCGTGCAATTATGTAAAGCAGATATATAGTAATCCAAAACATAAAACCATATTTAAAAGCATGGAATAAGTAGATAAAAACAGTTATGCATGCTCGGTTAGAAAATAAAAGTCCACTCATAAAATTCGAACGCGTCAATCGCGTCCCGTACGCTCCTCGGATGCCTCAGGAATGTCTCGGCCTGTCAAATGTCATAATTTTGGGTCACAAACACTTTGATTAAGCTCACACTAATTTCTCCAATTTTTCGAAATTTTTAAACATAATTAAATTAACCCCTAAACCTTCGGACACTCAAAACTACCACGAGACGGTGACCGATAGACTCGAAACGTGTCCCAAAATGTTCGTTACACCGATTAGAGTGAAAACCATGTTGAACACTTCCCCAAAAGAGGCCCCACGCGCCCTCACGCGCCACCCAAAGAGGCTGCGCGTGGGAGCCACGCGCGGCACTGTTCATCATCGTCAACCTCCAACTAGCCCGGTTCAGACCGGTCCGGTCCAACTAAGCCAGCGAGGCCGGTTTTCACCCATTTCCAGTCCAGTCTCGATCCTTTCTTCACCATTAGCTTCGTCTTTAAGTTTAGAATTGATTTAACTAACTAAAACACAAAATGAAACCCTATTTCATACCTCCCAAATTCGAACTAAAACTTAGAGATTTCAACTCTTTTCTTCCGGCCACCACGAGCCTCTCCGATCACGGTTTTGAATCCATGGGTTCAGTAGTAACCTCCTAAGATGATAAACATCAACACAGTTGTTCAACAACACGCCAAAACTCTCGATTTTATTTCAAACCGTTTCAGGAAACAAAGCAGTTTCAGTGGCTTAACTGCCCTCTGACCTCCGCCGTGACCTCCAGAGCAGTTTCACTTCTGCTCACTGAACACCACCACAAACAAGATTTAGATGGGTTTGATCGCTTGAAGTTCACGGCTATTCACGGTTTCCTTCTTTGTTTTTTCTGGCTTTTTCTCACTTCTCACACACTTCTTCACTCAATCCTTCACCAAGACACAATCACTCAAGTCACAACACGCCTTTGATCTCTCACACACTAACACAATGAACTCACACACGACTCACACACTGAAAATGGACGATTTGCTCTCTGTCTCTGTTTTCACCCATTTGATCGATTCAACCCAATTTTAAAATGGTTTAACCATGAGAGTTGGCTAGAAGCCACTAGAGAGTGGACAAATGTCTTCATCTCCGTGGTTCCCAGCCAAAATATCCAATCCATCCAGCTTAGTTGTCCTCATCTGATTGCTCACATAATTCAGGTTGCCAAAAGACCATTTTGCCCTTAAATGTCCAAATTACCATTTTACCCCTCACATAATTAGACCCGTAACTAAACCGTCTGACGTCCGATGACAGCGTCCGCCTGTCGTTGTACTCAGGAAATCGAGACCTATCTAATGGTCCTCTAGTTACACGAAAACTACTTGTCATGTAAAAAATCAACAAATTTCCCCTTTTTAACCAAATTACCAAAATACCCACGACCTTCCGAACATCATAACTTCTTCCTCGATTGTCGGAATCGGGCGTGCCACCTGTCTACGGACTCGTGACGTCCCGGACTATGTCACAGTCATCGGCCAACATCTTTTCGACCTGCCAAATAAAGAGTCAACGTTTGACCACACTATTCACAAGGGTTAAATCTTCATTTTTATACAAATCTTTTCCAAATTTACATTTTTTCCCTTTTTGAAGTTCCAGGTCGTTACATCAAATACTTTCTTTAATTCTCAAAACATATTTCCACTAGGTCTCATACCCGATTCATCTCAACAGGATTCCTCGAATCCGATTCAAATCCATTTTCATTGGCCTCGGCCTAAATCCACTATTCAACAGGGTCTCATGTCCGAATTCTCATTTCATAAACCGAACTGGGACTCAAGCCCGATTTCACAATCAACTGGGCCTCTCTGCCCGATATCACGAATAACTAGACACTAAGCCCGAAACCATAACTCAGCGGGGCCTCAAGCCCGATTTCACAACCAACGGGGCCTCAAGCCCGATATTACAACCAAATGGGCCTCAAGCCCAAATTCATAAACCAACAGGGCCCTCGCCCCGATCGTATAACTCAAATGGACCCTCGGTCCGATTCCTCGTCAAATCAAATGGACTCCAATCTGAGAGTTTGTAAATCAAATGGTCTCGTGCCCAATTTCATATTGCCAATTCCAAAACCAATTCATTAAACCCTCATTGAAAACCTAGCACGTACAAGCATCGTATAAAACCAGAAATCTCAAAATACGTGCAAATACGTAAATCCTAGGCTACCACAAATGAATGCACTCATGGCATCACAAAACATGTTCTAAAACAATAATAAATCATTTATGCATGCATCGAATGTATAAAACAAGTCCACTCACAGACCGTCCGAAGCCGGGCCTCGATACGTGCGCCATAAACCTCTCCCGGGCCAATCGTCACCTCCGGGGTTCCCGAACTTTTCGAAATTAATTTAGGGGATTACTAACTACTTAAATAACCCATGACTAAAGCCCCATAATTTTCTGGAATTTTTAACTATTTTTAAACGCGAACCTAAACCTTTGGACATCCCAAACTATATCGAGACGATGTCCGATTGACACAAAACCGGTCCCAAAATGTTCGTTACATCGAATAGATGATTTCATGTGTTGAACACATCCCCAAAAGGGGTCCCATACGCTGCCACATGCCGCCCAAAGGGCCCTGCACGTCGGTTCACGCACCACTGTTCCCTCACCAGCAACCTTCGGCAGAACCGGGTCTGGCTGGTTCGCTTGTAAGTCTAGTCCGCTTGGATCGGCGTAACCAGTTCGACCTGGTTTCTCACCCATTTTTCTTCCAATCCTTTCCATTTCAATCCCAATCTTCCTATTTTGTCATTTCCTATATGTTCCAATCATAAAATCTAAGGAAAACCATGAAAAACCCGACTAACCAAAACTCTTCCTCACGGTTTAAACTCCCCGACCACCCCCTGGGTTTCCTCAGCCGTGAACCATCGTCCAAACTATCTTATTATCTTCCTAACAACCCAATAATCATCTCCTAATCATCCAAAATTATCCATAACGTCAAAAATCAAAATTAATGGAAATTTGGGTCTAACCGATACCTTGCTCGGGTTTCTCCTCCACCGTCCACGGCGGTGCTGTCCTGGCCAGTCACTTCCCTTCTTCCTGCTCTCGCTTCCTTCCCTTGGTCTCAATCATGGTCATAAGGGGGATTGGGTTTGGATTGGGATGAAGGTTTGATCGGGTTTGTAGAAAGATCGAATGATGGAAGGGAATGGGAAGCAGATGCATGTATGTGACCATACTGGCAATGGATGAGTGACACTTGTCACTCATCTATTGGGCCTGAGAAAATATCTGGGGCCCACTTAAGTCCAAGAATCTCCCGTCTCGTAAAACACGCAATAGTTCCCTCGAACTTCCGTGAACCATAATTTTCCCGTCGAACGTCTGAATTCGACGTGCCGCCTGTCTACGGATTCATATCATCTCGATCTACATAATGGTCCTCACCCATCGGCCATCGGACCTCCTGGGTCAAAAGTAAACTATTTGCCTAATTTCAACCAAATTACCAAAGTACCCCCGAACTTCCGAAAATCATAACTTCTTCCTCGTACGTCGAAATCGGGCGTGCCACCTGCCTATGAACTCGTGACGTCTTGAACTACGTCACAGTCATCGTTCAAAGTCCATTTGACCGCTTGAACGAAGAGTCAATGTTTCACCCATACTAGGGGCAAAATTGTCATTTCGCCCTGCTCGTCCGTTAATCCTCGTCTAATCCCCGATTAGTCAAGATAATTTGTCATTAATTGTTAATTAATCCCGATAATTCAGGATGGGTCGTTACAACTCATATTCTCTAACTCATCAATCACCACTAGGGTTCACCTTTCCAGACATCCATCATGATTTAGGGTTCCATAATCACACCATAGGGTTCCTCTGAAGCCAACTGTAAAGGGCAGTATAATCCACAATTTGATCGACCCCGTGGTCCTGACATCACATGGACGTTAATCCAATCCTACCATCAGCTCAACTAGGGTTCCCCGAACCCAGTTACTCCTCGCAACACAACTCACAACTCAGAATGACCTGACCATCTAATGGTCACAACTCCATACTATCGTCATATCTAATCTTGCAATATCATGATAGATGATCCCGACATAACCGTACCACGATCAAAACTCTAAAGTACTATTACGTTCATTCCCTCAGTAAGGTCACACACTACCAAACCACGACGGAACTATGGCACACATAAGCATCAAATGCCGAACCGAAACTATCCACGATTCATTTCCACTAACTATCATACCAGCATCCTAACTATCAGGTTGATAACGAACTGCAGCCCATAGAGACATCTCATCCTCGACCTGCGCGTAGCTCAAGAGCAAACTTGCTCTGATGCCACTTGTCACAACCCATCCCAATCTTCTCGGGATTAACACGGGATATGCCATGCTCCCGTCTGACATGAAGTGTCTGACAAGGAATAATTCAAAACCTTCAGCCCGATCGGCTTCTAGAGCGCGCCAAGATCCAGTGGAGGAGTGTGATGTCTCGGTCTCTACTACAACCTGCATCCATGATCAACCTGAAGGGCATTAATAACAAAAAAAGCTGTGAGCGGACAAAAAATAAATAGTTTAATAAAACTCATTTCATCGAAAAGACATTTAAGCCCTTCACTAAAATGCATGCATGCATTCAAAATCATTTACCAAACCGTTTATTCAAATAACCATTATTAACTGCTTAGTGACTAAGCAATTGACAATTTCAGCATACGCCAAGGAGTACTTACCTCAATTTCGAAGAGTTGTTCATCAAAAAACATCTCTTGAATTTCCACAGGATCTCGTTCATGTACCTTGTGGCTCAAGTACCACGTTTTCTATACCTTTCTTGTCCTTAATCTCGATGTCAAACTCTTGATGAAGAATAATCCATCGGATTAGCCTTGGTTTAGCTTCCTTCTTGTCCAGGAGATACTTCAGTTCTGCATGATCAGTGTAAATAATTACTTTAGTTTGAAGTAAATAAGAGCAAAACTTATCTAAAGAAAACAAAATAGCAAGCAACTCCTTCTCAGTTGTGATGTAGTTTATTTGGGCATCATTCAAAGTTCTAGATGCATAGTATATGGCGTAGGGCTTCTTGTCCCACCTTTGTGCAAGCACGGCACCCATTGAAAGGGTAAGGACCAATCTGAGGCACAAAGAATGGGTGTTGTGGTTAAGAGTTCTTTAAGCATCTCAAAAGCTTCTTGACAAACTGCATCAAAGACGAAAGGGTGTCTCATCCGCAGGGAAAATGAGCTGGTTAACCTGCATAAGAACATCATCAACGTATCTCTTAGGATACACGTTAGAATGAACGACTGATTGGATGATAACATCATCATGTTTCAATTTACCTAAACCTAAGGCAACATATAAAGAATATGGCATAACATTAATGGATGCACCTAAGTCTAGCATGAATTTATCAAAAAACTTGTTACCAATCATGCAGAGGGATAGAAAAACCCCATGGATCCTTCAACTTTGGGGGCAGCCATCGTTGAATGATAGCAGAAACTATCTCACTCACCATCACAACCTTCTTCTTCCTTATTTGGCACCTTCAAGTGCATAACTCTTTCAGAAATTTTTCCTACTTTGGGACTTGCTTGATGCACTCGATCAAGGGCATGCACAAATGGAGAATTAGTAACAATCGAACTTGAAGGGATATGGTCATTACTTGGCGTGTGGGTAGGTTGAACTGGTGATTGTGCCATGGTGGTGTTAGTTGCCACCTTGTGTTTTTCAGCCTAAAAAATGGCTGGATCTAGTTCTATGTCACCGAGCAGTTTACCACTTCGAGTGATAATAGTTTTGACCTCAAGTCTTGCATTTGGGTTGGGCGTAGGTTGAGATGGAAGCACCCCACTAGCTTGCATTTTACCCATGAAGTCCTCGACCTTGCCCATTTGGTCCTGGAAATCAACGATATCTTTTTGCTGATTCTATTGACCTGTGACAAGAGCCTAAGTCAAAGCCATTAGTGTTTGTTGCCCTTGGGAAAGAGCAACTAGCGTTCTATCATAATCAAGATTAGAGGATGGAGAGATATGTTTATTTCCATGATTATGAGAAAAGTTAGAAACTGGGACCGGGGGCCTTGGTTTCCATGTGGGTCAATGGGATTGGTTCTAAGCCAAATTTGGGCCCATGGACATGTGCTGAGGGTTTAGGACATTGTTTGGATCTCTCCAACTATAACCTTGGTTCCTTGTTCCTCCCTGGAAGCCTCCAATGGCGTGTGCCTTCTTAGTTTCGTTGTCTTCCTCCCTTGCAGTGCAGGGGCATTGGCCATCAAGGTGGCCTTGAGAGCATATGGAACAAACTAGAGCTACCTGTTTCTTGAGTTCTAACACATTGGAAAGCATAGAGGTGATCTTATCTAATTTAGAATCATTAATAACATTGGAACTTACCTCATGTACCTTTCTTGGAGTATGCTTGGCACCTTCATATTGTGAATCATTTAGTGCACGACTTTCAAGTAAGGCACGACCCTCCACTAAGTTCCTAGCCAAGAAACTCGCATTTGCTACCGCATCAAGTAATCCTCTATCTCATGCCTTGAGTCTTTCGTATAAATAGGCCAAAAGATAGTCTTCAGTGATCCCATGATTAGGGCATGAAGCACATAGTTCCTTAAACCTTTCGTAGTATTGGCTGAAGTTCTCATCATGGTCTCACTGCTTAATGTCTGTGATTTGCTTCCTCAATATCGTAATCTTCGAGCAGGGAAAGTACTTGGTAAGGAATTCGTGAACCAACTTAGGCTAAGAATTGATATGGTTTGATGGGAGTTCAAGAAGCCATGCATGTGCCTTATCTTCCAAAGACAACGGGAAAGCCTTCATCTTCATGATATCCAAGTTTGCATTGTCAGAACACATGCTGCCACAAATGAATTGGAACTCCTCGAGGTGCTTGTGAGGATCTTCGTTCGGAAGTCCATGAAACTTAGGAATTTGATGTAGAACTCCACTCTTGATTTTGATGTCCTTCTTGTTACCTTGACGTTCAGGGTATTGGATATTGAAGTTAGCAATACCCACAGTGTTTGAGCAAGTTTGCTCACAGATACTCAAATTTCGTGCCATAACTAATGGTGTTTCTAGAGTCTATCCATCTTCTGATTCACTCTTCTCACTTATGGACTCCCAAAGTATTGGGGATGTAGGTTCAGATGAGCCGGTTTGCTTAAGTGCATCTATGAATGTTTTGTTGCTTGGTGAGATGTCAAGCTGCGTTCTCAACCGATCAAGCCTAGATTGTTGAGTACACATTCATAAGCACGTACCTACATTGTTAAAAAGGACTAATTTAGAATGCAAGAACTAAGTATAAGTAGCTAGTTTAAGTTAATTAAAACAAAAATGTCTTTACAAAAGTTAGGGTTAGTGTTAGGAATGTATAAGTCAAGGAAATCACAACTAGCAAGAAAATGTGAGGTATAAATAAGTATAAATAACATAAATTTAAGCAGGAAATAACATATAGACAAGTAAGAGATAACAAAAGTATAAGAAAGTGTAGAATGCACAAAGTAGAGTCACAAAAATGGCAAGCAAATGCACAAATTCCAAGCAAATGCATAAGAGAGAAATTGTTAGAACCTGTACAAGGCATAAGAGTTACGTGACAATTCATGAAAGAATGACCTGCACCTAAACCAGGGAAATTAGGGACATTAATGGAAACATATGCAATTTAAACCCTCAACACTTAATGGAAGCATATGCAATTTAAACCCTTTTTGTGTAGATGTAGTATTAGTAAATAGGGATCATTCATAACCAGGGAAATTAGGGACATTAAATAATGTTTAGTGAAAAAGAATAAAAGAATAATACAGGGGAGTGTTGAACATTAGTATAGTCGTAAAAACACAAGTATAAACAATTATGAAATTAATTCTACTCCTAATTTAACTTTTGTATCATAGACTTTTTAACACAAATCTTACCAACACACTAACATTTGCACGTATTGAACCAATCATGAAATCCTACTTTCATCATCTCAATTACCTTCATACATTTTTAATATTATAACTACACCGAACATCGGAATATTACTTACAATATTATTCACCTTAAGTTATTGATTGAATGCGTCAAACAGCGGTCAAACATAAAATCTCTTCAATCATATTCTAAATGCACCGAATAGTGAATAAACACTTAGCGTTGAATTGAAGGCTAAGTACTAAAATGTATTAAGTAAATGAAATTCAAAGTAAAATACATGGAGATTGTATTCATATTTACAAATGATAGAAAAAAATATCAACACATATACTGAATTATAATTAAAACCAATAACAATAATAAGAGTTTAAGTAGATGGAGAGTAAATGTTACACTTTCAAGGCGGATGGAAACAATGAATTGTTATTCACAAGGATCACCGAACATCGGCATGAACCTTGTGAAGATGGAGGAATAAACACGAGAATTTTGGACTTTAACTCTAAATTTGCATTGGAAATATTTGGGGTTAGGTTTCGCTTAAGGAAAGCTCAAAATGTGTCTAAAATAAAAGTCCTCAGATAATGAGAATGAGCTCACTATTTATAGATAAAGTGACACTAAAAAATAAAATAAATAAAATAAAAAATAGTAAATACAATAAATGATTACATAGTGAAATGATGGATTTTAGCTGATTTTTAGGGTTGAAATGTGCTGGAAAATAGGGCAGGTTTCGGCAGGCGCTGGCAAATCAGACAGGTAGTCTTCGGCGTGGAATGTAATGGGTCGTGCAACGTGGGATGGTAGGCGTGCGGGCTGAGCGGCTGACGTGCTAAGCGAGATGGGCCGAGCAAGTGGACTTGGTTGGATCAGGCGTGCATCGCGGGTCAAGGTGCAGGTCGCGCACGGGTTTGGGTCGCATGTGGATCTTTGACGCGGGCTTGGCTGCATTTTCACATGTGGGCTTGGGCTAGATCCAGTGGCAAACCAAGAAGTTTTTTCTCGGAGGGTCAATATATATATGCAAAGGTTTTCATCAATTATTTTAAAGTGAACTATATATCATGGAAGACTAAAAATTATCCAAGTTGATTATATATATAACTGGATCACTTATTCTTTCTTTTTTTATATAACAAAACTTCCATAAATAAATTGTCATTTTAAACTGACAAGAGTAGACATACAAAAGAGCACAACAAAATTTGAAGTGCAATTGAAAATCTTAACCATCAAAGATCACTAAATAAGACTCATAAGTCATAACATAGAATTCCTGACGCGAGGTTCAGAGCACTGTTCCAACAAATTACACTTTCGAAAACAAAATCCTAGAAGAACCCACATTTGAGCTTTAAAACTCAAAAGCCAAAAAGATTATTTGCAATTTTCCAGATACAAGCTCTTTTAAACATCAATCTCGCTTCTTTTTGAAGAAGCATCACTCAGTATCCTAGCACAACCACTATACCGTCTGGCAGTTACCACATACCATAACTATTTGTGAGTGACTGAACACTTTGGTTATGTTGAAGCACCCTTGGCACTTATTCGACAACAAGGAAGATGAATTCATTAAATGCATAGTTTCATTAAGCCAAAATTTATACGTTTATTAAATCCAAACGATGTCGTTTGGCCTAGAAAACCTAAAAGACAAAAAAAAACTTTTTGCAAACTAGTCTTATTCCTCGCAAAGAAGCCTTCTAAGGTGCCGCCTGAACCAGATTTTAAGGGAAATTGAAGGCATAGTTCAAGTAGAGGCAGGGGTCAATCTACTGCCACAATAGAAGATTTTCGACGATTTGAGGGTCAAGTGACCCTCCTTGCCCCTTCATCGGTCTGCCACTAGCTACGTCATTGGGCTTCATGAACTGGGCTTGACTGGGCTAAAGGCTTTGCACTAGGCCAGGCGAGTGGGCTGATTCTGGGTTTCTGAATTCGGTAGCCTTCTACCGAAATTTAATGCTCAATTTGGTGGCCTCCCTTGTTTCGATCATATATTTTCCATTATAACTCTGATTGAGATGATTCTTTCATCAAAATTCTCGTACTTCCAAACTCTATTTATTTCTGAAAATTTCCCACAAAATATATTATTTTTTTTCAACTGTTTGAAATTTTAACATTAAAAGATAATTATAAAGGATATAAAATAATATAAAATAAAACCCAAATAAAGGTTTATCACAAACTTTAGCTTATGATTGCATTTGTGGCGGTCCGACGGTGAAGAAGCCTCTTTGTCCACAACCAATTTGTCTCTTCCATAATAAAAACATGGCTTTGTGTGGATTCCCAATTCGGTGATAACATGGCTATCGATTGATATGGCTAGCTGTGGCTGTCAATTCATTGCTAATTGGGTGTGATGGTAATTTGTACTGCGAGCCTTTTTTGGTCGCCAGTGCCGTCATCTCCTGGGTATGAGTTTTTTATTTTTTTTAATTTTTTTTTTTTTTATGATTTTCAGTCTTTTATTTTCAATTGAGTTTTGGGTTTTTTGAATTATGATCTTGGTTTTTCAAATTTCTATGGGTTTTGTCATTTGCGTACTTGGTTCATAGATTAAAGGCAAATATCTACGTTTCAATTAATTGTTTTTAATATGTTTTGGTGGCTGATTTGCATGTTCATTTTTTGGAAGGATGGAGAAAGATGTTGAAATTTTGAAGAACTTAAGAAGAATTTGCACGGTAGGCTTCAGGTATAGGTTCTTTATGACTTTCAATCTTCTTATTTTGAATTGAGTTTTGGATTTTTGATTTAAGGTATGTGTTACTGAAATTTTTTATGGATTTCGTCAATATAGTTCAAATCTGCCATAGTAAAAAAGAATCTATACAGTTGTGCCCAAAAAGAGAAATTTGATAGTATTATTGTCAACAACTCCACGAAAAGGGGAGATAAATTTAATAATATTGTTGTTAACAACTCTATAGATATCACGGACAGACAATCGTCATAACCAAACAAAATTTCTAAAAAAAAATAAATAAAAGCAATAAACTAAATTTTCTATGATAAATAGTTGCCTTTACAAATTGTTACAAAATCAGGCATTCAATCATATGCTGGAGACAAAATTTATCTAGGTGCAACAGTTAAACTACATCTTCTGTCCACGTTTATTAATGTTGACTTTTTAAGACAAATATGGCGGTACAATTTGATGTGGGCTGCATGAGTGCTTGAGCTTTGTGTTGTGTGACACACCCTTATCTGAAAAGTCAACTTGGGCACCAAGATCGAGGTATGATGGCCGACATCTAGGCGGTAATGTCTAGATAAAGAAAACCAATTTTAAATAAAACTATTTGTTTTATGAGATCGATGGAAACATACTAGTAAACACCGATTATATTTCACCATGACAGCAGAAGTAAGAGCATGGACACAACTGATGATCAAATGTATAAGAAGTTTGTGTAACACCCCGAATATTCGAAAAAATAGAAATGACTATTTTGCCCTTAAAAGTTAAAGAGTTGACTTTGACAAAAAAGTCAAAATGTTGACTTTTAATCAGGACTTCTCTTTGGAACTTCGGAAAGACTATTATAATTGACTTGGCTTCCAAAATATATAGACACCAAGCATGTCAAAAATGGAGGTTGAATGGGTTTGTTATGGGCCAAGGAAGGCTTAAGGGTATTTTGGTCATTTTACCAAGAAGGTCATTTTTGTAATTTGACATGAAATGGCTTGATAGTTCTAGAATTTCCTTGAAGTCTGGTTCCTTACCACTCCTAATCCACTTGGTGTGATAGATATATAGATATGAAGGATGTTTGGGGGAAACTCGGTGGAGAAGCATTGAAAAAAAGAGAAAAAAAAAGAGAGAGAGATTGAGAGAATTCGAGAGGAAAGAAACCAGCAAGAGATAAAGAAAGAAGAAGGAAAGTGAGATTGAAAGAAAAGGAAAACTGAGAAAAACAAAAGGGGAAAAATATGGGGAAAAGCTGCGAACAAGGAGGACTTGGTGAAGCACTTATTTCGGGTTTCTAGTTTCAGGCTAGGAAACTTAAAGATGGATTGAGCAGCATCCTCCTGAAGGTCCTGTGATCATCCTAGGACATAAAAAGAAGAACAAAGATGCTGGAAAAGTCCAGGCCACGGCTGGGAAGCCATGGCCGAAAGGTGATGAAGGTCGTTTGTCGAGATTCTGTAAGTATTCTTCATTTTTAACCTCATGGATCTTCTCATTAGCTAACTTAGACAAAATTTGATGTTTGGAACAACGAAAAAAAACGTAAAAGGGTGAAGAAACGACCGAGTCGTCATCGTGAGTCAGACGACCCGGAAACCAGGTATACGGGTCTTGAAGACGACCCTGTCACCGACATGTGGCCACCATGCGTAAAGAATTGTGGTGGCTCGTGGGGGTACGTCCAGCATCTTCTTGAGAAGGTTCCAACATGAAAAATGTTTCTAATTTTATTTTGAGTTTGATGATATTCAGTTTTAATTAATTGGACTATATCTGGAATTATTATCGAAATTGTTGTATAATAGTTTATATTTAATGACGTGGTATTATGTTAACCTAAACGGGGTTAAGGTTATTAACAACCCTCTCTAAAGCATAATTTTGTTATGAAAAGGTTACTCAGAATTCTTGTGTATGAGTGTGGATTATTATGTAATAAGAGGTTCAAGTACTATGATTCTTAGGCTAGGAGTTGAATTATGATGTAACGACCCACCCCGTAATCACGGGATTATCAGAAGATTATCAAGATTAAACAAGATTGATTGAAGATGGTTGCGATGATTTGATGTGGAATGACGATTTTTCCCCTAGAGAGAGAGGGGGGAGGGGGGGGGGGGGAATGTTGACTTTTGACCTGGGAGACTTTTCACGTTGACTGAGGCTTGTTGCATAGATCGCAGGTTTGAGATTACGTAGACAGTCGGAACGTTAAATTTGGACGTCGTACGGTGAAATTACAGGTCCAAAATGGTTTAATCGGATTATACGATGCATGTTTTACGAGAAAGGTGGATCGTTGCTTGTCTATTGTGGGGTCTAAAAATATCTAAGTGGGTATCACATGATGAGTGACAAGTGTCACTCATCCTATGATCATTACCCTTGCATCCATATCTCTCCCTCAATTTCTCATTTTTCCAAACACACCTGAAACCCCATCCTCACCATTTCTTCATGGTTTTTACCAGCTAGTACTGGTTGAGAGAGACAGAGAGAGGCAGTGACATTGAGAATGATAGTAGTGGACTTTCAAAATCAGATTTTGTGTTTTAGATTTGTGACACTTGGAACTCAAAGTTGAATCCACTAGTTACACTTGTGTGGTGGTAGGTGAGGTCGACGAGTGTCGATGACTTGAGCGAGTCTTGGGAGTTGAGTTTTGGAGTTCGAGTGGAAGTTTGAGGATGAGCTGGGATTCGGCGTTGACCGTATGATTATAGTGGACATTGGGGGACATTATGTTCTTGTGTGTACTATGGATGGATTTTGGGGCGTGGACCTGCACATGGGAGCCTCAGGTTGGAGGCGGTATTGGCTTTCCACAGTTTTGGACATAGGCCAGTGTGAATTTAGGGATAGAAATTCTTTAAGGGGGATTGATTGTATCGACTATCCCCGTAATCGCAAGATCATCAGGAGATTATCAAGTTAATTGAAGATGTTTGGGATGATTTGATGTGGAATGACAATTTTGCCCCTAGAGAGGGTGAAGATGTTGAATTTTGACTCAGGAGACTTTTTGCACGTTAACCAAGGTCTGTTACGTAGATCGCGGTTTTATGATTACGTAGACAGACGGCACATTGAATTTGAACGTCATACGGTGAAATTACAGGTTCAGAACGGTTTAATCTGATTATTCGATGCACATTTTACGAGAAAGGTGGATCGTTACTTGTCTGTTGTGGGGCCCAAAAATATCTAAGTGGGGACCACATGATGAGTGACAAGTCCTATGACCTTTACCCTTGCATCCATATCTCTCCCTCGCTCTCTCATTTTCAAAACACACTTGAAACCCCACCTTCACCATTTCTTCATGGTTTTCACCAGCTTTTGTTGGTTGAGAGAGACATAGAGAGGCTGTGGCACTGAGAGTGACTGTCAGGACCGGTCCCAAATCCCCCGGGATTAACGTGGGACCCGCCTGATCCCGTCTGACATGAAGTGTCAAACCAGGGATAATTCCATCTCTAGCCCTCGTCGGGGCTGTCAGAGTGCGTCAGGATCGTAGGAGGAGGGAGTGATGTATCGTCTCTGCTACAGCCCGCATCCGCGATCAACCTGAAGGGCATTAAAACAAGAAAACTGTGAGTGGACAAAAATAATATTTTAATAAAACATTTTCCGCATAAAGACATTTATGCCCTTCATAAATACATATGCATGCATTCAAAAATCATTTATCAAACGTTCATAAAAACACTTGAAAACATTCTCAAAACCTTTCGAGGGTTCATGCCTGGCCCCATAAACCGCCATGACCCATAAATCCATTTGGGTCCCCGACCCGAAATCACAACTAAAAAAAACCATCAATCAAAACATGGGAACTCAGCCCCAAATCATGTCACGTGGGTCTCAGCCCAAAACCATTCTCAAAATATCACAAACGGGGTCTCCGCCATCACTTTCACAATTTCAAATACAGGGGTCTCCGCCCCAAATCACTTTCTGAAACATAAAACACGGGGTCTCCTGTAATGACCCGGAAATTCAAAAAGGGAAAATTCGGAAATTTTGAAGGAAAATGACGATTTTGCCCCTGGAATTGGGCGAATGGTTGACTTTTTATTCGATCGGTCAAACGGACTTTGACCGATGAATGTGACGTAGTTCGGGACGTCACGAGTTCATAGACAGGTGGCACGCCCGATTCCGACATTCGAGGAAAAAGTTATGACGTGCGGAAGTTTGAGGGTAATTTGGTAAATTGGTCAAAAGGGGCCATTTGTTGACTTTTTGATCGGGACATTGTTTGGACTTTCCAGAAGTACCTTTGGATAGGTTTCGGGACGCTGAATCCGTAGACAGGCGGCATGCGTCAATCGGAGTCCGAACGAAAAAATTGTGGGTCTAGAACTATGAGGGGCATTTTGGTAATTTGTCTTGGCAAGGGTAAAATAGTAATTTGCCACAACAGGGATACATAATATTAGTGGCTGAGTTAGTTAATGAGGATAAGGGCTGATCTCTTGATGACACTTGTCACCCTAATTACAAGATTAGTGTAAAGTATGATTTAATATTTAAATCAAACGGATATGAACTCACCATTTGGGTTTTGATCAACATATATGAATTGATGGTTGGATTCAAACAGAAAACGAAGGGATTGAAGGGGGAATGAGAGAAGAAAAGAAAGGAAATGAGACAGTTAATTGGGACCTCGAATTCAACTGAAACCCAACATAAAACCCAGAAAACCCGAAAATACCTTTAACGAAACTAGGATCGAATTTGATGTTGTGCGTGTTTTTGAGTGCAATTGATGTTACATTTAGCCTTCTGGGATTGCTACGAGTCGAACCAGATGAAGAACAAAGGAAATTGGGGTCAATTAGCCGTAGAACATAGAGAATGAGGTTTCAGGATTTTCGAGCTTGAGTCGAGGCAATTGAGACATGGAACCATGAAATTGATCAGGAGAATATGTTTATAAGGACCCAACGATGCTTCCTGATGCATCAATTGAAGGAAAACATGGAGAATTGATGACGATTGGATGATGAACAGCAACCGGAGATGTTTCGATGTTCAACCTTGAATCGTATGGATTCAAGTAAGGTTTGATGTTATTGACTTCACAGAACCCTAATTCAGTCTACAACGATGCTAATGGACGATTGAATTGTAGAATTCTATGTCGAATTTATGGAAATGGAGTCGGGTTAGCACGCGGGTCGAAGGCTCCGTTTACCAAGTAAACGGGTGAGGAAAGGGACTGTTCACGGCACTGTAGCAGGCGCGTGGCACCCACGCGCAGCCGCTTGCGACGGCGGGTGGGGGCGCGTGAGGGGGAATCCCGAGGTGTGTTCAATACGAAACTTGTCCTATTTAATGTAGCGAACATTTTTGGTTTTGGTTGCGAGTCGATCGGACGCCGTCTCGATTATGCTTCGAGGGTCTGACGGTTTATGTTATATTTTAAATTAATATTAAATTCCCGGAAAATTATGAGAAATTAGTAGGATGTAAATTGAGTCCTTAGTGACCCTGAGTAATGATTGTGGACAGGATTAAGGATGCCTAGCAAGTGTCGTAAATTACGGAAACGCGTGTAGTGCGGGAAACGAGCAGTTGGACGGTGTGTGAGTGGACGTTTGTTTTATAAATTGATAGGCATGCATCGTTAAATTTTTTACATGATTGATTGCAATGATTTGGCTTGCAATGATGTCTTGATGATGTGACATGCTTATGTGTGATTTAATGAATATTTTAATCCGTCTTTCGGGCACGTTTTTCGAGAAAATGCGCAAATGGTATTTTGGGCTAGGCCCAGAGTTAAGAAGGTTTTCAAAAGAGTATTTTGACTTAATTGGTGAGTCAGGGATGATTTCTGGATTATTCCAATGTTTTCGATTGATTTTACAGATTTACGTATAACTGATATTTGGGCTTGAGTCCCGGTTGGTAATGATTTTGACTTGGTTTGAAGTCTAGGAGTTGATTGAGATATTTTGGGATAAGATCCTTGGATGATTTTCATTGTGATTGTGAGTGTCCAGACGGTCGAAGCTAGGGGATTTCCCAGACGACCGAAGCTCGGGGATATGATTGTGACTGTTCCCAAGCAGCCGAAGCTAGGGGTGTTCCCAGACGGCTGATACTTGGGGGTGATATATGTTACCAGATAGCCGGAGCTTGGGGTGTTCCCAGACGTCTGATGCTTGGGTTATGGCTTACGCGTAGTGCGAATGTGGTTATACGGTGGTTTGTACATTTGTGAATGGTGCGGATTGCTTGATGAATTGTGTGATCGATTGGTTGTGATTACGTACAGATATGGTGTACGAGTTCTGGTATGTGTGGCCAGGTGCTTATGTTTTCGTATGTTTGGCCTGAGAGCCAGGAATTGGATTTGTTATGTGATTTGGCTAGAAGGACAGTGATTGTTGTCCATGTGCTTTTCCCTATGCATGCAGGTTTGATAAACTGGAGGGTAAATGATGTCTTTTAACATGTATTTTACGAATATATTTTTGTCCACTCACACCTTTTCTGTTTTTGATGACCCTCCAGGCCGTGGCACAACGTTCGGGGCTGATCACGAGGCGGAGGCATGAGCGGAAAGCAGTACAGTTATCCCTTGTCTGATAGGTGCTGAAGGATAGTTTTGGGACTTCAGTTGACTTATCAGACGGGAGCAGGACCGGGCACGGTTATCGAGGTCCAGTTGGGACGGAACCTGTCATCTCCGCCCTCAAATCACTTTTCCATAAAACTTCATACGTATCAACATACGTATAATCCATCCGCGGCACTTCCGAGAAGATGCCAACTCGGGGCACACAGCCCCTAGGGAACACATCCCCAAAATAGTCACGATGTCATCAATCTATCTAGTGTGCACACTACTCGGGGTCTCACTCCGAGTTTTCTCTCATGAATCTCCATCTGGGAGGCTCAATCTCTGGATCTAGTCCGAGCTCTCTCTCTGGATCTAGTCCACACATCTCTCTGGAATCCGGTCCGGGACCACATCATAATAAGTAATCACCACTCCTAGAACGGGATCCCTATGGGGATACCCACTCTAGTCTGTGGATCGTGACTCTTCAGGTCGACGCTGGAGGAGACCATATAATCAAATGGAGGGTTCATTCACTTTTTCAAATACTCTTTTCTTTCTTTCTCAAATCACATTTCTCAATTGGGTCTCATACCCGATTCATCTCAATAGGATTCCTCGAATCCGATTCAAATCACTTTCACAGGCCTCGGCCTAAATCCTAAATTCAACAGGGTCTCATGCCCGAATACTCATTTCATAACCTGAACTGGGACTCAAGCCCGATTTCACAATCAACAGGGTCTCAAGCCCGATATCACGACTAACTGGGCCCTAAGCTCGAAACTATAAACCAACAGGACCTCATGTCCGATTTCACAACCAACGGGGCCTTAAGCCCGAAATCTCAACTAAATGGGTCTCAGGCCCGATATCATCAATCAACAGGGCATCAAGCCCGATAGTACTACTAACTGGGCCTCAAACCCGAATGGTAAACCAACTGGACCCTTGGTCCGATCGTATAACTCAAATGGACCCTAGGTCCGATTCCTCATCAAATCAAATGGACTCCAAGTCCGAGAGTTTGTAAATCAATTGGGTCTCGTGCCCGATTTCATATTTCTAAATCTGAAATCTATTTATTAAACCCTCGTTGAAAACCTAGAACGTATATGCATCGTATAAAACCGTAAATCTCGAAATACATGCAAACACATAAATCCTAGGCTACTACAAACAAATGCACTCATGGCATCACAAAATATATTCTAAAACAAGTATAAACCATTTATGCATGCATCGAATTCATCAAACAAGTCCACTCACAGACCGTCCGAAGCCGCGCCTCGATACGCATGCCATAATCGTTTCCCGGGTCAAACGTCTCCTCCGGGATTTCCGAACCTGTCCAAATTAATTTAGAGGGTTACTAACTACCTAAATAACCCCTCACTAAAGTCCCGTAATTTTTCGGAATTTGTAACTATTTTTAAATGCGAACCTAAACCTTCGGACGTCCCGAACTATATCGAAACGATGTCCGATTGATACGAAACTAGACCCAAAATGTTTGTTACATCGAATGGATGAAATTTCATGTTGGAACTTTCCCCAAAGGCTTGAACACGCGCCCTCACGCGCCCAAGACAGGCCCTGCGTGTGGGCCTCACGCGCCAGGGTACTGTTCATCTTCTTCCCTCCGACAGACCGATCCGGCCGGCTCGACTGTGCAGTCCGGTCCAGCTAGACCAACGTGACCGGTCCGGCCCTCCTACTCCCTCATTTTCGGTCCTTTTTCTTCCTAATCAATTCTAAACTTCCTAATATGATCTTAGGAGTATGTTTAGATGATCAAATCCACCTAAACCCCTCAAAAATCCACTGTTCAATTTTGAACCTCACGGTTCAATTTTCCGAAACCTCCCCAGAGGTCTCTCAACCTCCAATCTCCCTCAAAACCTCCCTAATAGCTTCCTAGTAACCTAATACACAAACTCTAATCAACCAAAACCGATCATAACGTCAAAAATCGAAAATGAGGAAAAATGGCCAAAACCGATACCTTTCGGGTTTTGGGCCTGCGCCGTGCACGGTGGCTCTGTCCTGGCCGGCCACCATCATCCACCGTCCTCTCCTCACTCTATGGTCCTCTCAGTCATGATCAAATAGGGTTGGGTTGGATTTGGGTGAAGGTTACACGGGTTGGGTTTTTTTTGGAAACAAAGAAATGATCGATGATGTTGGACGAGAGATGCATGAATGAATGAGGTTGGCCAGTGGATAGGTGACACTTGTCACTCATCCAATAGTCCACTGAAAAGTAATTGGGCCCACTAAAGTCCAAAAGCTCCTCGTAAAATGTGTCCCTATGAATAGTAACCTGGAACTTCCGTGAACCGTAACTTCTCCGTCGAACGTCCGAATTCGACGTGCCGCCTGTCTACAGATTCGTATCGTCCCGATTTACGTAACGGCATCGGACCCCTCGGTCAAAAAGTCAACTTTTGGCCCAAATTACCAAATTGCCCTCGAACTTCCGAACGTCATAACTTCCTCCTCAAACGTCGGAATCGAGCGTGCCACCTGTCTATGAACTCGTGACGTCACTAACTACGTCACGTCATCGGTCAAAGTCCATTTGACCGCCTGAACGAAAAGTCAATGATTCGCCCATTCTAGGGGCAAAATCGTCATTTCGCCCGAACGTCCGCTAATTCTCTTCTAGTCTCCGATTAGTCTTCGATTAGCGAGGCTAATCCGTCATTAACTCCTAATTAATCACGCTAATTCAAGACGGGTCGTCACAAACTTCCCCCCTTAAGGAATTTCGTCCTCGAAATTCAAAGCGACCCGATTCCACAATCCAAACTGTGGAATCCAACTTCTCTCTTCTTCTTCTTCTTTTTTTTAATACACCTACCGTATTCCTCGGTACACGTCCTCGGTACGTACCGTCATCAGAGCCTCCAAAGCTCCAATTCATTTTCGACATCTACACGTCTACTCGTATGTCTCACTCGAGACAGAACATCGACACTCGTCGTTCTCACCTGTCACTCACTTAGATAGGTAAGCAATACCAAGATGACATTCTAACGGCTTTCAGTCTAACACTCTGACATGTTTCAACCGACAGTCGTCAGGTTGAAAAACGCATTCCCACTAAGGGTTATCACAACAAAGCTGGAATCCTGCTCAGCATCCGATTTGACAACACCCTACAAATTCTGCCATTACAATGGCACGTATCCCATCTCACAGGTCATCCTCAGACCTATGCCCAAACTGACTCTCAGAAGAGTCCCATCACTCCAAATCGATCCGAACGCATCGGATATCTATCCATCCATTACCCTCACAGGTCACAACCATTGTGACCAGCCAGCAACTTCCGGCTCCGCCACGCTTCGCTGCTCTACTCTGATCTCGACTTGTTCTCGAGTCCTCGCATCGCATCTCGCATCACTCAGCGATACCACTTGTCATCTAGACTTACCTCGAGTCTCCACACTCACTATCGGATCAAATCCAAACGTCACTCATGTCCATCTAGGACTCTATCCAAACTACAACGTACTCGAGCTCTCGAGCCATCTCAACTCGACATACCGATTGACCTTAGTCAATCCCAACATCTAACGTGCACAATACTTTGATGCACCCACATCACCTCAACATCGGGGTGTCACTCGACCTACTCAAGGACTACACTCTAGCAACGTCCAACCACAACTGCTGCCTGCAATCCAATCATGGTCCGGACCCCAACCGTCCGTCGCCAGGCAAACATCAACCCATCTCCTCAGACACTCACTCGTCACATCCTGTGACGCTAAACTCCATCTATTCGTCAAGTCAATCAAATTGACCCACAACCTAGGTGTTCGGTTCTTACATCCTCATGAACTCCTAGCTGTCACAACAATCCTCGTCGTCCCACCTAGGAACGAATCCAAGATGATGTGATTTGATGTCATCGTCGAAAGGACTCTGATGCCATCATCTCGATTACAACCTCTCTTGATTCTGAAGTACCAATCAAGTTGGAATCGTGTTTTGTCAGGACCCACCCCGGTTCCACCCCGAAACCCGAGGTCAATCCCGCTCCCGTCTGACTCCCCGACACAACACCCAAGTAAAACTCACTCAAACCCAGTCAGACGCAGGATTAATTAAACAAAATATCCCGAAGTTAACGTTTACAGAACGTAGTACGAAACACCAGGAAAAATAAAAACTGATAAAGTACACGCATATGGAAAACTCTAAACTATTCTGGAATCCCTCACGTCCCTTCTATGCCTCGGACTCTGCCTCAACGTCAAGACCCCGCGCTCGCTCCACAACCTGGAGGGCAATTTAAAACAGAAGATGTGAGTGGACCAAACAGTACAAGAGTTCAAAACCATTTTACAAGAAATTCGAGTTTAACCCTCCGTTTTGAAAACCACATGCATAACTAATAGTTATGAACACTGTTATAAATCAATTTACCATAAACTGCATCATAAGAAACAGAAACACTATAAAACAGTTAGAAAAACCACAGCATGTAAATCATAAAACCGTATCAGAAACCATAAACATCAAATCATCATTTTCCGATCAAACTTGCTGGACCTATCCGAGTCTTTAAACTCCCGAGTCTTTAAACTCAATCCAGGCCTTAATCATATCCGAGTCTTTAAACTCAAGGCCTACGGGGGAAAATCAATATATCCGAGTCTTTAAACTCCCGAGTCTTTAAACTCAATCCGGGTCTTTAAACCCAATCCGACCGGTCCCCCGTCACATATATCCGGGTCTTTAAACCCAATATCCAGATCCAGCAAATCCAATCCCAAAACCATTTGAAAACCATTTACCAATCTACATCCAAACCCGAATTCGAAATCACTGGTCTGATACCCTTCCGGCATCCAGAACCGTCATTCCGAACCCAAATCCGGAATCCACTTTCCTGCTCATTTAATTCCCAAATCATGTTTCAAAATCCTTTTGTAAGAAATCAAACTAGTTATCCTTTTAAAATCCCAAAACCCTGGCATTTTACTCAGAAATCGACATATCTCGTAAAACGTGTCAAATACCGTATTTCTCGAAAAACGTGGAACAATATAAAACCAACCAAAACATATTCAATAATGACTAAATCCACAAAACAATGATAGAAAACAGTTATGCATGCTCAAGTTTAAAGAAGGGGTCCACTCACAGTACTGAGCCCTACTCACGTCCCGAACGTCCAGCCCGTTCCTCGGCTTCCTCGACTTTCTCGGGAAAACCCGATCCTGTTCACAATTACCAAATTACGTCACTAACACGTTCACAACAGTTCACCTAAATTCCCTCAAAATTCCCCGAACCGAAAGCCTAGAACCCGGGACCCTAAACATTCTCCCTCGCGGAACTACACTCAAACGACTTCTGATTGACTCGAAACCAACTCCATTGAACTCACCATAACTTCTAGACCAAAATCCATGTTGATCGTTTTCCCCATCGCCGCCGCACGCGCCCCCTCGCGCCGCCCAAAGTGGCTGCGCGTGGCCCTCATGCGCCAGCTACAGTGTATCAGCTACCTCGAGCCAACCCGGTTCGCCACAGTCACCTGCAACTCAGACCGGCGTTAGCGGTTCACCGCCGCGCCTGCCCTATTTCCTTCCCTTTCTTCACCAATCTCATCGTCCAGTTCCAAGCTATCCATTCCCCAACTCCTCAGACCTCGACACCGTCCCTAGCCCGTCGACTAAAGCTCGAACCAAACGACCCAAAAACCCCTGTTTTCCTTCCCGGCCACCCACGACTTCCCCCTTCACGGAGGCTACACCAACCTCTTCCTAGGACTCTACCAAACCTCAACCAACCCTCCTGGACTGTCGACTCAGCCCTAAGCTCGACGACTCGCCGTTTGAAACCCACGGCCAAAACAGAGGACATAGAGCACCTCCATCATGCCATCCTCCGCCGTGCTCCCCCCGTCACGGCTACACAACCACTAGACTCCCAGACCTCCACTGAGTCCCCTAGACCTGCCCATGACCTTCGATTCCACCCTTAGACTCACAACTTGCAGTTCAAAACTCGACGGGAAAACAGGGCACAAACACGAAGATTTGGACTTACCTGCAACCGTCCACAACCGTGCTCGCCGCCGTGTTCCGTGGAGTCCACAGAGCCGCCTCAGCTTCCTTTTGAGGTCGCACACACCCGCACACGACCACAGCACCCCCCACAAGCCGTCAGCCTTCTCTGTTTCCTCCCAGATTCCCGTGACTCATCCCCCTCACACACACGACCACCGTGCCTCTCAACAGCCTCGCCAGCTCCCTTTCAGTCTCCCGTTCCTCCCTCACTCACCAGAACTCGTCAATTACCACGATCAATCCACAACTTCTCTCAATTTCCTCCCTCTGTTTCTCTCTGTGTGTCGAAGAACAAGAATGCACAGCACGGGTGCACCCCAATTAATTGGGCCGTGAATGCACAGGATTCCACCAGAATCCTCTACACACATGCCACCTGTCACAATCCACTCCACACACTTCCACATGGCCCAATCCCAGCCGTCCATTCCTTTCCTCTGTGCACAAATCCCTAGAAACCAAAAAGACCAAAATACCCTCCTGTTTTACTCATTTTACGGTTTTACCAAAACTTCCTAGACCCGTAACTCTCGCCTCGTAAGTCCGATGAGTACGTGTCGCCTGTCATCGAACTCAGGACGACAAGAACTATCTAACCATCCTAGGTCAACCTACCAAAACTCGATTATTCAAAAAGTCAACTATTCCCCCTAATTTACTCAAATTACGGTCATGCCCTCAATCTTCCGAACATCACAATTCCCTCCTCGGATGTCGGAATCAGGCGTGCCATCTGCCTATGGATTCGTGACGTCCTAAACTACGTCCTGGTCACTGGTCAACCCCCATTTGACCACCCGAACTAAACGTCAACTATTTTGCCCAAACTAGGGGCAACATCGTCATTCTAAACTTACGGACCTATCGGGACCAACTAACCACGGATTAACCTCACTAATCACACCTTAATCACTATCTTAATCCCGGCTCTCGGGACGGGTTGTTACATGTTTCTTATCCAATCACGAAGCTCACTCCACACCCGAACTTACTAACATTCTATAGGCAAACCAGTGCCATGTCCTCACTCAGGAGGTAGGGTCAACCGTAGTCAACCAAAACTAATTCGTAATGGACTCTCAAGTCCCCAACTCAACCGGACACCATCCACGCGTCCGTAACTCACTCTTCACTTCCATACTTCTGAGTACACCCTCGCGACTCAATCTCGTAGCACTGGGGGAACTAGTCTCCATTACTGGGGAAACTGATCTCCGTCACAGGGAAAACTAATTTCCATTGCTGAGGAAACTGGTCACCACCAATGGGAAACTGGTCTCCATCACTGAGGAAACTGATCTCCATCACTGGGGGAAACTGGTCTCCATACCAAGTGCTCCCGTACCTCGCACTGAGCCACTCGGGATTCTCTCTATCCCACTTATAATCATCACCTTCACTAGAGGGTGGCAAGTATGCCAACACGCAACGTCAACATCTCATTCTGCGATCGGACTCTGCCGTCACCGAGTCGAATCCAGAATCACTGCTCGTACTGTGCGTCACTCACACACCTCGTATCATCGTCACGACTGACGAATCCTATCGTCACAGTCGTCACGGCAACCTGAATCTATCCACTCGATAAGACTCGATTACGTCCATCGGTAGCAGCGTCTGCCACACCCTCACGCAGACCAACCTCAGAACACTCTGCTATCGAGACCCCAAAACCATGCGGTAGTCTCACCGCTGGTATCAACTATTCAACGCACAACATTCACTGATCGGTCCACCCTCTAGATCCGATCATAAGTACCACACTCCTGGTAACTTGTCCAATCAATCACTAACTAGGGTTATCACAAACCCGGCTGCCAGCTGTAGCTCAACCATCCTGACTGATCCCTCGATCTCGACTTCGAAGAGTCGTCATACTCCCATACTGGTACCAAACCAGCCAATAACTACACTATGACGATCTCGTCCTCTCGTAACACTACGGCTCTCAGCCGCTGGCCTCCACAAGAATTGGCCATACTCCGGGTCCAATACTGCACAAGCGCTACGTGCGCAATCGTATCCTATCGCGTCACACCACAACTACTTCGGGCATCCACTGCCAGTCGACATCGCATCGGGATTCGACACACCGAAACATGGCAACGTATGCCAAACTGAATCACACGTTTCTATTCCCAACCGTTGTGACTGTAGTCGTACAGGGTCATCTTAAATTGGGTGACCCTAACCTCTGACTACCACTGGTATTAATCCGTACATCCTCTATCTGACACGACCCACTGTCGAGCGGTCACGACTCTCAAGTCGTCGTACTGTGTCTACCTGTCGGCACAGTCCTATCCACTGGTAACACCATGGCTCTAAGCCGATATCTAACACACAAATCATGATCTTACTTGGGATCAACCATCGAACCACGTGGCCTCTAATGCCAATCGAACCTCAAACCATCGTATTGAATCTCATTCAACACGTGGTACTTCCTACTCTTACCCTAACTATCAGGTTGATAACGGGATGTTACGACTTCAGAGACATCACATCCTCGACCTGCGCGTACTCCACGAGCCAAACATGCTCTGATACCACTTTGTCAGGACCGGTCCCAAATCCCCCAGGATTAACGTGGGACCCGCCTGATCTCGTCTGACACGAAGTGTCAGACCAGGGATAATTCCATCTCTAGCCCTCGCCAGGGCTGTCAGAGTGCGTCAGGATCGTAGGAGGAGGGGAGTGATGTCTCGCCTCTGCTACAGCCCGCATCCGCGATCAACCTGAAGGGCATTAAAACACGAAAACTGTGAGTGGACAAAAATAATATTTTAATAAAACATTTTCCGCATAAAGACATTTAGGCCCTTCATAAATACATACGCATGCATTCAAAAATCATTTATCAAACGTTCATAAAAACACTTGAAAACATTCTCAAAACCTTTCGAGGGTTCATGCCCGGCCCCATAAACCGCCATGACCCATAAATCCATTTGGGTCCCCGACCCGAAATCACAACTCAAAAAAACCATCAATCAAAACATGGGAACAAGCCCCAAATCATGTCACGTGGGTATCAGCCCAAAACCATTCTCAAAATATCACAAACGGGGTCTCCGCCCCAAATCACTTTCACAATTTCAAATACGGGGGTCTCCGCCCCAAATCACTTTCTGAAACATAAAACACGAGGTCTCCGCCCTCAAATCACTTTTCCATAAAACTTCATACATATCAACATACGTATAACCCATCCGCGGCACTTCCGAGAAGATGCCAACTTGGGGAAAACAGCCCCTAGGGAACACATCCCCGAAATAGTCACGATGTCATCAATCTATCTAGTGTGCACACTACTCGGGGTCTCACTCCGAGTCTTCTCCCAGGAATCTCCATCTGGGAGGCTCAATCTCTGGATCTAGTCCGAGCTCTCTCTCTGGATCTAGTCCACACATCTCTCCAGAATCCGGTCCGGGACCACATCATAATAAGTAATCACCACTCCTGGAACGGGATCCGTATGGGGATACCCACTCTGGTCTGTGGATCGTGAATCTCCAGGTCGACGCTGGAGGAGACCATATAATCAAATGGAGGGTTCATTCACTTTTTCAAATACTCTTTTCTTTCTTTCTCAAATCACATTTCTCAATTGGGTCTCATACCCGATTCATCTCAATAGGATTCCTCGAATCCGATTCAAATCACTATCACAGGCCTCGGCCTAAATCCTCAATTCAACAGGGTCTCATGCTCGAATACTCATTTCATAACCTGAACTGGGACTCAAGCCCGATTTCCCAATAAATAGGGCCTCAAGCCCGATATCACGACTAACTGGGCCCTAAGCCCGAAACTATAAACCAAAAGGACCTCATGTCCGATTTCACAACCAACAGGGCCTTAAGCCCGAAATCTCAATTAAATGGGTCTCAGGCCCGATATCATCAATCAACGGGGCATCAAGCCCGATAGTACTACTAACTGGGCCTCAAACCCCAATCGTAAACCAACTGGACCCTTGGTCCGATCGTATAGCTCAAATGGACCCTAGGTCCGATTCCTCGTCAAATCAAATGGACTCCAAGTCCGAGAGTTTGTATATCAATTGGGTCTCGTGCCCGATTTCATATTTCTAAATCTGAAATCCATTTATTAAACCCTCGTTGAAAACCTAGAACGTATATGCATCGTATAAAACCGTAAATCTCGAAATACGTGAAAATACGTAAATCCTAGGCTTCTACAAACAAATGCACTCATGGCATCACAAAATATATTCTAAAACAAGTATAAAACATTTATGCATGCATCGAATTCATAAAACAAGTCCACTCACAGACCGTCCGAAGCCGCGCCTCGATACGCATGCCATAATTGTCTCCCGGGTCAAACGTCTCCTCCTGGATTTCCGAACCTGTCCAAATTAATTTAGAGAGTTACTAACTACCTAAATAACCCCTCACTAAAATCCTGTAATTTTTCGGAATTTGTAACTATTTTTAAACGCGAACCTAAACCTTCGGACGTCCCGAACTATATCGAAACGATGTCCGATTGAAACGAAACCAGTCCCAAAATGTTCGTTACATCGAATGGATGAAATTACATGTTGGAACTTTCCCCAAAGGCTTGAACACGCGCCCAAGACAGGCCCTGCGCGTGGGCCTCATGCGCCAGGGTACTGTTCATTTTCTTCCCTGCGACAGACCGGTCTGGCCGGTTCGACTGTGCAGTCCGGTCCAGCTGAACCAGCGTGACCGGTCCGGCTGAACCAGCGTGATCGGTCCGGCTGAACCAGCGTGATCGGTCCGGCTGAACCAGCGTGACCGGTCCGGCCCTCCTACTCCCTCATTTTCGGTCCTTTTTCTTCCTAATCGATTCTAAACTTCCTAATATGATCCTAGGAGTATGTTTAGATGATCAAATCCACCTAAAACCCTCAAAACTCCACGGTTCAATTTTGAACCTCACGGTTCAATTTTCCAAAACCTCCCCAGAGGTCTCTCAACCTCCAATCTCCCTCAAAAACTCCCTAATAGCTTCCTAGTAACCTAATACACAAACTCTAATCAACCAAAACCGATCATAACGTCAAAAATCGAAAATGAGGAAAAATGGCCAAAACCGATACCTTTCGGGTTTTGGGCCTCCGCCGTGCACAGTGGCTATGTCCTGGCCGGCCACCATCATCCACCGTCCTCTCCTCACTCTCTGGTCCTCTCAGTCATGATCAAATAGGGTTGGGTTGGATTTGGGTGAAGGTTACACGGGTTGGGTTTTGTTTGGAAACAAAGAAATGATCGATGATGTTGGACTGGAGATGCATGAATGAATGAGGTTGGCCAGTGGATGGGTGACACTTGTCACTCATCCATTGGTCCACTGAAAAGTAACTGGGCCCACTAAAGTCCAAAAGTTCCTCGTAAAACGTGTCGCCATGAATAGTAAGGTTATGAAATGAGATAGATGGAACCCGAACGTCCATCTAGGGGAAAAATCGTCATTTCGCCCGAACGTCCGCTAATTCTCGTCTAATCTCCGATTAGTCTTCGATTAGTGAGGCTATTCCGTCATTAACTCCTAATTAATCCCGCTAATTTAGGACGGGTCGTCACAGTGACGATAGTGGACAGTGGAGCCACGAAGGAGATAGATGGAACCCAAAAACAGGTAAAACCGGGAACTTTAAAAGTTAGATTTTGGATTTTCAATTTGTGATGCTTGGAACTTAAAACTGAATCCACTATTTTGTTCTTTGAGTTTGGGCGAGTCCATAAGGATGAAAACATATGGTTTTAGACTCGGGGACGAGCTCAAGTGAGAGCCGGAGTGTAACGACTCGTCCCGAAATTCCGTGATTATCGAGGTTAATCAAGGATTAAATGAGGAGTATCGAGATGATTGTGGTAAAGTGTTAATTTTACCTTTGGAAGGGGAAAAATATTGACTTTTAACCCAGGATGCCAATTACACGTGGATCGAGGTCTATTACGAAGATCGAGGGATTACGATCACATTGGCAAGCGACATGTCAAATTTGGACGTTATACGGGAAAGTTAAGGGAATAAAAAGGTTTAATTGGATTTTATGGTGTACAATTTTTGAAATGAGTGAATTGTTGTTTGTTGGCTAGTGGGGCCTAAAAGATCTCATATGGACCAATGGATGAGTGACAAGTGTCACTCACCACATTGGCCCATCACCCCACATTCATGCATCTCTTTCTCTCCCTTTTCATTTTCAAACATACCTGAAACCTGCCCCTTCCCATTTCTTCTGGGAGGTCTTCAGCACCTGGTGCTGGTTGAAGGAAATACAGAGTGAGTTGAGAGAGAGACAGACTGATTGGATAGTGGAAGTGGGTGAGCCACGGTGGCTGGCTGTGAAACCCAGAAAAGGTGTTGCGAATGTATGGAGGCCAAAATGGACGACGTTGGACACTGGGAGCAGCTCACGTGAAAGCTCGAAGATAACCCATAAAGGTTCAAGCTTGGCCAGGAAATTTCAGGCAGAAACATTCCGGAGACTTCCGAGGGACGTCCAGCTCAAGGTTGAGCTAGTAGCGTGGACTGTTTGTGAGTGGACTTTGTTTGATAAAATGATGTATGCATAAATGTTTTAATGAATTTATGAGCATGGTTTAAAATGCGTTACACAAATATCATAACTGATGATATTATGGTTTGAGAGTGAGGATGGGTATGAGAGTGGGTCACAAATGTTTTGAACATTACTCTATGCCCAGAGGTTTTCATATGTTTTGGTTCCTGGGATAAACATTATATGTAACTGTTTTACTTGAAAGAAATGGTTTAATTGTTTATGCATGGATGCTTTATAAAACGGAGGGTTAAATGATGATTTCGAAAATTATTTTTCCAAACTGTTTATTTTTCTCCCCTCACACTTTTGATGTTTTTGACACCCTCCAGGTTGATCGCGGATGAGGGTTGTAGTAGAGACCGAGGCATCACATGAAGCTGCATACTCTGGAAACTCTGAGTGGGTCAAGATAGTATCCCTGGTTCGACACGTGGTGTCAGACGGGAACAGGTCATCCCACGCTAATCTTGAGGGATTAGGGATGGGACCTGTCAACTTAGTATCAGAGCACTAATTTACTTTTGTGGTGCCGCACACTGAAGGTGCACGATAGTTTTTCTTTAGATGTGATACCTCTACGAAAATAGCCCCATCATTAACCTGATAGTGAGGTTAAGGCTAGGAAAGTTGAATGGGAAGAACCAACCCATTGGTGCGATTAGGCATTAGATGCCGATTTTTGGACCATAGAGTTACTGGTGGATTGGATCCCACTATAGTGATGGATCGGATCACGAGGTGGCTGATCATTGGATTGCATGCTTGGTACACTAGGAGCGGATTGTACAGATGTTGGGTTGCGTTTATGAAGGCATGGTTCTGTAGTCTTGAGTGATTGGTTCTAATAGCAGTGAGCTTTTTGGATAAGTTTGCACGTGCTTGATGGCAGACATTGCTATCCATGCGTTGGATGAGGCTACCGAGATTTGGTCGATGTCCATGGAACATTTCTTACATCATTCTCGTCCCAGTCTTATCGAGATACGAGGAAGGCTGAGTTCCTCTGACATGAGCAGGAGATTTGATGGTAGCTCAGTACTAGCAGATGCTTGTGACTTTGTCATGTTATGCTCATGTTTCGGTGGAGATTGAGGTAGTGAGGCTTCGTCGGTTTGTGTCGGGTCTTGGGAGTAAGACTCTATTGATGGTGTGGCATCTCAGTTGGAGATGAGTTTGATGGAATCCAATATCAATCAGACAGTTCCGGTTGACGCTGAGTGCTTCTAAAGGATGTATTTGCTAGGGTAGTTGGAAGAGAGGCACTTTTAGCTCCGAGTCTTTGAGTGGAAATTGTACGATTACAGTGGTTAATGAGCGGGACGGAGACAATCCCGAGTGGCTCAGTAAGATTTCAGTATCCTCCTAGTTCAGTTGGCTTACTAGAGACACGGGGTATGCTTGGATTGGTGACAGGTACCCTAGCTATCTTTGGTCGGGATGCACGAGTGTTGATGGAGTTTGGACCCATACACTCTTTTCTTCCTAGAAGAATTACAGTTGTGTTTTGAAATTGATCCAATTAGGTTCCGACATGAGAGCCAGTACTCTGACTGGTGCGGTGATGGAATCACTTATTGGATTTGCGTAGAAGGTGTGATAAAGGACATATTGAATTTCCCTAGAGATTTATGATTTGGATGTGATCTTAGGGATGGATTGGAGGATTACTCATTACACCTTTGCTGAGTGTTTGAGGAACCATTGTCTTTGGTAGTCCTTACTAGCTATGGTTGATTTTTCTTTTGGTTGGACCTGAAGATACTTCCTGCGATCTATCCCACATTGGAAATGTGGTTGATGTTCCGAGTGAGTTACAGCTTGAAAGCCAGAAAGTTACTATATGTGAGGACTTGTGCCTTGGGGCATGGTTAGCAATCCTACATCGCTCGGGGGATTTAGGGGATGCGCCTTATATGTGTGGGTACGCACCTATCCAACAAGAGGCCTTTTGGGAGCTCACTGGCTTTGGACTCCTGTGATGGCTAGACCCAAAGCGCACAATATATTGTTGGAGAAGGTCGGGTCATGACATCTGACAACCTGATAACTACCACCTGGCACTTCCTAACTGGTACCACATGTCACGCTCTGACACAGGCCACATGTCACATGATTACCTCATCACTACAACGTATACTGCCACGTCACTCTCACAAGTTACCACATGGAACAACCTGACTGGTCCACGTGGTCTAACAGTGCTGACGTGGACTTGCCACGTCAATGCTAACTCAGCCTGACATCTCTGACACAATGCCATGTGTCACCACCTAGTTGGCCACATGACTTGACAAGATGACGTGGCTTGCCACATGGCACCAACTAACTGGTCCATGTGGTCTGATAATGCTGACGTGGACTTGCCACGTTGATGCTGACTTAGCCTGACATCTCTGACACAATGCCATGTGTCCCCACCTAGTTAGCCACATGTCATCGTCCCATACCTCTGGTCGGGTTGACCCATTTGACTGTAACGAGTCACTCGACCCGCGACCTTAACCCGACCAATTCTCTCTCATTTCTCCACCAAAATCCACCATTATTTTCTTAACATGATCGTCTTCCTCCCAGGAAGACAACCTTGACCTCAAAACAATAAGAAAGGACATGAAACTCACCTGTCAAGTTCGATCATTCATGGACAAACTTCAAGCTTCCACCATGGCTGGTCCACGCGTCCAAACACTCTGATTTTTTGCTCTACTCACTCGAAAGAACTCAAAGAAGATGATGGTGATCAGAAAACTAAGTTTTACACCCTAAAATCCAAGACGCAATTTCATGGTTTTTGGGTTTTACCTATTTTTCACGGTTTCTGGCCAGCCACCGTGACTCTCGTCCTTCCTCCTTCACTCACCACCTCTCAGCCACTCACTCTCACTCTCTGTGCCCCTCAACCAACACCAGCTGGTGTAAACAAGAAGGAAAGGGGGATGGGGTTTCGGGTAGAAGAAATTGGAAGAAGTGAGAGCGATGAGATGCATAATTGTGGAAATGGGCCAATGGGATGGGTGACACTTGTCATTCATCCATTGGTCCAACTGAGATATTTTGGATCCCACTAAAACTCAACTTCCTCAAATAACGTGTAATCGTAAAATGTGATCGAACTGTTTTAGACCCGTAACTTTCTTGTACGACGTTCAAATTCGACATGTCGCATGTCTACGTGATCGTAATCTCTAGATATACGTAATAGATCTTGGTCCACGTGCAATTGACCTTCCAGGTTAATAGTCAATATTTTTCCTTTCTAGGGGTAAAATCGTCATTTCATCTCGACTAATCTCGATTAGTCCTGATAATCCTTAATTAACCTTGATAATCACGCAATTTCGAGACGGGTCGTTACACTAAAACTGTAACGACCCGTCCCTAATTTTAAGGATTAATTAGAGATTAATGACGGATTAGCGAGGGTAATAGGGGATTAGCCGAGGATTAACAGATGTTCGGGGTGAAATTACGATTTTGCCCCTGAACGAGGGCAAAAAGTTGACTTTTGACCCGGGAGGTCTGATGGCTGAGGGCCGAGGACCGATATGTAGATTGCGTTAATACGAATCCGTAGATAGGCGGCACATCGAATTCAGACATTCGACGGAGAAGTTACGGTTCACGGATGTTCGAACGCACTATTGCACATTTTACGAGGCGAGGGACTTTGGCATCAAGTGGGGCCTAGATATTTTGGACAGGCCCAATGGATGAGTGACAAGTGTCACCCATCCATTGCCCATCTCAAACAGACACATGCATATCCCCTTCCCCTTTTTCATTCGATCATCGTCCATTCCCACCAAACCCGAGAAACCCGATCAACCCAATCCAAAACCCCTCCCCATCTGATCTTATGTGAAGCCCAGAGAGTGAGGAGAGGATGTTTTGATGGTGGCTGGCCAAGGTAAGCCAGTTTTACTCGATCTTTCCTATTTCGATTTCAAACGTTATGGATGGTTTTTATGGATTAGGATAGGCCTAATAGGTTTCTAAGAAGGTTTTAGGAAGGTTTTGGATGGTGGTTGACGGCTGAGAAGCCCTGGGGAGAAACTGGAAATGTTGAACCGTGAGGGGAGTTTTGAACCGTTAGGATTTAGTGGGTTTTGAGCGGTTTTGATTGCACAAATAGGTTTCTAAGATCAAACTACGAAGATTGGGATTGGTTAGGAAGAAAGCAGACAAAAAACGAAGAAGGAATAGCCCTGGACCGGTCACGCCTGCCCAGGCGGACCATATTAGAGAGGAAAACCGGACCGGTTGGTCGTACCCAGTCGGCTGGAGGTTGAAGACGACACTGTGTAGGTGCATGGCTCCCACGCGCAGCCACTTCAGGCGGCGAGTGCCGACATGTGAGCCGTCCTTTGGGGAAATTTCCAACATGTGAAATCATCTATTCGATGTAACAAACATTTTGGGACTGGTATCGAGTCAATCAGACATCGTCTCGATATAGTTCGGGTTGTCCAAAGGTTTAGGATCGCGTTTAAAAATAGTTAAAAATTCTAGAAAATTAGGGGGCTTTAGTGAGGGGTTAATTAAGTAGTTAGTAATCCACTAAAGTGATTTGGAAAGGTTTGGAAATTTGGAGATGGTGGTTGGCTCGGGAAGGCGTATAGCGCGCGTATCAAGGCGGCAGCTCGGACGGTCTATGAGTGGAATTTCTTTTATGAATGAATGCATACATAAATGTTTTATAAGTGATTTAATATATGTTTTGTGATGCTATGAGTGAATTTGTGTGTGTGTTTACGTATTCGCACGTATTTCAAGGTTTTCTGCCTTATACTTTCTTATACGCGATTATGCTTTCGGTTTTAAATGAAATGGTTTTGAAAAGGTAAAACCAGGCATGAGACCCATTTGGTTTTAGTTTTATCTCGGGCATGTGGCTCTATTGATGACATACGGGTCTGATTCGTGGTCGCGACGGGTGTTGTGTGCACGGCAACGGACGACATGACGCTCGCCTCTAGACTAGGGATGTGTTCCCTCCGGAGAGGTCACGATGCACGTTCGTTGTCGAGCAACCACTAGAGGCTCGACTTCGGGGTCCTGACGGTATAGGAGATCAATCGACGATGTGTGCACCATGTTCAAGAGGTGGTCGTGTTAGTGATATGTTCACGGCGACATACCAGGATTGAGAGCGGTCCTTGACTAATGGTTCCATGCCACTATGATCGGAATCGTGACTGACTCTGAGGTATCGGGTTTGATGCCCAGTTTATTTTGAGTTCAGGCTTGAGGCCCAGTTAAATTGTGAAATCGGGCTAGAAGCCCCGTTGATTCGTAGTTCGGGCTAGAGGTCCAGTTGACTTGTGTTATCGGGCGTGAGTCCCGAGGATGGTTTTCTATACTAGTATGTATATACCCTGCTTATGAGCATATTGGTCTCCTCCAGACGTTGACCTGGAGAGTCATGATCCACTGTCCGGAATGAGTAATCCCCATAAGGAGCACATTCCAGGAGTGGGAGTTATGATAGAACCTCGGACCCAATCCGGAGAGATGCCTGGACTGGTTTCGGAGACAGAGCCTCCCAGATGGAGAATTCCTAGGGGTAGACTTGGAGTGAGCTCCCGAGTAGTATGCATACTTATATATATATATATAGAAATCTTGACATATATCGGGGATTAGTTCCCTAGGGGTTATGTGCCCCGAGTTGACATCAGAGGATGTCTAGGATGGGTTATATATGTGTATATGTATATGTGTATGAGATTTCACGGAGATGATTTTGGGCTGAGACCCACGTGTATTGGATTTGGGCTGAGACCCACATGTATTGGATTTGGGTTGAGACCCTATGTTTCATGTTTTGAGAAGGAGACTCGTTCTTAGTTTCCTTATTTTGGATTTTGGGCCAAGGCCCCGTGTTCTATGTTGAAAAATGGGTTTCGAATGCATGCATACTTTTAGTGAAGGGCATAAAGGTCTTTTTATAAAATATTTTTATAAAATATTTTGTTTTGTCCACTCACGGCTTTAATGTTTTGAATGTCCATCAGGTTGATCGTGGATGCGGGCTGTAGCAGAGATCGAGACATCACATTCCTCCTCCAGATCCTAGTGCTCTCTGGTAGTCCCGGTTGGGCTAAGGACGGAAGTATCCCTGATCTGACACTTCGTGTCAGACGAGAGCAGGCACGTCTCACGTTAATCCCGAGGGATTTGGGACGGGTCCTGTCAAAATCCATCTAAGCTTCACCATTTTTCACCCTTTAAACGTCAATTCCAGTCTATTTAATCCCAGGATTTTTCCGATGCTTTCAAAATCAATTAAAAAGATTAGAATTCTGAGACACAAACTTGGGAGTTTTAGCCAGTTTTCCTACCTTCTTTTCCTGCTTTCCCCTGTGTCCATAATCGTGAAGCTCTGGCTTTTCATGATCGTTTGGACACAAGGAAGATCACAATGAGCTTTGTTTCAAGCTTCCATGACTAAAACACCATTTGTGAGATAAAAAATTCACAAGTCAATAGCTTGGGTTCTCGGGTTTGGTACTGTTTTCATCTCTAACCTGTCGTCTTCTCTTTCTCCTTTCCTTTCTTCTTCATCTCTCTATCTTTCTTCTTATTTCCCTCTCTTCGTTTCAATTTGTTTCATCGTTGCTCAGTTGTTTTTTTTTTCTTTGGTTCTATTCCATCGAAAGTAACAACACATACCCCCATCTCCCCCCCCCCCCATAAATATATATATATATATATATATATATATATATATAAGTGTATGCCGGTGGAGCAAGAGATTGTGGAGGGAAGGAGAGAATTTTAGACACTTATCACCATCATACGATATATCCCATGTAAAATTACCAAAATATCCTTTATGTCAAAATTACCATAATTCCCTTATTCAATTTTGTCCCTATTGAATCTATTCGATCTTCAATTTGACCTACCGTCTACCTACGAGCTCAGAACATCGAGTCCTACGTAACAGTTCTCACGAAATATCCAAAAAGTACCCAAGCCAAAATGTCAACATTTAACCTTACAAGGGCAGAATCGTCATTTCCATTTTTATTTTCTAAAATGATCTTTTCAAATTTTCGGGCCGTTACACCATACGCTTTCTCTGATCTAACTAAAATAACAAGATCACATATACCTACTGAAAATATGCCTAGAACGATAGACGTCCACGTAGGACGCACCATCCTAGATGGACAAGTCGTCCTAGATAGACAATATATGACCATGGAGGCTAACCAATCATATGTCCTTGCCTAAAAACGAGATAGAACAATAGGTTCGAAAGATTCGCATCCCAAAAGGGGATATATTTGGTGCCATCGAATCCCTTAGATATCTTAATATCAACTTATCCATCTCATAAGACAATTTAGGATTATGGGTCTATCCTAGAAGAAACGAGATTGGGGGACGCTCCAATGTCATAACCCATTCCCGAGAATAGAGAGATCTTGGTAAATTATACATGCTTAAGTAATATGTGGAATCAAAATGATATTGTAATCATTGATATATTTGTATTCACGATAGTTACTAAAATAATAATTAGTGATGATATCAAACCTAGCTCAGTTGATGAATACCAACATAGAGAAGACTGACCATAATGGAAAGAAGCAATTCAAGTCTAATTAGATTCCTTAACAAAAAGGAAGGTGTTTGGACTTGTAGTTCCCACATCTCCCCATGTTTAATCTGTAGGATTTAAATAGGTATTTTGTACGAAAGTGTACTAGGAAGAATGAGATTGTGAGATACAAAGCTCCTCTAATAGTGTAAAGTTTTTCTCGACCCTTTGGAATTGATTACGATGTGACGTATTCTTTCTTAATTGATGTCATAATGTTTTGCTACCATATCTTTTTTGCAGTTTCCAAAAAACCGAGTCAGCAGCTTATGGATATGGTTACAGCTTATCTCTATGGGGATTTGGATATAGTTTTCTAAAGGACTTAAAATACCTTTTGCAAATTGTTCCAGACCACAGAACATGCTCTCTATTTATTTCAGGCATTCACTTTACGGATTAAAACAATTTGAATGGTTGTGGTATAATCGTCCAAGTGAGTATTTGACTAGAGTGGGATATGTATATAATGAATTATGCTCATGCGTGTTTATTAAGAAAACAAGTTCTGGATTTCTATTGCAATAGTTTATGTCACTACCATGAATCTGATTGGTACTCCTAAAGAGATTAGAAAAATCGTTGAGCGCCTAAAGTTAGAATTTGAATTGAAAGATCTTGGAAGAACAAACTTTTATCTCGTCCCAGAGCTCGGGCACCATGCATATGGGATTTTAGTCCATCAATCAAATTACATCTAGAGGATGTTAAGAAGTTTTAATGAGAATAAAGTGAAACCTTAAAGTATGCTTATGATTGTCCATAGTCTAGATCCTAAAAAGGACCTATTTCATCCCTTATACGATAACAAAGAGATGTTGACACCAAATGTTCCATATCCAAGTGAAAAAGGTGCTTCACGAGACCA